>JALMGJ010000017.1:3950000-4365000 GCA_023362775.1 Charina bottae | reverse complement strand
TTTTATTTTATTTTATTTTATTTTATTTTATTTTATTATTTTATTTTATTTTATTTTATTTTATTTTATTTTAATTTTATTTTAATTTTATTTTATATTTTATTTTATTTTATTTTATTTTATTTTATTTTATTTTATTTTATTATTTTATTTTATTTTATTTTATTTTATTTTATTTTATTTTATTTTATTTTATTTTATTTTATTTTATTTAACATTTTTGGAAATAAGTTGCTTTAAATTTCTAACTGTGGCAATTTTGAAGCCCGTGTATATAGAACATGACTTTGTTCAAACAGATAAGAAGCAAACAAATACTTTCTCCTAATCCAGGGGTGTCTGCAGAGGGGAGGTTAAAAAAGTCAAAACTGCAGCCACAACCACACAGTCAAAGCCCAGCCCCTTTTTCACATGTGACACACATTAAAAAAAAAAGGAACAGGACTTTAGTCATGCAGTTGTGGCTGCTGTGGTCTGATCCCACAAGTATTATTAAAGAAGGTAAAGCTGCTTCTTGTCTAGAGGTTTTTTTTTCCTTTTCCTTTGTGCTTTTGAGTGAGCATTGATTTCTGGCTACTACCTGCACTAGTCCCTGTAGTTATTGTGTCAAGATTTTCTGAAGTGGCTTGCCATTGCCTTCTTCTTCCTAGGCCCAAGAGAGAGCGACTAGCCCAAAGTCACCCAGCTGGCTTCCTTCCTAAGGCAGGGCTAGAACTTATGTCTCCTGGTTTCAGAACATTCTATTCCCTCTTTATATCATGCTGAAGATCCTCTAGACATGCTGTTCCAGGAGTGGTTTGGTGCTCAGGAACAATGATGAAGCAGTGAGGAGGAAATTAATTCTAGGGAGAAAGGTGTGAAAGAATGTAGACCTGGCCTTGGGAACGAGGAAGTCATGAGTGGACTGTTAAGGAGAAACTTGTGCAGAAAAAAAAGAGGAAAGCATGAGAAACTACAATAACCCTATCTTGGTTTTGTTTAGTATAGATTATTTAGATGGAGCAAAGAGAAGCTCTGACAGGCTTTCAAGATTCTGTTATTCTACCCTACAACAGTAAAAATTAGTCCTGGAATCCTTGATGTGCCTGTTTCTTGTCCCAGCCTACCTAAAAGGGTGATAGAAAGTACAGTGCAGGTAGTCCTCGCTTAATGACCACAATTGGGACCGGAATTTTGGTTGCTAAGCAAAGTGGTCATTAAGCATATCTGACCCAATTTTATGACCTTTTTTGCGGCAGTTATTAAGTGAATCACCACAGGTGTTAAGCAAACCTTTGATGGGGCGCGGTGGCTCAGCGGGTTAAACCGCTGAGCCGTTAGTCTGCTGACCATAACGTCGGCAGTTCGAATCCACGTGGCAGGGTGAGCTCCCGTCACTACCCCCATCTCTCTGCCAACCCAGCGATTCGAAAGCTAAATAGCAAGTAGATAAATGGGTACCACTCACGTGGGGCAATATGCTGGCATCCTGTCGGGGAGTCGCCTCGGAACCGAAGACGAAGACCTGGAGAAGCCCGTGGATGGTGGCTGAGGACGGCGGCAGAGGTCGACGGATCCCAATTACAACTTCCGGGATGTCAGCAGCCGGCTCCGAAAGCGAGGCATTCTGGGGTTTGTAGTTCCAATACCTGGAAAAGAAGAGCCGGTTCCCTCACCCCCTCCCTAATAGCGCGGGTAATATATAATATGATGTACTGTATAATGGTAATATGTATGTACTGATTGTAATGGGGACCACTCATGTGGGCCAATTTGCTGGCGTCCTTTTCGGAAGGGTCGCCCTCGACCAAGAAGAGCTGGTCCCCGTAGATGGCGGTGGAGGACGGCAGAGGACGACGGATTCCGGAAATAACAACAACTTCCTGGACGTCAGCAGCCGGCTCAGAAGCAAAGGTTCCTGGGACATGTAGTCCGACCTGCGGATGAAGAGCCGGTTCCCGCACCCCCTCCCTAACGCGCGGGTAATATGATATGATTGTATAATATGAAATTACATGATTGTAAGCCGCCTAGAGCCCTCCATTAGGGAGGGGATAGGCGGGGTATAAATAAGATAAATAAAATAAACAAATAAAATAAAACCATGTGGCCATTAAGCAAATCACGCACTTCCCCATTGATTTTGCTTGCCAGAAGCTGGCCGGGAAGGTTGAAAATGGTGATCATGTGACCACGGGATGCTACGATGGTCATCAATGCAAACTGGTTGACATGCACCCAAATTGTGATCAAGTGACCGCGGGGACACTGCAACGGTCATAAGTGTGAGGGCTGGTTGTAAGTTGTTTTTTCCAGCACCGTTGTAAGTTTGAACCATCACTAAATGAATGGTTGTTAAGTGAGGACTACCTATAATGACAAACTTCAAGTTCAAGTTCAAAAGATCATCAAGGTTAAAGACATCAAATTGTTAGAGTTCTTGTGTTGCCCTGGCGAATTATTCCCGTACAAAGCAAAAGCATTCTCATGGTGACGTGAATGCCAGGTGGCTGGATAACAGAGAAGCCTTGGCTTTGTTTACATCTTCATTAGATATGAAGCTAGAAGGTACCATTGTTATGGCTAGCAATGGATCTTCCCATGAAAGTGAAGCCTCCTGATTTCTTTCCGTGGGAAGCCTTGCTCAGGCCCACCTGAGCAAGGAAGGGGGGGAACTCAGTGCGTAGATGCAGCACATGCTATGTGCTTTGAGGCCTAGTGTGTGTAACAGCTAACTTCCAGCCAATCAGAAAGCTAGAAGGTCTGAATATACAACCATGCAAAATGGTGTTCTATGTCTTCTTGATTTCTAATGTCTCTTAGCCATGTAGTTCTTCACGTGTTCACTTCCCGTGGACTGGGCAGAGTGAGCTATGCCTGGCTTTGGGTATAGGCCATGGCAGGAACTCTGGCCCTGGGATCAATACACGGAACTCTGCTTATAAGTTCTAGTTTTGTTTTTCCTTTTACAATGATGTATCCTGTATATTCATCTTTTTCATATTTGCGATAATGTGATTGTATCTGCATTATTGCCCTATGCTAAACAGTAAACACTGTTGGCCCTAACAAGCTGCATTCTTGTCTGTTTATTCTCAAGCCTCGGTTTTTCCCCTTTAAGCCAGCATATACCCCATCAGGTTATGGGCCCAGAGAGAAATTTGCGTTTTCTTTGCTGCGTTGGACCTGGCTGTGAAAGAGTGTTTGTTTTTAGAGGTTGGTTTCAGAATAAACATGTTTTCTTTGAGTGGTCAGCAATGGCTGAACAGTGTCTGGTCAGTCTGCCATTTGAGGCTTTAGATGGCACAAACTATCTGACCTGGTGTGTGAAGATGAAATCATTCTTTTTGCAAGAAGAAGAGTTGTGGCAGTATGTGGCAAATCCACCTCCAGAGGGTTCTTTCTGTAAGAAGTGCAAGCGTGTTTGGACTGTGCATTTTGCTTTTGGGACTCAAATCCTCTGAATGGAATTATTTCAGCAACCCAAGGAATGAGAAATGGGTGCTGAGAGCTGTTGGAGCCTTTAATACACAGTGGAGCTCTGTTGCCCTTGGTGGTCTATGAAGACAGCTTTATGGTTTGAAGCTGCAACCTCGGGTGAGACTGTGATGACCCACCTTGGTGAGTTCAAGACTTTGTTTGCTGCATTTGAACAAGAAGGCTTGTTTTTCTGGCACTATGAAAAAGCATGCGTGATTTTGTCAAGCCACTTTCAGGAGCCTGCTGCTGCTGTCCCTGGGAATTCCAAACGGAGTGTTCCAGCTGAAGTAAAACCTGGTATGGAATTTACATTTGCCGTGGTTTGCTGTGATTCTACAAGGCTGTTCCCTGCCCCGATGTCCAGCAGATGCAAGAAGCCTGATTTACGAATGGAGGGGACGCCAGATGCCAGGAGTCAGCTGAACAATGAATCCAAGTTTTCTACGCTGCCGGGCTGCTTTTGTGTAAGCATTTCTCTGCAGAGACTCTGTTTTTGAATTCGGCTCACTGTAAAGTTTGTAAACATGGACGGTTATTGTTACAAATTTCAGCCTTGAGTTCAGCAAGTCATTTTAGCTGATATTTCTGTGTAAGAATGTGTATGTGTACACTTGTTGTTTTTTCTCTCCTCAGTGTTCCAGCCCTGGTCAAGTCTGACTGTACTTGTTGCTGAAGGTTTCATTGCGATATGAAACTGCTTGTGATGAGACTGAGTGTGTTAGAGAGAAACCTGTAAAATCAAGTGTGTGAGATGCTGTGGAGATTGTGTGGACAGGACATTGTGTGTTTAATGTTTTCCCACATCATAGATGCATCCATAAAGTTTTCACAAAGTACTGGGGTATCCTGGGATGGGAGAGTGTGTCTCAGATAGCCAAATGCATTCTGAGTTAGAACCCAGGAAATGTGCAAAAGTTTCTTGATTGTGCTGTGTGTAAACTGTGTGTAAACTATCTAAAATCAAGACTGTGTCTGTTGCTAGGCAAAGTGACAGAGTGTTAGCTAGACCATTTCAGTTGGTTCATAGAGACCTAGTTAGCCCCCATGTCCCAAGTAATGGTGGGGTGCGAGTTTCATGTTCCTTCTGGTTGATGATCATACCTGCTTGTGTTGTTGCTACTTGTTGAAGTCTAAAGCGAAGGTCTGTGCTCGCTTTGAAGTGTATGTAGCAATGGTAGGATGAAAATAAGGTCAGTTCCAATCAGATTGTAGTGGAGTGTTCCTGAGCCATGTGTTCCAGAATTGGCTTTGCAGGAAAGTATTCTCCCAAAGACTTGCCAATGTTGAAATTCTTGCTGAGTGTTGGTGTTGTGAATACCATTAAAAATAGCCTGCTGTTAGTTGCTCAGGTGCCATCCCATGTCTGGGGAGAGGCTGCCTTGATTGCAGTGTGTTTCTAACTAACCAGGTAGTAGAATTCAACTGAAAAAGAAGTTATTTTTCTTTGGTATGGCAAGCGCCCTCCACTGAAGTGCCTGCATGTCTGTGAAACATTTGCATGTGTTCACAACCCCAGGTCACAGAGAAGGAAGAACCAAGGAAGCAGAGTGCTTCAGGTTGTTGGTTGTTGGTTGTTGATTAAAATCCAAGGCTTATCGGTGTTTCATTAAGCCATGGTCAAATCCAAATCTCCAGAAGTGCTTTAGTGTTTAAGCAGCCTACTGGTTGGAACAGGTTGTATGCTAAGGTTGCAGAAGTGTTGCTGCATTGCTAGTGTAAACCTACTGTCCATAGTTCAGTAGATGGGCAAAAACCAGTTCAGGTTTCTTCTGTTCCCCAGTCTCCGAGTGTGAAAAGGGCCCCGCAGGTGAAGGAGTGGAAATTTCACCTGAGCAGTTGCAGAGCCTGGAGGGGGAGTCGGGTAGTGAAAGGAAAGAAGACGGTGATGGGGAAGCACAGTGGTCATTCCTCATGGGTCCTCTTATTCCAGGGTGTGAAGCCTGACAGATTTGTGATTTAGCAGGTGACAGTGTGTCATCTTACCTGAGAAAACCCAGTCTTTGCTAGATGTGTTGCTCCTGCCTTTGAGAGGCAAGAAGAACATTGGAATAGTTGTGGATAGTCAGTTTGAGTTTTGGTGAAGTGTTAACAAGTAACCAACCTATCCTTTGTTTTAGTAAGCTGTAGGTTCCAGATAAGTGTTCAGAAAGACATTTCTTTCTGATAATACTCTGCAGTGTAAAGCCAGTATTGCCCAGGGATTTGTTGCACAAAAAGGAGTTTGTGAACTGTGGATCTAGTGTATGCACCCACAGCTAGGCCAGAATGTTTACGTGTGGTGCGTTTTCTGGTTGCGTAGCGTGGAAACAGGTGTCCATTTAAGTATTGTGATGTTGGCACAGCATATTTGAATATAGATCTCCCTGAAACAGTGTGTGTAAGGCAAGCGTTTTGGCTCTACATGTGTGGCAGTTCTCAAACAATTCATTGACTTAACAGGGTGCTTTATGGATCTTAAAGCAGGCCAGTCATTGATAGCATGGTGCAGATGCTAACGGATGTGTAGAGCAGTCACGTGCTGTTTTCTGTGGTACATAAGAAAGTGTAGAAGTTTGTGTAGGACTTCGAACTTATGTGAGTTGTTTTCTGTTTAGAAACTGAAGTTTTCCACCTTGAATAAGAATTTGTCAGTCAGCTGAGGTAGTAATTGCCAGCTGAGGGAGTAAGGCACAAATTCAAACATTTATCTTGGTGTTGAAGGTACAAAAGCCCAGAACAGAGATGGTTCTTGGTTTCCTACAGAGTGTCATTTGTGTAAAGGAAAGCTTATCCTTAATTTGTTGTACAGTAAATCACTCTGCAGTAACGCAGTGGACATGCCCTGAATTAGTTTTCCCCAGGTAGGGTACCAAGCTTGCAAAATGGTTTAGCCCTTGATGTGAGCTTGCAAAGGGGTTGAAAAAAAAGTCCTGCGATTTTTAAACACAGAGCAGCTAGCAGGATTGGAATTCCTTATCTATGCTGGCTGCGATTTTCTGCAAAGGAGGGGACAGAACAGTTTGCGGGCAATGTTTTTCTGTTTCTCTGTACTGTTTCTATTACTGCATAAGTTGTATTATTTGATGTATTTGTATGTATCTGAATAAAACATTGCATGAAGTGTATATTGTGCATTATACATATGTATAACAAGTGTTTTTAAACCATTTTCTAGTGTTGATGACTATTGGTTGTAAAAAACTGTAACTTGAATAGTGTGATTATTACATGTATTAACCTTTGTTTTTCTTGTTTCTGTATAAAATGTTTGTTACTCCCATTGTACAAAAATAATTCGGGAGGGGTGTTAGAGTTCTTGTGTTGCCCTGGCGAATTATTCCCGTACAAAGCAAAAGCATTCTCATGGTGACGTGAATGCCAGGTGGCTGGATAACAGAGAAGCCTTGGCTTTGTTTACATCTTCATTAGATATGAAGCTAGAAGGTACCATTGTTATGGCTAGCAATGGATCTTCCCATGAAAGTGAAGCCTCCTGATTTCTTTCCGTGGGAAGCCTTGCTCAGGCCCACCTGAGCAAGGAAGGGGGGGAACTCAGTGCGTAGATGCAGCACATGCTATGTGCTTTGAGGCCTAGTGTGTGTAACAGCTAACTTCCAGCCAATCAGAAAGCTAGAAGGTCTGAATATACAACCATGCAAAATGGTATTCTATGTCTTCTTGATTTCTAATGTCTCTTAGCCATGTAGTTCTTCACGTGTTCACTTCCCGTGGACTGGGCAGAGTGAGCTATGCCTGGCTTTGGGTATAGGCCATGGCAGGAACTCTGGCCCTGGGATCAATACACGGAACTCTGCTTATAAGTTCTAGTTTTGTTTTTCCTTTTACAATGATGTATCCTGTATATTCATCTTTTTCATATTTGCGATAATGTGATTGTATCTGCATTATTGCCCTATGCTAAACAGTAAACACTGTTGGCCCTAACAAGCTGCATTCTTGTCTGTTTATTCTCAAGCCTCGGTTTTTCTCCTTTAAGCCAGCATATACCCCATCACACATATAAGAATTGTTGTTGTTGTTCAGTCATTTACTCGTGTCCGACTCTTCGTGACCTCATGGACCATAGCACGCCAGGCCTTCCTGTCCTCCACTGTCTCCCAGAGTTTACTCAAATTCATGTTCATTACATCGGTGATGCTATCTAGCCATCTCGTCCTCTGCCGTCCCCTTCTCCTTTTGCCTTCAGTCTTTCCCAGCATCAGGGTCTTTTCCAGTGAGTCCTCTTCGCATTAGGTGGCCAAAGTATTTGAGCTTCAGCTTCAGTATCTGAGAATAATTAAAAATGGAATTTCCAGGCAACATACAGTATATGGCTGTGAAAACTGCAGACTGAGAAACATTGAGAGAGACATATAAGATGCCTTCATGTTATGGGGATGGAGATGGTTACTAGCATGAACTGCAAAAGGATTAAACTGCATTTAATTAGACTTAGACCTAGGGAATGGCCTGACTATTGTCTTAAGGTCATGATCAGCAAGCAGAAACTCACATACTTTGGACAGGTGATACAAGTATATAATGCACTGGAAAATAAGTATTGCACTTAGCAAGCTTGACAGAAATAAAAGAAGGGGAAGACAACATATAAAGTTATATAAACATATAAAGGAGGGCCCGCTGGTGTGATGCTGGTCACTGTGGAGGCCCGGGCGGAACGCTCTGGGGTCCAACAGGCCTGGAGGGCCTCGATGGTCATGAGGCTGGTAACCACGGTGACTGGTGGATGCCAGTTGGAATCAGCGCAGAGTGGGTGGCTGCAGAGGCTGGCGGAGCTTGGCGGAGCCCGGACGGAGCGATGCAGAGGGCCTGCTGGTGTGAGGCTAGTCGTTGTGGAGGCTGGAGTGACTGTAGCCAGTGGAGTGTGGTGGTCCTGAGCGGAGTGGCCCTGCAGAGTCTGACGGGCTTGTGGGGCCTCGATAACTGTGGAGCTGGTGTCTGCAGAGGCCAGTGGAGGCCGACTGAAATCAACAGAGCCGTAAGGCGCCGAAGAGACATTAGAGAGTCCAGTGGGTCTTGGGGGCCTGGCGTTTGGAACTGGGGTGTCCTCGGAACAGGAAGGACTCTTACACCTTACATCTGGACTCTAATATTGAAATTAATTAAGATCATTTCAATATTGTTTAGCTTGTTGCCTACACGAAGGACAAATCACCCCCGGTGTTACGGCGGCAGAGAATAGCGGGGTCTCTTGTATGAGTGTGGTTCCCCCCGTGAGTGAGAGTGGCAGGAGGGGGTCTAGGATTATATGAGTTACGTGATAGTACCTAACCCTGAGTGGGAGGCAGGGTAGGTAGGAGTGATTGTGTTGCCCCTCTGGCTAGTGAGAGAGGCCACAGGGGGCATAGTGAGTGGGTGGTGGATGTAAGGGGCGGTTGGGGCTTACCAGCGCCGAGAGCACTAGCTGGTTGCGCTGGTGGCCCTACGACTGCTCAGGAAGATTGAGGGTGAAAGGATGGATGGATGGAAAAAAAGACCCCCGCTAAGACCCAGGTCTTCTAGGGATTCGGGAGTGGAGGCGACCGGATCGGGAAACACTGGGGACTATAATGCGGGCAATTTGATCGAGGTGGTGACGGGCAGGAGATATTGTGACGGGAACTGGAGGACAGGCCATCTTCGGGGAAGGCGCCCCCGGTGTTTGGTACCGGTGGTGTGTTCAAACCCAGGTTCTGGACAGCAGATCCTTGAGGGCCCTGGTTTCCGACTGCTGCTTCTTAACGCCAGGTCAGTAAACAACAAAGCCCCTCTCATAAGTGAATTAATCACGGAGAAGGGGGCCGACCTGGCGTGTATTACTGAGACCTGGCTGGGCCCAGAGGGAGGGGTAGCCCTCTCAGAAATGTGCCCAGCCGGGTTTCAGGTGTGGCACCAGCCGAGACACCGGGGTAGGGGAGGAGGGGTGGCAGTTATCATCAGAGAATCTTTGGTGGCTTTCAGGGGCCTTGCTCCACAAGTGTTCGGATGTGAGACCCTGTTTTTCAAGTTGGGTGCCCGAGAACAGTTGGGAATGTTGCTACTGTATCAGCCTCCCTGCTGCGTAGCAACCTCCCTGCCTGAGTTGCTGGAGGCCATCTCGGGGTTGGCGGTGGAGTTTCCCAGGGTTATGGTCCTGGGGGATTTTAATTTGCCTTCCCTGGGGTGTGCTTCGGAAGCGGCTAGGGAGTTCATGGCTACCATGGCATCCATGGGCCTGTCCCAGATTATTCGGGACCCGACTCGTGACAGTGGACTCACCCGGATTTAGTTTTCTTGTCAGAGCAATGGCAAAGTGATCTGAGGGGAAAGTTAGAACTATCCCCATTGTCATGGTCAGATCACGTCCTGATATCCCTAAGGTTCTCTTATGCCGCCCCACTCCGCAGGGAGGCAGGACCTATTCGATTGGTCCGCCCCCGGCAACTTATGGACCCAATGAGGTTTCAGAGGGAGCTGGGGGTAATACCTGATGATCTGCTGCACGGTCCAACGGAGGCACTGGCCGCAGCCTGGAATAGGGAAGCGGCCGGAGCCTTGGACAGGACCACGCCGATGCGACCTCTCCAGCCCCATTCGACCCATCACTCCCCGTGATTTACGGAGGAGTTGAGGGTCTTGAAGAGGGTGAAGAGACGTCTAGAGTGCCGCTGGAGAAAGACGAAGGCGGAATCGGACCAAACACAATCTAGAGCCGCTATTAAGGCCTACCTTGTGGTGGTAAGAGCGGCGAAACGTGAATATTTCTCCGCTCTTATTGCATCCGCAGAATGCCGTCCGAAGGCCCTGTTCAAGATTACGCGATCTCTCTTAGGTAGGGTGGAGTCGGTGACCCACCTGCAGGGCCGTGTGGAAGAATTTTCCAAGCATCTGCAGGATAAAATCGCTCTGATTCGGTCTAAGTTGGACTCCATGCATGAAATGCAGTCTGGGGAGATGCCGGGAGAGCGGCCTGGCCTTATTATCTGGGAACGATTTGATCCTGTTGGACCTAAGGAAGTGGACAGGATCCTCCAAATTGTTAATTCCACCACATGCTATTTAGATCCCTGCCCTTCCTGGCTGGTAAAATCGGCCAGGGAGGTGACATGTGGGTGGGTCCAGGCGATGGTTAACTCATCCTTGTTGGAGGGAGTGTTTCCAACTGCCTTCAAGGAGGCATTGGAGCACCCTCTCCTCAAGAAGCCATCCCTGGACCCCACCATTCTGGACAATTTTTGTCCAGTCTCCCACCTTCCCTTTTTGGGGAAGGTGGTTGAGAAAGTGGTGGCGTTGCAACTTCAGAGGACCCTGGATGAAGCGGATTATCTAGACCCTTTTCAGTCAGGTTTCAGGCCGGGATATGGGACGGAGACTGCATTGGTCGCGCTTATGGATGACCTCTGGCGGGAGCGGGATGGAGGTAGTGCATCCATCCTGGCTCTCTTGGATCTTTCAGCGGCTTTCGATACCATCGACCATGGTATCCTTTTGGGTCGGCTTAGGGAGTTGGGGGTGGGAAGCGTAGTTATGCGCTGGTTCACCTCCTTCCTCCAGGGCCGTTCCCAGTCGGTGGTGATAGGAGAGGAGAGATCCAGCCCGCGACCGCTCTTATATGGAGTGCCGCAGGGTTCGGTTCTCTCTCCTCTCCTATTCAACATCTACATGAAACCGCTGGGTGAGGTCATCCGACATCATGGGATGAGGTATCATCAATATGCTGATGATACTCAATTGTATATCTCCATCCCAGGTGAAGTAAGTGATGCAGTGACCACCCTGTCTCAGTGCCTGGGGGCTGTGAGGGCCTGGATGGGGAACAACAGGCTTCAGTTGAACCCTGGCAAGACGAAATGGCTGTGGATTGATGGCTTAGCGTCTTCTGGGAAATTATCATCTTTGGTTCTCAATGGGGTAGTACTGCCCCATTCGGAGCTGGTGCGGAACTTGGGGGTCCTTCTAGACTCATGACTCCTGCTCAAAGAGCAGGTGGCGGTCGTGGCTAGGAGGGCTTTTGCACAGCTTCAGCTGGTGCGCCAGTTACGCCCATTCCTGGATCGAGATGCCCTCCGAACAGTCACTCATGCTCTCGTCATCTCCCATGTAGACTATTGCAATGCGCTTTACATGGGGCTACCCTTGAAGACTATTCGGAAGCTACAACTGGTTCAGAGTGCAGCCGCGCGAGCAGTTCTAGGTGCGCCAAGATCAGTGCATATAACACCTTTACTCCGCGAGCTGCATTGGGTGCCGGTTTGCTTCTGGGTACAATTCAAGGTGTTGGTTATCACCTTTAAAGCCCTACATGGCATGGGACCAGAATACCCGAGGGACCGTCTTATCCCCATATCATCGACCCGCCCCACCCGATCATTCAGAGAGGGCCTGCTACGAGCCCCATCAATAAGAGAGTGTCATCTGGTGGGGTCTAGAAGGCGGGCCTTCTCTGTGGTGGCACCAGCACTCTGGAACACCTTGCCCCCAGAGTTGAGGCAGATCCCCTCCCTCCCTCCCTTTAGGAAAGATCTGAAGACCTGGTTCTGCCGCCTGGCATGGGAAGGAGGAAATAATAGTTCCTCATGGGGGTGGTTAATTTCATAATGTCCTTCTTTTTATTTAACTATCTGGCCATTTGGATTTTATAATTTATTTATTGTATTATTTGATTGTATTTTTATATTCTTTATTCTATTTTAATCACTTTTATTGTAAACCACCCAGAGTTCCCCATTGGGGGAGATGGGCGGTCATATAAGATAAATAAATAAATAAATAAATAAATAAATAAATAAATAAATAATAAAGTGGATGGACAGGAATAAAGACATAGCTGGAATATGCTTGGAAGAACTATGAGTTATTTCAAAAGACAGGTCAACATGGCAAACACTATATATACAGTAGTCGCCAGGAATCAAACTTGACTCAGTGACATTTACCTAAGCAATATGTTATTTTGCAATGACGTATTTAATAATTTCACCTTCTGTCACATAAAATAACTACTTACCAAAATTCCCAACTTCCTTCAAGAATAGGACAAAAGTGATTTGTTATTTTAAACATTTGATTAAAACAAAATCAATAGCTTCATCCATCCCTCTTTCATAATACTATATTTGATGTGATGTGGTCTTACAAACTCCCTAAATAAAATTGTATAGATCATAATGGTCCACGAGATGAAATGCCAGCAGGAAAGGAGAAGGAGAAGATGAAGGGAAAAGAGCATACAGGAACAGCAGGCAGAGGATCAAAAAGGCACAAGAAAAAGATGAGAATTTGTTGGTTTTCCCGCACCCCAATTCCTGGCAATTTCCATGTCTAAATGAGTATGCCAAGTTGGAAAAGACTTTAAAAATGGACATATTTTCTGCACTGTTGTAATAAAAAGAAACAGACAAGTAAGCTTATCTGAAGCATCTCCTCTACCCTGTGTTTATGAATTGCCCAGAGGCCTTGTTTTCACCACTTGGAAAATAAGATACAGACAAGGAAATTGATCAGAATTAACATGGCATCTCTGTGTATGTGTTTGTGCGGGGGAGTGTGTATGGAACGGAAAGAGAGAAGGAATACTGATTTTATTCTCACTCCAGAGCAGCTGTAAAAACATTTGCACTGGGGAAACAAACCCTCTATAATATTTCCTCCATCCTTTAGAGTGTGAGATCCTAGCATCCTCAGGTTTAGCCTCAGGTTAACACTTTCTCCTTCAAACCAGGTGGATAATTTGCTTGATCCTGACTCAGTTTAACTTTCCCCTTCCAAGTGGCAAATGGACAGGTAAAGCTCTTCATTACCCCACAAGACAACTGTCTGGCACAGAGTGGGAAAGCCACAAACAGTTGTACCACCTGCCCCAGATTCTTCCCGGAAAATTGTCTCAGCAGTTGTTTATCAGAAAGAAGGACTCGCTGAGCAGAGCAAAACTTGCTTCAGAGAGTGATAAAACAGCCCAAATCACAGAGCAGATTATATTGTACCGCTGTTTTCTCAGCTGATTCAGAGTGAGGGAGAAAAATAATTAGGATGTGAGAAAAATACATCTCGCCAATTGCAAAAGGAACATTTCAAGGTCAGAAGGTTTGAGTGCCTTCCATTTTTCTTCTCCACCTCCAGTCTCATCTCTATTTTCATGTTTGCCTTCTTTCCCTTGTTCTTTCAGGAAGTTGGTTTAGTATGACACAGTTTCAACACCACTTACATCTACTGCCAGGAAACAGTTGAGGAGTGGATGGTAAAATATCTATTTATTGATCAATCTATTGCTATAGCAGCAGCAACAACTCTTAAAATCCTCCCATTATATAACTTTTTAAAAAATCTAGCAATGAATCTATGTATCATCGGAGGACAGCTATTGAATGCCCAGGACATTGCCAAGATAGAAAATTGTGAAAAGCTTTCCAGTTTTTCACTAAGCATATACCAAGGAGGGAGGGGAGAGGAGGGTCCAATTCTCATTCTAAAGCAGCACTGGGCAATATGTAAGCAGCCCAAATCTTTGTCAGACTCCAGGCTCCAATAGCCTAGACCACCATGACCAGTGATGAAGGATGATAGAAGTCAAAGAATAAAATTTGGGTCCTAGACATGGGTGAATTCTTTGAGAGGCGGGGTGGCCCCACCAGTTCTGGAGGAGGTGGTAGTTTACCCCTCTCTCAAGAAGCCATCACTGGACTCAACCATGTCAGACAACTTTCATCCTGTTTCCAGCCTTCCTTTTCTAGAGGAGATTGTTGAGAAGGTGGTTGTGCTGCAGCTTCAGAGAACTCTGGAGGAAGTGGATTATCTGGACCCTTTTCAGTCTGCTTTCAGGCCTATGTGGATAGCATTGATAGCTCCTCTCTGGCAGGAGTGGGGTGCAGGTGATGTGTCCATCCTTGTTCTCTTTGACCCTCAGCAACCTTCAATACCATCAATTGTGGTATCTTTCTGGATCAACGTTGGGGTTTGGGAGTGGGGGGGACAGTGTTACACTGGCTCTCCTCCTTGCTCCAGGTTGATTCCAGTGTTGATAGAGGGGGAGTGATCTAGCCCACAGCCCCTGCTTTGCAGGGTACCATGGAGATTTGTGCTCTCCCCATTCCTGTTCAACATCTATATGAACCTAGTGGGTGAGATCATCTGCTGGCTTTAAATCTCTCCCTCTGGAGGTTCTGTCAGTATCTGGGGCTGTGGGAGTCTGGATGAGGAGAACAAGCTTCAGCAAAATCCCAGCAAAACAGAGTGGCTTTGGGTTTTAAGGCCCCCTGGATCCAAGGATTTTCCATCTCTTATTCTGGATGGGGTTGCACTACCCCAAGCAGAACCAGTGTGCAACCTGGGAGTCCAACTTTATCTTGTGTTATCAGTTGTGCCCTTTCCTGGACTGGGAAGCTCTGCTCATAGTTATTCATTTCTTAGTCACCTCCCAGATGGATTACTGCAGTGCTCTCTACATGGGGATGCCCTTGAAGAGCATCTAGAAGATAAGCTGGTGCAGAATGCAGCAGCACAAGCAGTTATGAATGAACCTCGGTGGACGCATGTTACACCTCTGGTTTGCCAGCTTCATTGGCTTCCAATGTGCTTCCAGGTGTAATTCTAGGTGCTTGTAGTTACTTATAAAGCCCTTCATGACATCGGGCCAGGTTAGTCGTAGGAACACGTCTCCCCAGTTCTTTCTACCCATCCCATTAGATCCAGCAGAAAAGGTTTACTGCGGGTCCCGTCAGTTAAAGAATGCCATTTTGCGGGAACCAGGAAGCAGACCTTTTCTGTTGCTATGCCTGCCCTTTGGAACAGCATTCCCTCTGAGATTAGGATGGTCCTGACCCTGCCAGTCTTTTGGAAGGCACTTAAGATGTGGAGGCGTTCCTAAGTATGGGGGTTGGAGTGCTAATTAGAGCCTGTGATGTAGTTATTATTTGTCTAGATTGGCTTGGCCCGGAGTCACTATTGAGAGATGGGCAGCTATATAAATCAAATGAATGAATTGAATCAATGAATCAATAAAGTCTGGGGAGTCAAATATTATTTTTTGTTTATTCGTTCAGTCACTTCCGACTCTTCGTGACTTCATGGACCAGCCCACGCCAGAGCTTCCTGTCAGCTGTCATCATCCCCAGCTCCCCCATGGTTGAGTCTGTCACCTCCAGAATATCATCCATCCATCTTGCCCTTGGTCGGCCCCTCTTCGTTTTGCCTTCCACTTGCCCAAGCATCAGCATCTTCTCCAGGGTATCCTGTCTTCTCATTATGTGGCCAAAGTACTTCAGTTTTGCCTTTAATATCATTCCCTCGAGTGAGCAGTCTGGCTCTATTTCCTGGAGTATCGACTGGTTTGATCTTCTTGCAGTCCAAGGCACTCTCAGGATTTTCCTCCAACACCACAGTTCAAAAGCATCTATCTTCCTTCGCTCAGCCTTCCTTATGGTCCAGCTCTCGGAGCCATAGGTTACTACAGGGAATACCATTGCTTTAACTGTGCGGACCTTTGTTGTCAGTGTGATGTCTCTGCTCTTAAGTCAAATATTGTGGTTTCTAAAGAATTACTATGAAATTGTTTAGATCTATAGGTGCTCTTCTTTTAGTTTTGGAGTGAACATTGATGGTCCCAGGGGCATATATGGCCAGGAATTATTGTTATAACCTGAAGAGCTTTTTCCTGAGTAAAGAAGGGAGGGAACGGGAAGGAGAAGGGGAAAAGGGAAGTTTTGTGCTGCAGCCACTCCAAGATTTTTGAGAAAACTCAAGCAGAAGCCAAAACCCCTGCGATTTTTGCTGATTCACTCATAGATAGATATTGTAAATAGATAATTCTGAAATGTGATATGGATTACATTTATTTCATTTATAATGGAGTGGATTCCCCCCCCCCCCTCTATATTGGATAGAACTGCAACAGAAACTCGATAATGCCAGGCATGTTATCTTTTCCATTCCAGCAGTGCAGCAAATAGTGAGTACTTGGTATTTAAAAATCCCCTTATATGTCTCCATTTTAGGTAAGTCATTAGCTTAACAATTACCAGACTTATTTAAAGTTTTTGAAGTACAACATCAAACTTCCCTGGAGATACATATCTTCCTAGGGTTGCAGGTGCACAGTATTTATCTTTAAATCATTCTCTAAGGCAAAAAGGCTTTTCTCTCTCCCCACCCCCCTTTCTCTCTCTCTTAACTAAAACACAATTCTGTTACAGGTTAAAACAGGCAAATATAGGATCAAAAGATTACAAAGTTAATTCAGCATGGAACAACATTCACATAGTCAAATAACTAACACATTTCTACATCAAAGCTTGTAAGTAATTACTTAACAGATCAATCCGAACCAAACCTAAGTAAAAAGCAACTGAGCTGTCTATTTCAGACACCTCCAGCAGCTTCAACCACAATGTTCCTTTTATACTTTTGGCAGTGTAATCTTTACTAAATGATCTGACAGATATTCTGTGGCAGATAGCCTAGTATAACACCATCTTCCCTTCCAAATCATAAAATATACTTTGGGCCAAGCAAAATGATCAGTGTATATTTCCACGTTACAGAGTTATATAGGGAAAATTATACTCCCAATATTGGGAATATCTGTGACATTTTTTCTTTTCTTCACCTTCTAGAGGTCTGCCCATTTAAAAGTTATTAAAGGAATTTAAGACTCCAACCCTCATTTTAAGGTCTTTCCTTGTTCTGATTTCCAATGATACAGTGTCACCCAATAACAAAATCAGAGTTAGATGGAATATCACTTGTTTTCCATTAAATTAGCTTGTCAATCTCTTTCTTCCCAGAATGCTTTTCATCTCACTAGCCTATGTAATCAGATGCTTCATCTGAGAGATTTGATATATTTGATTCACTAATATTCTTTCAAATTCAATTGGGTGGGTAGTGTTTCCTCTGACATTCAACAGCTCACCCTTCCTCCCTATGAAGACAGGCGAGGTTAGCTGGATGTCTGTTGAAAGGCTGTGTAGACATTTTAAATTATTCTCTGATATGCATGGGTGAAAGTAAAGATGTGTAATCAGCAGAAATTGTTTATGTAATGTGTGTGTGTGTGTGTGCGTGTGTGTGTATACTGTGTGTGTGTGTGTGTGTATATATATATATATGTATAGTATATTCATATATATTATATATGAATAATATAAAGAATATAAACTACTGTATATACTATATTCCAGGGGTCCCCAAACTCTTCAGCTCATTGAACCCTTCATAAAGTTTCAGACTGTTCATCAACCCCGAAACATCTATTATATGAACATAATTTAATAAATACTATTTTAACAAATAGTACTATGAATCATCATCATCATCATCATCATCGACCCCTTGGATAGTCCCATAGACCATTGGGGGTTGATATTGACCACTTTGGGTAACTCTGCTACATATCATATATGTGTGTGTGTGTGTGTGTGTATTTCACTTTGCCCAGTAATATACTGTGTGTGTGTGTGTGTGTGTGTGTGTCTGTCTGTCTCTATCTATCTATCTATCTATCTATCTATCTATCTATCTATCTATCTATCTTTTTTTATTTTTTTATTTTCTATCCCGCCTTTATTATTTTTATAAATAACTCAAGGCGGCGAACATACCTAATACTCCTTCCTCCTCCTATTTTCCCCACAACAACCACCCTGTGAGGTGAGTTGCGCTGAGAGAGAGAGAGACTGGCCCAAAGTCACCCAGCCGGCTTTCATGCCTAAGGCGGGACTAGAACTCACAGTCTCCTGGTTTCTAGCCCGTTGCCTTAACCACTAGACCAAACTGGCTCTCGATATAGATAGAGATAGAGAGATAGAGAGATAGAGAGATAGAGAGATAGAGATAGAGATAGAGATAGAGATAGAGATAGAGATAGAGATAGAGATAGAGATAGAGATAGAGATAGATAGAGATAGAGATAGAGATAGAGATAGAGATAGAGATAGAGATAGAGATAGAGATAGAGATAGAGATAGAGATATAGAGATAGAGATAGAGATAGAGATAGAGATAGAGATAGAGATAGAGAGAGATAGAGAGAGAGAGAGAGAGAGAGAGATGATAGAGAGAGAGATAGATATTGGTCCAGTTCCAAATTCCAAAGAAAGGAAGGAATCCATTTGATAAGTTAGGAATTATATTTTATGATATTTACAAAAGGGTTGAAGGGTCTTTACAATCTTCCTTTTTAACATGTACACAGTATATCACACTTCTCAGAGAGGCCTTTTTCAAGCACCTTTTAGAATCTCGGGTCACTTGAGCAGTCCAAAAAACAAGTAGCAAAATGGATGCTTACATCAGAACATACTAAGCCAGCCAAGATGGTCTTCCTTCAGGTATGGTTGAGGATTCTGTACGATGGTCAATGGTGAAGAAAGGTTCCATTGCTAAGTCTGTTGGTTTTGTATATATGGAATGGGAGGCAATGCCATTTTTGCTTTGGGTAACAAAATGTCATAGCACAAATGACCAGCCTCAAATCATCATATTTTGAAAACATTGTGGGAATACCCAGCTCCCTTGAGAAGTCTATAATTCAGACTGATTCATGCATTTTCTAACTATGCATTTGGAAAGTAGGACTAGTTGGGTACATTCCAGGGAATTTCTTCATGCACATGATTTATAATGTTCCTTCCAACTCATATGTTCTAGCATTCTATGATTTTATCATTTATTGCGTAAAGGTACCTAATGGGTGACTAGGGCTATGAATGTAAGAGTGGGGAAGTTGGTCTGTATAATGAACATTAAAAACAGAAGAAGAAAAGGGGGAAAACACACCTCCCGGTTCAAATCAATTCCATCTTTTTTATTGCAATTGCATTGTAATACAATGAAGCCATCCAATCATTATATATAATGCATTTATCCTGACAAAGTACAATGTAGTAAAATCAGGAACACCTCCAGCCAGTAACTGGTCAACACACCACCTGAGCTGGCTTCTTTTCTGCAGTAAATCTTGCTGAACTGATTAAAAGCAAAAACGTGAAGGTCAGACAAAACCAGCTCGGATCAAATTGGCTGTGTCCACCAAGCTAATCCAAAAACGCAAGCAAAGCATCTCCACTGTTGGGAATTAATCTTAGCTAAAGCACAGCCCTGTTGAAACCAGGCTTGGTTTCCTGCCAGAGGGTCATGACTAGATGAACTCCTGACATTTATATTTCTAGCGATACAGGAGGAGGAAAAGAGACCAGTCAAGTTGGGAAGAAGGCCAGCAGGACACAGCTCTGTGGGGCTCCTTCTGGTCTGAAGACAGCATGGGCAGCTCCAATAGAAACCCTGCAGTCAAAGGAAGTGTTTCAGCTGTGCATAGTGGCATGAATAATTCAGGCAGGAGTGCATTAAGGTAGTGGCTCATCCCAAAGTAAACAGAAAAAGCAAATGCAAACGGGATTAGGTTTTTCAAGAGCACTTTACTACATAGAAGTGGCGAAGTTCTTCAGGCTATACTACTCATCACATTTGGGCTTAATATAGCCCTTGACAGAGTAACATCAGCTAAAAGAGGGGGGAAATAACAGAGAGGACACTGCTTGAAGAACTTGCAATTTAAATTTCACTCTTGGAACAATGAGAGAAAAGGATGGGAGTGGTACAAGGAGAAAACAAAAGTTTTCAACTATGGGTGTCCATTAGCCACATGTGGTCTCTCAATGTTTTCTGTGTGGGTACCTGGTTTTCAGCTATTGTTGATTTTTGGCAAACCATATATCTAGGATAGGGGGCGCAGTGGCTCAGTGGTTAAGATGCCAGGCTTGTCGATTGGAAGGTTGGGGGTTCGCGACCCGAGTGCCGCGTGACGGAGTGAGCTCCCGCACTCGCCTGAGCTCTTGCCAACCTAGCAATTCGAAAGCATGCAAATGCAAGTAGATAAATAGGTACCACTTCAGTGGGAAGGTAACAGTGTTCCACGCGTGTCATGCCAGCCACATGACCGTGGAAGCGTCTTCGGACAGTGCCGGCTCTTCAGCTAAGAAACGGAGATGAGCACCGCCCCCTAGAGTCGGACACGACTGTGCAGGGGAAAACCTTTACCCTATATAGCTAGGATAGATGAAAGGGGATGAGGAGGAGTAAGTCGACTCATGAAAAAAGTGGGAGAGGTTTGAAAAAGATAAGGTCAAAGATTCTGAATACTCTTTTCTCTGGACATACCCACTTTTTGCTTCAATCACCATGCACTGAAGTTTTCCTCCAATGCCACACAATGGGCTCACTATTTGTTTCTCTCCCTTCTTTAGCAGCTGCTCACAAATCTGCTTAAGAGAGACCCCCAACTTCCCAAAGCAGATTTGGGAGGCACAGGAAGAAGGTGCAGGTACTAGACTGACATCACTGGAAATATCTGAAGCTTAATTTCAATGGTCATATACCAGATCTGGATGAAGTCCAAGGCCCAAGTTGGTTTGGAATAATTCGGGAGAGATTATTATGAGTCTGACACACAGTAAATGATTCTAACTTGTCCCATTATGAATTAGAACTCTAGCCTTGATCCCTTGCTCCAGAGGTCCAGCATACAGTGACAAAAGGGGAAATAAATTCACCATTTCCATATGTCATCTTGCTGGAGATGTGGGAGGAGGAGGATTTGATTTAATCATCCACCTATCATTCCTCAAATTAAAATTACCTTGCTGTCAGATCACTATCAGCTTCTCCAATCACAGTATCTTAGAGAGTTCATGGAAGAGAAATTCTTCCAAATTTTTCTGGAAAGGCTGAGAAAAAATAGGAGACAATCTCAGACAAATTTATAAATCGGAGGTGTAGGAGAAGGGAATGCTGTAGAAGTACAGTAGTTTGAGCAAGTGGTTGCTAAGGTCTGGAGATGAAAACAATATCAGCAACAACAACAACAACACAGAAACAGTATGACAAGCCATGCCCAAGTCACATGAAGAGTTATGAACCCAGCTTCAGAAATATCATGTTTCCTATTACCAGAAGAGATGACAAAGGGAAGGTCACAATGACTTTTTGGGAGGTGAAAGTTTCCTCTCCCTTCTTTTTATCTACTCCATAGAGGGCTGGGTTGTAGGACTTTCATGGTCCTATGGTGGAAGTTATGTGGAATCAGATGTGTATAAGCCTGGAGCTGTGTACAGAGCAGCTCTGGAGGAGTTGTTTTCAGAATGCCTGAAGAACGAACTTTAAAAAGAGAGATTTGGCTGTGCGTCACAGCATTTTGAGCTCAGACCACTCTCTCAGTTAAAGGATGGAAGAGAGAGTCACTGAAAGAAACCATTTTGTTTTCTTTGGTGTTTTGTTGTTGTTATTCTGTTACAGGGAGAATTCCATCAATGAGAACAGAATTCCATCATTCCGAATCATGCTGTAGAATTTGGAACAAGTTTATTTTTATTTATTTATTTATCAAATTTTTCGGCCACCCATCTTGTACAGAATGACTCTGGGTGGCTTACAACAGTAAAATAACAATTATTAAAACACTACAATAAAATCTCAATATATACATATACATATACATATACATATACATATACATATACATATACATATACATATACATATACATATACACACATACATACATATGTATATACACACACATAAAACAGATACTAATCTAAAAATACAAAAATATAAAATATAAAATTCAAGATGGGCATATGCTGTTATTTTTGTTGCAGTTGAACCAACATGGAGAGAGTCAGGCTATTTCCAGAGCCTTGGATCCACTGCACAATTTTTTTTATTTTTTTTATTTATTATTTAAATTTGTATCACCGCCCATCTCCTCCACACCTGGGGACTCTGGGCGGTTCACAATAATAAAATAAGATAAAAATATAAAATTACAGCCACAATAATTTACATATAAAATCCAAACAAAAAGATGTTAATAATAAGGCGGGTTTCATGGCGCCAGCCACTCCAAAGAGGAACTATTGGCATTCCCGTCCCGAGCCAGGTGGCAGAACCAGGTCTTCAGGTCTTTCCGGAAGGTCAGGAGTAAAGAAAGTCGCCTCAGCTCCAGGGGCAGGATATTCCAAAGGGCGGGTGCTACTGCAGAGAAGGCACGCCTCCTGGATCCCGCTAGATGGAACTCTTTAGCCGATTGGATCCTTAGCATGCCCTCTCTGCATGACCGAGTGGGGCGGGTCGATGTTCCGGTCTATGAACATAGAACAGTCTATGTTCCACCTTTCATTGCACAGTAATCTTTCCACCCATCTGTACCTCCTTGATTTTCCAATTAAATCCCAAAGATTTAATCATTTGTCATTTAAATTAAATGACAATTTAATTATTTAATTTTAATTAAATAAAATAATTAAATTAAATTAAACTAAACTAAATTAAACCCCAAAGGATTAAATCATTATTGAGAAAATCCTTTTGTTGAGGTTTTGTTGAGATTAACACCAGTATGGTCCAACCAAGTATAACAAAGAAATACCAGAATAAAACATAGAGTGGTATGTCTATATTTAAAAGGCGAAGAGGAAAAAAGGGGGGAAGGCAGAAGAAGGAAAGGGGGGGGGGAAAGGAAGAGAAAATATATTGAGTTATGGAAGTCTAGTTAAGGCTCAGCATCACCTCACTTAGAAGAGTTGTTTATGTTTCATCATTCGTTCATCATGTTTAATCGTAGCTCTGACACAGAACCAGGCTACATTGTCTGAAATCCCTGCCTCCTGGTCAGCTAGCAAGAGACTATGGTAATCAGCCTCCAGCCTGCCCAGGTATTGTGTTATGCAAGGGAAATATACATTTCTTGTAGATTTCTATAAAAAAGGCAACACAGCAACACATGGCTCACAGTTTCGATTTCCTCCTCACCACAAGGACAAAGCCGCAGCTCTTTTGGTATGTTATAGAACCCTCCCTCCAAGAGAGCGGAGGGGAGGACAGTGTAATGAGCAAGAGTAAAAGCTCTTCTGATGCTTTGGGAGACAATATTGTAGAGGTAATGTGGGTTCACTGAATTAACATATGGTGGAGCCTGGCTGAGATCATCTTGCAGGTCTATATCTCTGGCACGTTGCTTGAAAGATGCTTTGGCCTGGTCAAATCCCACTGGCATCAATACATTGGGGGAGAATCCACAATGTCTTAGGGTGGCACCAAGTAATTTTCACCAAGAAGTCTGGAATTTGTCTTGAAGAGCCAAAGAAGCCAGATAACCTGGATTGAAAAATAGTTTGAGTCAGTAACTAACATGTGCTATTAGAGTTTTAATTGGAACCGTTCCAGCTTCAGCCCAAAGGGTTGAATTGGGAACTCAATGAGGAAACAAAAACAGGTTCCTTAGGAAGCTTGATTGTACAGCTTCTAATGGTTCTAGGTTCTTATGTATACAGTATGCACATATTTGGACAGCTGTGATATTATTTTGGCTTCAAATACTTTTAGTCCACCAGGTATACAATTACCTCCTATTGTCTGAAAAAAACCGTAATATGGGACCTCCATGATCTGGTGGCATGAAAAACAATTCCAGCCTGCCATACAAGAGAAGTGCGATAAGTCTACGAGCCAGGTTTGAAATTAGATGTTCTGATTACGTGAATCTTGCCACCATTTCATTAATACAGAAATTAAACAATAAGGGGGCTAGAGTACAACCTTGCTTTGCACCCTTATAAGTAGGCACCAGGTCAGAAAGATGTCCTTGGCTGTCTTATTTGGAAGTAAGTATTGTTATGCAGCATTTTCATGAGTGCTAACAAGCATCTATCAATAGAAGATCTCTCCAGTTTTGACTATAGCCATTCTCTGGAGACCGAGTCGAAAGTTGTTTTAAAATCAATAAAAGCCACATACAAAGCCCCCCTAGGGGGGAATATATATTTCTCAATTAGATGTTGTAGGAACAAGCACTGGCTATGGTTGATCTCCCTATCCTGAACCCAGATTGCTCTTCCGCAAGAATGGTCTCCTGTTCCAACCAGTCCATTAATTTCCAGTAAATATTTCTAGTACAGACCTTACCGATAATGCTTAGTAGGCTATTCAGGCGATAATGGGATGGGTCAGACCTCTCCCCTTTTTTAAATATAGGGACAATAAATAGAGAAGTTCCATTCAGGAGGCACTTTTAATGTACAATTTATAGCTGTACACAGAACTGCTAGAATTCATACCCACCAGTCAGTGCTTAATTTAATCAGCTCTGGTGGGATGATGTCTCTCCCAGGGGCTTTGCCATTTTTCAGTTGTGCAATTAGTTTGGAGATTTCATTTGGAGTGACAGGAGGCCAATATGGCAGGTTCTCCTGAACGTCGTTGGTGATTATAGAGTTACAACTTTCAGGAGCATAAAGTGATCAGTAATAAACCTCCCATGTGGAAGCCGTAATTGGAACTTCTAATTTAGAGCTAGTTTCCTTCATATGGTTAGGGATGATATACTAAAATGTGGTATTATCCCTGATCTTGGAGGCCTGAATCAATTTTTCCCAGGGAGCTTTCCTTCTGTAGACTTTTGCTGTTTTGAACCTTGTAGAGGAATGCTGTTAGGAGCATCCTGGAATGATAAGGGTGGCATTGCCT
The DNA here is from genome assembly GCA_023362775.1 of Charina bottae. Classification (NCBI taxonomy): domain Eukaryota; kingdom Metazoa; phylum Chordata; class Lepidosauria; order Squamata; family Charinaidae; genus Charina; species Charina bottae. The sequence goes on along the minus strand of JALMGJ010000017.1, from coordinate 4,340,067 downwards.
CCTGAAAAACCTGTCTGAATCTCCTGGGATGCTTTTGTCTCATCCTTCAATCTGCAGAGTAATTCTATGCAAGCGTGCACTGAATGAATGCTTGCCTTTTAAGACAGCCCATAGCTCTTTTATTAATTATGGAAGAACTGTTTTGAATGACATTCATTAGCCAAATGAGAAAAGTTCCACGCCTTGGGTTCCTCTCTATTTATTGATAATGTTCTTTGATGAATGGCATATGTACCATTTGACATTGACAAACTAGGCCATTGATGAGCTGAATATTTTGAATGGCACACAGATGGCTATTACTCTAAGTTTTAGGAAAGGCTATTAAGTGTTCAAGGCATCTAATTGTCAGGACAATTTTCTTACCTGGCAGATTGGTGCTGTCTTGATTGGGGAGTAGATCTGAAGAGTGATGACTCCATTTCATGTCTGCCTTCTCTCCTCCCCTTCAGTTCCTATAGACAACAGTTTGCTAGAAGATATGCAAAGCTTCAGAAAATTACCTAACAGTACTATGTCAAAAAATTCTTCAAGACTCATATAAACATATTATTCTGTGTGTGTGTGTGTGTGTGTGTGTGTGTATGCCCTTTTCTTGATGGAAAATATATTTCCCAAAGAAGAAGAAAATTCCAGTGAATTCTCATAGACTGAGTGTAGGGTTCTTGTAGTTCATTTAGTGATCACAGAGTATACCTGAGAACATTTTATCTTCATTGTACAAGCTTCTCTCCAATGGTCTGCAGCCTCTCTGGCTTTCTGGCTTCCATTAAAATCCCTAGGGAAGGGCACTGAGATTGTCCAGCTGAGAGCAATCAAGGTGATAAGGGGCCCGAAAGGAAGGGAAAAAAAACTGATGAGGCACAGTTGAAGGTGTTGGGCATATTTAATTTGGAGAAGAGAAGTCTGTTGGGAGGCATAATAGCCAAATGTCAGTCATGTAGAAGATGGAGCAGAATTATTCAAAGTTGTTCCAGAAGACAGGAGAAAAAACAATGAATTTAAATTTTACAAAAGTCAATTTCAGTTGGGCAGAGTAGAGCTGTTCAACCGTTGCAATATACTGCTCAGGAGGTGGTGGACTCTTCTAAACTAGAGGCATTTAAACGGAGCCTAGATAGTCATCTGTCAGGGATGCTGTAATAATAGATCCTGGACTGGGCAGGGGTGGACTTGATGGTCTTCAGGGTCCTTTCCAACCTTAATAGTCTATGATTCTGAATCAAGTGGGCCTTCCTTCAGTGGGGCTTTTTCAGGTGTTACAGACTATCATTCATCAAAGGGAATGGTTGATTTCAAGTTCTACTTGATGGCTTCTGCTTTGATCTGGTTGGCCACTATCAGAAGCAGGTAGAAATTTGTTACACCCTCTTTTGGTCCAATCCAGCAGAATTCATCTCATGTATTGCAGCATTAATTGGGCTTAATCTCGATTAAAGGGGGGGGGGATATTTCAAGTAAGCTTAGTCCCCAGTGGCTATACAACCATGTACTTTTCTTGACAACAGCGCAGGAGAGATTTGCTGTTGCCTTCTTCTGCGAAACTTTTCTAGACTATAGCTCTAGGATTTTCTAGTAGTAATCACGAGGTCCAACTTTTTGTGTACAACAAGCTTTTTAATATTTAAGGGCATACTGAGAATTTAATTCAAAGGAATCCTAACTTCAAGAAACTAGAAGAAAACTTCAGAAGTTAGAACAATTTATTGATATCCACTGTTAATGGAAAATCTGCTTCCCAAGGCATATGACGCATTTCTGAGACTCATAGGAGAATTGGTATGCCTAAACATGGCTTTTTGAGAGTCACAGCTAAAATTAATATAGCTTTGACAAATGCCAAATTTATCATGTGTAAATCTATATTGAAATCTCCAACATGATAAGTTAGCTGACTGTAGGATGTAATAATATTTACTGGAATGATTAAACCAGATCCTGCTGTAGGAATTTAGTGCAATTGGCAAATACTGGATTAATATAGCCTGAACTCTCTCTCCGTTTGAACTTGCAGAAAACTGAAAATTTGGAGGCTCCAGGGGAAACAAATAGCACACAGGGATCAAACAGATGGCTTGTTTTTGCATTTTTGAAATTCTATACAGGAGGAGCTTTCATTGCAAATGCATAGAAATTTATGTCTCTGCTGTTGCTCCCAATAGTCTTACACATGCATTTTGTTGCACTTTGTACTTATGGCATAGTGAGGGGCATGGTGGCTCAGTGGGTAAGATGCCAGGCTTGTCAATCAGAAGATCACAAGTTCGGAGGTTTGAATCCCTAGCCCTGCATGCGGAGTGAGCTCCCACACTAGCTCCAGCTCTTGCCAACCTAGCAATTCGAAAGCATGCAAATGCAAGTAGATTAATAGGTACCACTTCAGTGGGAAGGTAACAGTGTTCCGCGGGCGCGTCATGCTGGCCACATGACTGTGGAAGCGTCTTCGGACAACGCTGGCTCTTCGGCTAACAAACGGAGATGAACACCGGCCCCTAGAGTCAGACATGACTGCACAAATGTGCGGGGGGAACCTTTACCTTTACTTATGGCATATGCTGGAAAGCTACAGCCAATTGTATCCATCACATGATAAATGCACAGGGATAAACTTTGGGGCAAGTTCATCTGACAGGGAGATGTGTATGGTTGTTGCTCCACAAAAAGCACAGTCTTTGAAGGCACTTTTATAGAACATTATTTAGAAACTGCAATTACCCAACACAACCTGGGTCTATAATTAACCCATTTTACAGGTCTTCACAATGGACTGAACTATTAAGTAACTGGATGGACTTGGTTGGCAGAAAGCACTAAGCTCCATGTTGGTTACATCATTCCCATCCACCAGCTGGTGTTTTACTTTCCATCTCTACTCTGCTGCTGTTATCTACATAAAGGGGTTAACTCTGGTATATCCAAAGATCACTTCCTTTGGAACTGTCTATGGAAGACAAAAGGAAGAGGGGCCGACCAAGGGCAAGATGGATGGATTATATTCTTGAGGTGACGGACTCAACCGTGGGGGAACTGGGGATGGCGACGGCCGACAGGAAGCTCTGTCGTGGGCTGGTCCATGAAGTCACGAAGAGTCGGAAGCGAATGAACGAATAAACAACAATGTTAATTACCCACAGAATTGTTTCCAGGAAAGAACAGTTCTTCTTCTTCTTGTTGTTTTTAAGATAGATATAGATAATGTAAATTTGGCCTATTATTCATCTCTCTCTCTGTCCCACTTTTGCCTGCCTTTTATCCCATTTGACCAGTTAACTGTTTTGATGTTTGCTGATGCTTAATAAATAAGCATCAAGCTATATTTTTGCTAGTTGAACTGAGTGGCATGCATGCCTGCTCTGATCCACGTATAAGGATTGACTGGGACTGTGCTGGGTGCAAACTGAAATGGAAATTACCCACAGCCGTTTTTCCCAATCCCACACAGTCTAATGAAGGTTAAACACTTACCAAGCTTAGCATTGTCTTGCAAACGCACCCACAGGATTTCGATCCAGTTATGCACGTTAGGGGAACACAGCTTAATGTTAGAGAAGCCTACAGGAAGTTGTTTGCTCATTAATCAGAGCTTCTTAGAGAATGTGATCCCTTTTTAGAGTTCTACTGTCATGGAGCACAAGCACTCATCCATTTATTCTCTTTGGAACAAAGAATCTCCTTAGGGGGTTGTAAACTTTTCCAAATGTCAAATAAATCAGCTGAAGATGATTTCAAACAAATCATAATCAAAACTGTAGAATGTCATTTGTTTTGAAAGGGGAAAACAGTCTCTGTTTCTGAAGATTTTGCATAGGAAAGCATTGTTTCTTTTTTTAAAAAAAAGAAAAAAAAATCCAGATCTATTGCCTCCTTCCTTTTGTTAGCTTGGTGAATTATTATACAATATAATATTTAAATAGCTTTTTTTTAAACAGAGTGAAGGGAATAATTTAGACAGCACATGCTGTTATCACTATTGGTAAGATAGCTGGAATATTTGGGTTTTCAGGGCTGGGTCTGAAAAGCACTGATTCTAGTTCCTAAGTCTGTATGGGCAATAGACCTGCTTTCATAAAAATATAGCAAGGGTATTTTCAGTGAGCAAGTACTGTTGCCCCATCTTGCATGATGGCGCCCACCCCCATCGCACTTTCTCTCTTGTGAGCTCTCATGCAGGAATGTTGCAATCAAACAAAATGTGGTGATCTCTCAAGATTTCAGCATTTTTAAATGGATTCCCGTGGATTGCATTTTGCATTTAGGAGTGTCCCCATCATCAGGGCTCTAGCAAAGACTGTGCTGCTGACCTCTAAAATGCAGGATCTCTTGCCCCACTTTGAATAACAAATAATAAATCCAATGCCTCCTGGCTTTTGTTTCAAAAGGAAGCTGATTGTTAGGCCACAAGATACAAGCACCAAGAGCTTTTCTTGGCACTCTCTGTAATCCTGTACTTGAAAGGTGACAAAAGTTCACTTTGCAGTTCTATCCTGAAAGCACCAGCCACTGCCAGCATTTTCCAATTGCAAAGGTCTCATTAACAGCTCAGCTGCCTACAGCAAGAACAAGGTGAAGACCCACAGGTTACCATAGCAAGTGGCCAGCCTCAAATTGCAAGCTCTGTTTCCACGCAAGGACATTAGTGACAAAGTACAAGAAAGATCTTTTTGTCCCCTGTGGAGCATTAAAGAAGAGCATCAATAATAAATCATGTTTTTCATTTGCTGGTCAAGATTAAAAAAGGATCATAATGTTCTTTGAATAAAATTCAGGTTTCATATACTGTTATCCCTTCGAGGTTGTCCAGATCAGGAAACAGACTCCACCAGAAGACTAGAACGAAGCTTTATTGAGATAGGCTATATTAACAGAATCTTGCAAGTCCAACTGTATTTTCACTTCCCTCCCCTTTCATACCCCATGGATTCAAGGAGGAGCCATCCTAAATCTCACCCTAATACACTGTACTTTCTTCTTTCCCAGGGCTCAAAGCAGGCTTCCAAACATCTTGTTTTTGCAATGGTTTCTGAATATTTTCCCCAAGGTCATATCCTTGGCTCCCTACACATACAGGTAGTCCTCACTTAACGACCATTCATTTAGTGATGGTTCAGACTTACGATGGTGCTGAAAAAACTGACTTACAACCGGTGCTCACACTTACAACCGTTGCAGTGTCCCCACGGTCACGTGATCATGATTTGGGCGCATGGCAACCAGTTCGCATTGATGACTGTCACAGCATCCTGTGGTCACGTGATCGCCATTTTCAACCTACCTGGCTGGCTTCTGGCAAGCAAAATCAATGGGGAATTGTGTGATTCGCTTAATGACCAAGTGGTTCACTTAACAGCTGTGGTGATTTGCTTAATGACCGCTTCAAAAAAGATCATAAAATCGGGTTGTATTCGCTTAATGACTGCTTTGCTCAGCAACCAAAATTCCAGTCTCAATTGTGGTTGTTAAGCGAGGACTACCTGTATGTATGTGCTTTGTAATCCTATGGCCCAGAGCTTTCCAAACTGTGTGTCGCGACACAAAAGTGTGTCGCCACACACAGCGTGGTGTGTCGCCATACCACCCGGAAGCGGCGGCGCACGCGTGCACGGTGGCCGCCATGCACGCGCGCGCCGCTGCACGCCCCTCCCGTGCTGCCACCGTGCGCGCACGCACCAACGCACGCCCCCCGTGTCGCCGCCACCGCCGGGTGTGTCGCCAGCGGCGGCACTTTGGAAAGCCCTGCTATAGCCACTAGGTTATATGCTTTTATGCTGATCTCTCTGCACTCGAGTCTATGTATCCAGTGAAAACAGCAAGGACTACCTACCTACCTATTTCAGGGTTTTCTGCTTTGAAATACTGGGGGCCAACTGCTGCTTGTGGGCAGTAAGAAGAAAATAAATATGCCTATACATTCAGACAGATATACACAGGCATGCTTATAATGACGAAGGAATATGCATACCAGAACAAACAAAAATACAAACCCACACCAATGGGAAATAAGGATCAAATGGCCCCCCACCAAAAAAACAAGATGAGCTCAGAATTGAGATGATGTAACTGGCATGGGATAAATTGAGGACTGACCACATGATGCATTTGTGGAATTCACTGCCCTATGGTATAGTGGTTGTCCTCTGATTTGAACTGCTTTAAGGGGGGAGGCACTGGATAAGTGCATAGAAAAGGAGAAGAGGTCCACTGACATCTGATAGCCATGTGCTAACCCCAGGATCGGAGCAAGTGTAACTGCTTGGAAGGAGAGAAATTGGTAAAAAAAACCTATCACTTTGATGCTCTGATTGTTGTTGTTCAGTCATTTAGTCGTGTCCGACTCTTCGTGACCTCATGGACCATAGCACGCCAGGCCTTCCTGTCCTCCACTGTCTCTTGGAGTTTACTCAAATTCATGTTCATTACATCGGTGATGCTATCTAACCATCTCATCCTCTGCCGTCCCCTTCTCCTTTTGCCCTCAGTCTTTCCCAGCATCAGGGTCTTTTCCAGTGAGTCCTCTCTTCGCATTAGGTGGCCAAAGTATTTGAGCTTCAGCTTCAGCATCTGTCCTTCCAATCAGCAGTCAGGGTTGATTTCCTTTAGGATTGACTGGTTTGACCTCTTTGCAGTCCAAGGGACTCTCAAGAGTCTTCTCCAGCACCACAGTTCGAAAGCATCAATTCTTCGGCGCTCAGCCTTCCTTATGGTCCAACTCTCACAGCCATACATCACTACTGGGAAAACCATAGCTTTAACTATACGGACCTTTGTCGGCAAGGTGATGTCTCTGCTTTTTAATATGCTGTCTAGGTTTGCCATAGCTTTCCTCCCAAGGAGCAAGCGTCTTTTAATTTCATGGCTGCAGTCACCGTCTGCGGTGATCTTGGAGCCCAAGAAAATAAAATCTGTCACTGCTTCCATTTCTTCCCCTTCTGTTTGCCAGGAAGTGATGGGACCAGATGCCATGATCTGGGTTTTTTTAATGTTGAGTTTCAAGCCAGCTTTTGCACTCTCCTATTTCACCCTCATTAAGAGGCTCTTTAGTTCCTCTTCACTTTCTGCCATTAGGGTGGTATCGTCTGCATATCTGAGGTGGTTGATATTTCTCCCGGCAATCTTAACTCCGGCTTGTGATTCATCCAGCCCGGCATTTCTCATGATGTACTCTGCATATAAGTTAAATAAGCAGGGTGATAATATACAGCCTTGTCATACTCCTTTCCCAATTTTGAACCAGTCGGTTGTTCCATGTCCGGTTCTAACTGTTGCTTCTTGACCCGCATACAGGTTTCTCAGGAGACAGGTAAGGTGGTCTGGTACTCCCATCTCTTTAAGACTTTGCCACAGTTTGTTGTGATCCACACAATCAAAGGCTTTAGCGTAGTCAATGAAGCAGAAGTAGGTGTTTTTCTGGAACTCTCTTGCTTTTTCCATGATCCAGCGAATGTTGGCAATCTGATCTCTAGTTCCTCTGCCTCTTCGAAACCCAGCTTGCACTTCTGGTAGTTCTCGGTTCACGTACTGCTGAAGCCTAGCTTGTAGGATTTTGAGCATAACCTTGCTAGCATGTGAAATGAGCACAATTGTACGGTAGTTTGAACATTCTTTGACATTGCCTTTCTTTGGAATTGGAACGTAAACTGACCTTTTCCAATCCTGTGGCCACTGTTGAGTTTTCCAAATTTGTTGGCATATTGAGTGCAGCACTTTAACAGCATCATCTTTTAGGATTTTAAATAGCTCAGCTGGGATACTGTCTTCTCCGCTAGCTTTGTTGTTAGTAATGCTTCCTAAGGCCCACTTGACTTCACTCTCTAGGATGTCCGGCTCAAGGTCAGTGACCACACCATCGTATTTATCAGGGATATTAAGATCTTTCTTGTATAGTTCTTCTGTGTATTCTTGCCACCTCTTCTTAATCTCTTCTGCTTCTGTTAGGTCCCTGCCTTTTTTGTCCTTTATCATGCCCATCTTTGCACAAAACGTTCCCTTGATATCTCTGATTTTCTTGAAGAGATCTCTAGTCTTCCCCATTCTATTGTTTTCCTCGATTTCTTTGCATTGTTCATTTAAGAAGGCCTTCTTATCTCTCCTTGCTATTCTCTGGAATTCTGCATTCAGTTGTTTATATCTTTCCCTTTCTCCCTTGCCTTTTGCTTCCCTTCTTGCCTCAGCTATTTGTAAAGCCTCATCAGTGAGCCACTTTGCTTTCTTGCATTTCTTTTTCTTTGGGATGGTTTTAGTTGCTGCCTCCTGTACAATGTTACGAACCTCCATCCATAGTTCTTCAGGCACTCTGTCTACCAGGTCTAATCCTTTAAATCTATTCCTCACCTCCACTGTATATTCATAAGGGATATGATTTAGGTCATACCTGATTGGTCTAGTGGTTTTCTCTACGTTCTTCAATTTAAGCCTAAATTTTGCAATAAGAAGCTCATGATCTGAGCCACAGTCAGCTCCAGGTCTTGTTTTTGCTGATTGTATAGAGCTTCTCCATCTTTGGCTGCAAAGTATGTAATCAATCTGATTTCGGTATTGACCATCTCGTGATGTCCATGTGTAGAGTCGTCTCTTGTGTTGTTGGAAAAGAGTGTTTGCTATGACCAGCATGTTCTCTTGACAAAACTCTATTAACCTTTGCCCTGCTTCATTTTGTACTCCGAGGCCGAACTTGCCTGTTATTCCGGTTATTTTTTGACTTCCTACTTTAGCATTCCAGTCCCCTATGATGAAAAGGACATCTTTTTTTGGTGTTAGTTCTAGAAGGTGTTGTAGGTCTTCATAGAACCGGTCAACTTCAGCTTCTTCGGCATCAGTGGTTGGGGCATAGACTTGGATCACTGTGATGTTGAATGGTTTGCCTTGGATTCGAACTGAAAGCATTCTGTCGTTTTTGAGGTTGTACCCCAGTACTGCCTTTCCCACTCTTTTATTGACTATGAGAGCTACTCCATTTCTTCTAAGGGATTCTTGCCCACAGAGTCCCCTCTGTGGGGGGAGATGGGCGGTGATATAAGTATGATAAATAAATAAATAAATAAATAAATATATATATATATATATATATATATATATATATATATATAATGGTCTCCTGAATTAAATTCGCCAATTCCTGTCCATTTTAGTTCGCTGATTCCCAAGATGTCGATGTTCAATCTTGTCATCTCATGTTTGACCACATCCATCTTACCTTGATTCATAGATCTTACATTCCAGGTTCCTATGCAATATTGTTCTTTACAGCATCGGACTTTCCTTCCACTTCCAGACACATCCACAACTGAGCGTCCTTTCGGCTTTGGCCCAGCCGCTTCACTCTTTCTGGAGCTACTCGGAATTGCCCTCCGCTCTTCCCCAGTAGCATTTTGGACACCTTCCGACCTGAGGGGCTCATCTTCCGGCGTCATATCTTTTAGCCTTTTGATACTGTCCATGGGTTTTCTTGGCAAGGATACTGGAGTGGTTTGCCATTCCCTCCTCCAGTTTTGGACCACGTTTTGTCAGAACTCTCCGTCATGACCTGTTCTTCTTGACCTGACTTCATTGAGTTACGCAAGCCCCTTCGCCACGACAAGGCAGTGATCCATGAAGGGGATCTTTCTCTGATTAACTCTGATTAACTCTGATTAACTCTGATAGTTAACGGGGACTTTATCCAGACAAAATAATCCATGTTCCTAGTCAGGAGGCAGTTACACTCTGGAATCTGAAGATCAAGCAGAGTTTTTCTTTGCTGCTCTAGAGGGCAAGATTAGAACAGGAGGATAGTTACAGAACTGTTCTTAGCATAAAGTACTGTCTCTTCTTATGTAAGAGCTGTTTGATGGTAAGATAGATTGCCCCAGGAGGTGGTGGATTCTCCTTCACTTGTAGTATTTAAACAGAAGGTGGATAGCCATTGGCAATACTATAACAATATATTGCCTTATGGATTCTGCATTAAGGATGGGATTGAAATAAATGACCTCCAAGTTCCTTTAAAACTTTTATTTATCTATATTACAATTATAAAATCTAGAGCTACACTAAAAGTCAAGTCTAGGCAACCTCAAATCAAACTCAGCTCAGTTACAAGGACTCATCCATCTCACTTTTTTTACAACAATATAGAAGTGTTTTGCTGTGGTTTTTTATTTGTGGGGCGGTATCCCAATCTACTCTAAAGTCTAAGAATTTATTGATGGCCTCCCATCAAAATACTAACCAGGTCCAACTCTGCTTAGCTTCTTCAAGATTAGTCAAGATTAGCTAGGTACTGCTACCTTCTCGGTTATCTCTGTACTAAATGAAACTTTCTGTTTTCTGTTTTAAATGCACACAACCAGGTTGGTTGCTTTAAAAGCCCCGAATGGGGGCTGAATGCAATAACTGGTGGCTTCTCTTAGTAAACAAATCTGTAAGTAGCTTCTGAGCACCTAACAGAAGTTAATTTGCATTATATAATTAGAAGTGTCATATTAAATAGCACTTTCTGGTCTTCTGAAAAAAGAAAATTAAGTATAATTTCCTGTCACTTTAAAAAATTGATTTCTACTTCACAGTATGGATCAGGCAATTTGCTGGCCTGAAAATGAAGGAGGCAAGTGAATGAGAAGCAGAGGCCTGAGCCAAATAAATTCTCCACTGTGATGGCCACATCAATTTTAAAAGAGTTCCGTCTTGCAAACTTTCACAGTTCAGTTTGGGTATTTCGTTTTGCACAATGTTTCACTATCCAACACAGTAATTAAAGGACAGCTATATCTCATGAGGTTTTTTCCCTAGGATTCAAATATCATTAGTCAAACAAATCTCAACCCATCCCATCATAATCTGATGCCTTCGTATTAAAACACAGACTAAACAAAAATTCTTGCCATCTGCACTAGCTAACTATGAAGACAATTATGTGCCGTGTAACTGTTGAAGAGGAAGGGGCGTGGTGGCTCAGCGGGTAAGATGCCAGGCTTGTCGATCGGAAGATCGCAAGTTTGGAGCTCCCGCACTCGCCCCAGCTCTTGCCAACCTAGCAATTCGAAAGCATGCAAATGCAGCTAGATAAATAGGTACCACTTTGGTGGGAAGGTAACAGCGTTCCATGTGCGTCATGCCGGCCACATGACCGTGGAAGCGCCTTCGGACAACACTGGCTCTTTGGCTAACAAACAGTGATGAGCATCGGCCCCTGGAGTCAGACACAACTGCACAACCTTTCCCTTTTTTTAACTTTTGAAGATGAAAAACTGTTAAAATAAATGCGAAGAGTCGGAAGCGACTGAACGAATAAACAACAAAAACCCACCCTAATACAACAAAATAGTCATAGAAATAATCCCAGGAGCAGGGGTATATTTGACGGAGGGCTCAACAAGTCAAGATGGCAACCATGACCATGTGATTGAAGCCCTACCCTTTTTTATGTTTGCTGTGTCTCACACAACATAAAAATGGGGTAGGGCTTTAATTGCACAGTCATAACCATCATATTGACATTTTCGACTTCCATGCAAATTGCCCCTAACCAGGAATATAAGAAGAATCCATTTTTTACTTCTTAAATAAGAGCACTGTGTTCATATGGCCTAACAACTGGGTGTTGTTACATCCAAAACTGCCCCTTTCCACCCACCTGGAACATGACAAATTTTGCCGTTTTTTTTGGTATTTTTGGGGGCGCCCGCTGCCTCTCCCATGGTTGGGGGACCCCCCTGAGGATGAGGGGCACCCGTTTCCACCACCACCCCACCCTCCCCGGAATGCCAGAAGACTTTTTTCGGCAGCTGCGCCCGTCGGAGCTCAGCTGAGCCCCGCTGATCTCCCAGCTGCTGATCAGCTTTATTGGCTGCATTTTCCAGGGCTTTTTGGCCATCTTCATGTGCCCCACCTTCTCCAGCGTCAGGAGAGCTTCCACGGAGCCTCCAGACCCTCGAATTCGGCTCCCCAATCTAGTCAGAGCCTTCGGAGGAGAGGGACAAGCCGTTTTCAGTCCCACGCTGAACAGCTGAGCAGCGCTGAGGGCAACGCCCCCACCCTGGAGCTTGTAGCCACACCCAGCAGAGTTCTCTCCGGCTGAGGGTGGAGAGGCAAGGCAGCAGCGCTTATCGGTGCGCGCTGATTGGTGGGGGTGCCTCTTCTTCTGGCTCCCCCCCCTCAAAGCTTCCGGGTCGTCTGGCGACACACCCAGACACTGCCGGTGACACAGTACTGTGTCGCGACACACAGTTTGGAAAGCTATGTTCTAGATACTATTGGTTATCACTTCTTTATCAGGGAATAACAAGCTTGGTAAATATCTGCCCTATCCCACTTTGATGTTGTAATAAAAGGAGAAAACTTCCTCTTTCTACCCATACTTTCTGTATGAATTTCTTATTCTCTCTCCCATTCCATATATGTTTACCCCAGAGTAAGCCCCATTAAGTTCAACTAGATCAATGTTTTTCAAGCTTGGTAACTTTAAGATGTGTGGACTTCAACTCCCAGAATTCCCCAGCCAGCATGCTGACTGTAGAATTCTGGGAGTTGAAGTCCATGCATCTTAAAGTTGAATTCTGGGAGTTGAAGTTCACACATCTTAAAGTTGCCAAATCTGAAAAACACCGAACTAGACTTATTCTAACATAAAACTCTATATGGCTGGCTGACAGTTCGAGGATGTATAATCCCCAATACCACTGGAAGGCTCCAGATTTGGGAACAAAGTGTTAAGTCAAATAATTCAGTCCCCTAATCCCTTTAGTTTTTCCATATCTGGAAAATATACCTCCTCACTCTCACTGAAATCCCTATGTCTTCTGCTTTAGTCTGCTTTCTGAAGTTGAAAGAAGTTTTGAGGAATATGAGATTGTGACAGCAGCAGACAATAAACATGCATATAATTTTCAGAGGCAGCGACAAGGGATAAGGAGTGCCAAAGGAGATGTGTATGGAGAAATACTTTGGTAAATATATCTTTCTGGCAAAGATTCATGGGGAAGTCTCCTTTAGGGTTTTTTTCTCATTTTTCCCCACCCCACATATAAATATAGTCCTTCATAATCAGATTGTTCCAGACATATAAGGATATGCATATTAGGGGCGCGGTGGCTCAGTGGGTTAAACCGCTGAGCCGTTAGTCTGCCGACCATAAGGTCAGCAGTTCGAATCCGCGTGGCGGGGTGAGCTCCCGTCACTAGCCCCAGCTTCTGCCCACCCAGCAGATCGAAAGCCATAGGCAAGTAGATGAATGGGGACCACTCATGTGGGCCAATTTGCTGGCGTCCTTTTCGGAAGGGTCGCCCTCAACCAAGAAGAGCTGGTCCCCGTAGATGGCGGTGGAGGACGGCAGAGGACAACGGATTCCGGAAATAACAACAACTTCCTGGACGTCAGCAGCCGGCTCAGAACCAAAGGTTCCTGGGACATGTAGTCCGACCTGCGGATGAAGAGCCGGTTCCCGCACTCCCTCCCTAACGCGCGGGTAATATGATATGATTGTATAATATGAAATTACATGATTGTAAGCCGCCTAGAGCCCTCCATTAGGGAGGGGATAGGCGGGGTATAAATAAGATAAAATAAAATAAATAAATAAAATATAAGCTATTTAAAATTCACAAACTCGGAGCTTGTTGTGCTGACTTGAAACTGTATGAAAAAGGAGGAGTGAGAAAGAGGTACACCAGAGTAGATGCTACTCCCTTCAGCTGCTGTAATGTTCTATGAAGTGGGAGCTTTTCAACGATTAATTAATACTGACTAGAATAAATATTCATAAGGTAGCTTCTGTTTCACCCAAAATAGATGAGCTTATCACCATTATTCTGGCTACCAGCTGCTGAGAGAATCAAGGGAATCCAGAGAGGGCAGACATTTCTCCCTCTGCAGTAAATGTTGCATCCTACCTCTCTTTTAAAGCATTTGGTGGATATCTGGTTGTTATGAAAGGTACCTCCTCCTCTTCTTAGGACATTAAGGAATTTTGCACCGGACACCCTTTATGTTGTAGTACTTAAGATGGTGGCCTAGGAATGGAGAGACCCTGGTTCAAGTCCCCCCATCCCCCGCCATGGAAACTCTCTGGGTGACTTTGGGCCAGTCACTCACTCTCAGGTCAACCTACCTCACAGGATTGTTGTTGTGAAGATAAAATGAAGGGGAACCCACATGTACACTCCTCCACTTTTTGTGACTCCATTTTGTGTAGATGAAATCACTTCCAGGTAATGCCATATGGGGCAATAAGTAAAGCATCCATTTTGTGCTGGTTGGGGCTGTAACTCAATATCATAGACCCCTGTCATGGTAGGAATGGTTTGTTTGTTTGTTTGTTTGTTTGTTTATAGGACTTATATGGCCACCTATCTCATATGATGACTCTAGGCAGCTCACAATCCATAAAAACACAGCTAAAAACAAAAATACCCCTCCCCACAGGCCCCAGACCAAACAGCCTCCAGCTAAACCCCTATCCTAGCCCAATGCTTGGAGGAAGAACCAGGTCTTCATGGCCCATGGCCTAAGGGTAGGGATCCCTCAGATTTCAGGTGGGAGGCTGTTCCAAAGGGCTGGGGTGGCCACTGAAAAGGTACGCCTCCGATGCCCCATCAGGTGGCAACATTTAAGGGAGGGGACCTGGAGCACACCCACCCTATCTAACCTAATAGGATGGGCAGATACCCTCAGATACCCTCAAATATTGAATAAGAGCTTTTACTGTGTTCAGACTGAAAAGCAAACAAGAGCAAAGCAGGTTGAGAAAGTTAGGGTGGAGGAGAACAGAGTAAAAGGTAAAGTGAAGGTTCCCCCACACAGTCGTGTCCGACTCTAGGGGCCGGTGCTCATCTCCGTTTGTTAGCCGAAGAGCCAGCATTGTCCGAAGACGCTTCCGCAGTCATGTGGCCAGCGGAATTATCCCCAGCAGTTGCATCTGCTGTAAAAATGTTGAATCTAGAAGAGGTAGGGGTTTTCCCCTCTTTGTTGTAAATTGTTACCACTTTAACTAAAGAATAAATCCAAATGTTGGCAGAGAAAACATTGACTACTAGCCAAAGGGAACCCTCCTTTTTTTTCACTCCATTTTGTGTTTGGAAGGTTAAATAAAGCGATATATTCAGATTTTTAAAGACAGCTGCAGCAGAAATAGCAAAGTGTGAGAAGGCAGAAAACTGGAAGAGGGCCCAGTGGATTACTTAATGCCTCCTATTATGGGATGTTCAGTAAATCTGCCAGATGCAAGTCTCAACACTCTTTGGTAAGCTCTATTAAAGGTCAAAGCCAAAATGAAAGGGTTAAAGTAATAATGGTTATCGGCAGGATTGCAATGTACATCTTACTGAGATTGTTGTGTTGTCATAATTCTTGAGAGCTATACAGGTGATGTGGGATTAAACCTGGAAATGAATGCATAATATCAGCTGGACTTTGAAGAAATATTATGCCAAAACCTTGTGATAGTTGACCAAATTGCAAGTAGTCTTCATTCCTGAGGCAGCTGTTCATGGCATAAAACGTTGGAGTTCAAAGATAAGATTACTTTGTTTAGAGCAGTGTTTTTCAAACTTGGCAACTTTAAGCATGTTGGTTGGGGAATTCTGGGAGTTAAAGTCCACACATCTTAAAGATGCCAAGTTTGAAAAACACTGATTTGGAGTGATAAATACTTACTTCATCTCCAAACTGTGAGAACCTTACTTAAGGACTCTGTTGCATTCAACAAAACATAGCATTCTTCAGAAATTTTGTATCCACAGTATTAGACTTTGCTATAGCACAATCCCCAAGATTACACTTGCACTCAAGTAGACACCCTGAGCAGCAATGAAGTGGAAATCATGCAGTACAGTTTGATTAACTGTGCAATGCAATGATTAACACCCTGAAGTAACACTTTCTATGGATCCTAAGTGAGGCTATATAGAAACAGAGTTGGGAAGTTCAGTTTCACTTAATTTCTCTAGTTTTTTTGAAATTCAAAAATTTCCAAGAAACTTTGTACCCATTCTCATGCACATTTCTTTTATATACACAACTTATCTTTGAATTTTCCTAATATGCATATAATATTTTCCCAAGTATTTGTCACATGTGTACATTTTGCACTCTCATTCCACATTTAACTGGGTTAAGAGAAAGTAGTATGTTGTAAAAACACCCAAAAAGGGTTGATTGGTTCAGTCAATTCCCAGGGAAATTAAATTAATTCTACCTGGCCAGCCATACTATGGTACTATTGACCAGAGGACTAATGAATATTTACCTCTCTGCATCATGATTTCCTGATTCATTTTGCTGCCTTCAAACATTCAATGAAGTGTATAAACCAACAAACAAGTCTGGATGGGAACATGCTGAGTAACTCTATCATGCGATAGCAGATCTCAAAAATTTCCTTCCCATGGTTGAACTTACTAGGACTTTTTATAAGTTTCTCATTGGCAAAAGTGGCATTGACAATTTTGTTATGTATGACAGGGGTCCCCAACCTTTTTGGCGCCAGGGACCGGTTTCAAAAGATGATTTTTCTGCGGGCCAGGGGGGAGGGGTTTCCGGGATTTCTGTGGACTGGGGGGGCGGGGTTTGCAGGCGGGAGCCAATCGCGTGCACTGGGGGTGGGGTTTGCGCGGGGAGCCAATCGTGTGGAAGGGGGCGGGGTTTGTGGGCAGGAGCCCCGCGGTCCAGTTACTAACAGGCTGCGGCCCACAGGTTGGGGACCCCTGATGTATGATATAGACCAGACCCAATCCATGGTTCCAACAAAGTTAATCTTATAGAGCATTTACTGAGCCCTACAGTCTTTCCAATCTGCTACAAATAGGTTGGTCTTCAAGTATGAAGGTCACATTGTTTCCATAATCATTCAAGCAGTTAACGTAATATGGGCCTTCCCAATGTTCAGTGCTCTTCTAGGTTTTGGTGTAGAATGAGAGACAGATAGCAGAACATAAAAAATTGGACTGAGAGTAACAGATGTCCTCTCCCATCTTTTTTACTGAGAATTATATCATTGCACTCTCATGGATGGAAAGGTGCAACCAGTTCTGAAGACCAGGCCTAACAGTATATGGAGCTCCAAGACCTATGTATGCTTCACCAGCCTGAACTCCAAGTATGTGTTCTATCCCTTGATAATTGTGACTAAAGTGAAATGGACCTTATTAAACTCCTTTCTAATTACCAGAAGGATCACTATCAGCACCCTCAAGGCATCTCAAATGGTAGGAATTCGTAATTGGCCTCCTACCAGATGAAGACCTGTGTTCCTTAGCACTCCTTGGGAATTTTGCATTGAGAGCAATGGTGGTTAGACTAAGGGAGCAAAGTGGGTGGTCAAAGCTGGAAGTAAATGAGTCCAGAATGAAAAGGTGTGAGACATACAAATACTCCAAATTATCCAATCTTAAAGCCACTAACTTTAATTTTATACTTTAAGAAGTAATTAGCAGTGAGGAAAGGCTAGGAAGGCAAAAAGGCTTGGTGAGGACTGCATGTAGTTCTTAAACCACTATGCTGTAATATTTAGTAAGAGATGAGCCTTACAGGCTTCAGTGTACTTTGATTATACTACGTCTGCAATGAATATATAAAACCAGCTGTGAAGTATGTTGAAGATTACTTTTAAAATCTCAAACATATGAACACTCAATTACTGTGAATTACATCACTGCAGTCTCATGGATGTCCTGACATTATATGGAGCTCCAAGACCTATCTATGTTGTATTACTTGCAACAGGTAGGTCTAGACTTCACAACTTTATTAGTGATGGCTGGATTAGATGTTCCATCCAATTCCATGATTTATGACAAACCAAAGGATGTGTCCCCCATTTGTTGATGCCCATTGGGGGGCACCACAATTCTCTTTTGATTCTATTTCCATCCTTAAAAATCTAAAGAAAAAACAAAACAGAACAAAAGCTTGAAAAATGTGTTTCTGTCACTTCTCGTAATCTTACCATCTGATGATGCCATTCAGCTAGTAGTTGCAGCCTATGAAGTTGGGAAAGCTACCCATAATACATTTAGGAAGCCAAAATTGCTGGTGGGATTAGGTGAACTTAAATTGGGCTTGCCCTTTGAGAAGACAGAGCTTTGCAAAGTTATTTTTTCACTTATTCCTATTAAGTTTTATTTATTGGCAGTTATCTTTCTCAGATTATACACAAGAGCAATTATGGTGTTAAATTAGCAACCAGGAGATATAAATTCAAGCCCAGCCTTCATTAATTCTTCAGAAGCTCACTAAGTGGTTTGGCCCAAATCACTGTCATTCAGCCCACTTTTCCACAGTGGTGTTGTTGTAGTGAAAAAATGGAACTGGGAGTCGTATGTGTGCTTCCTTGAACTCCTAGAGGAAAGGTGTAATATAAATCAAACACACGAACAAAATTATGCCAACCAAGCGCAATCAGTATTTCAGAGCTCATTAAAGCTGAGTGAACATTGTTTAGATAGATTGAAGGACACTGTCTGGGTTTTCCTCTTCTTACCAGTAGGCTGTGCTATTGCTTTACTGAGGTTCCCTTGTCCAGAATCTGCCTTTCCCCCCCTTCTCCCCTTCTCTTTGGTGTTTCTGTAGTAATCAAGGAACTCAAAATGCAACCTTCTACCCAGTAAGACATTTGGGATATAGTCAGTTAGAATTCTACCAGTAGCTGAGTTTGTACAATCCTTGCAGAATAAACTTCCTACACCTGCCAGCCCAGTTCCTTCACATCTATCTGTGACTGTAATAAAGAGCTAACCAAATATTTTCTGTGCTAGTGGTTTCTTTTCTTTTTTGCTCATTAGCCAGGTGACAATTAGGGCTTGTTTCTAATGTTCCTTTTACATTCTTTCACCATTTAATAGATTATCTAAAAGGGCAAATTTCGTTTTTCACTATAGCTGGAATAAATGGTTTGCTGGGGTTAAAAAAGAAAAGAGAAGCAAGCAAGCAAGTGCAAAAACATCCCACACACTGCAATACAAGCTATACAAAAAATTGTAATTAAAACCTTTGCCAATTCATATTGCTATCACACATTTGAGCAGAGAACATTGCATTCCAGGGATCTGGAAGCAGCAGGGAATCCAGGTATTTTAGGAGATGGAACATGGACGTTTCTGTGTGTCCATGGCTCAGTTGGCCTGACTGGGTGTAAACGGAGTAAGGATGATGTGGGTAAGGAATGGCATCACTAAGGCCAGACAGAAGAATTGTGAAATTGTTTATTGGTTTAAGGTACATTCCAGATGTGTCAAATTTACTCAGTTCCCACTCTGCATGTTGAGAGCTGTAATTCCAACCATCTTGGAAAACTAGTTCAGGAAGGCTGATTGACAGTGCTTTGTGGAAGTCCATGCCAACTTTAGAATCATAAAGTTGGAAGGGACCATAGAGGTCTTCTAGTCCAACCATCTGCTCAGGGGAAGATGCACGACAGCATCTCTGACAGATGACTATCCAGCCTCCATTTGAAGATCTCCAGTGAAGGCAGCCTATTTCATTGTTGAAAGTTCATAGAGTCAGGAAGTTCCTCCTGACCTCCAATCTGAACCTACTTCCTTACAGTTTAAGCCACCATCTCTCTTCCTGTCGTCTGAAGCAATAGAAAATAAGTGTGCTCCCTCTTCTACATGACAACCCTTCAAATGTTTGAAAACTGCTATCATAATTCAGTCATCTCTTCTATAGGCTAAACATACCCAGATCCTTTAACTGTTTCTAATGGGGCTTTGCTATTATTTATACAGGTGGTCCTCAGTTAACAATCACTCAGCAACAGTTTGAACTTACAATGGCACTGAATGAGTGGTACTTAGGACGGTCCTTGTACTTATGTCAGTCACAGCATCTCATGGTCACGTGATCGCCATTTGCAACCTTCTTTGCTGGCTTTCCTACAAGCAAAGTCAATGGGGAAGCCGGCAGGAGGTCGCAAATGGCGATCACGTGACGTCTTCACTTAACGAGCCATGGTGATTCGCTGAATGACAGCAACCAGAAATGCTGGAATTTCTGTTGCTAAGTGGCGTGGTCATGTGACGTTGTGCTTTACGACCATGTTGCTTACTGACAGAAATTCCAGTCCTAATTACCGTCATTAAGCGAGGACTACCTATATTCCCATTGGAATGCAATTATAATCCTTTCCAGGTGATATCTGGATTTCTTTGAGCACACAAAAGCGATAATCAGAGAATATATCAATTTGCCACTAACAGGATTTTTGGGGGGAATGGAATAGGCAAATCACACAACTAACACTAAGGAACTAATCAACAATTTCTGGTAGATAAGATGCCTAAAAGTCAGTAAGACTTGGTATGAGGCCTGCTGAGATGGATGAAACTGTTCCCAGAGAAACATACATGCTAAGTCAACCTTTTCTTTGTACATATATACAATATATAAGTATTCCTGGAATAACTAGCTTATTATTATCTCTAAATATCAGAGCAAAGATTAGGGTGAGAGAGGGAGAGCCCCCTGATGACAATGACCAAATAAAGTTGATTATGCTCATGTGATTGTGCATCTATGAAATTATCTAAAAAAATAACCCAACCAAAAGAGAAAGAGAGAGAGAGAGAGAGAGAGAGATTGCAACCTCCTTCTGATCACACAGCTCCTGAAAGTGATGGCATTGCTGGCAATTTGGCAGGCTTGCCCTCTCCAGTGTGTAGTAGGAAAGTAGTGAGGCCCAAAGCCCCTGGCAACTATGGCTGGCTTAAGCTCCATTTTGCAGCTCCATAACAGGAAGTCCATCATTAAGAAGTACATTCTGTGATGGCTAATTCTTGAATGCCAGAAGCTTGAAGCAATGACCTGATGCAATTTCAGCTTTTGCTCATTTTCACTAATTGCAGCTGGGGTTGGCTGCCACCTGTCCAACAGCCCCTAGAAAACTAGCCTTCTTCTCTTGGTGCAGCATCTGGCTTCAGTTATACTCCGGCCCACTGTTATCTGAGCAGCAGAGAGCTTCAGAGAATGGCTACAGAGCAATCCCAGCCACCCCCATTCCCTCCTTGTACACAAATATAAGTCACCAGCAGAATGCTTCTTGCCTATCACTTGGCTACCCGAAAGCTGTAGATATGGCGCCAGGATGGATCATTCAAGAAAGCCTTCCAAAGATGTAAAGCACCATTTTGCAATGTGTGGCTGTCTGTGCTTGGAGTTGCATCTGGACTAAGAAAATGGGGGCTGGAAGAGGAGAGAATTGGTTAGGAAGACTGAAGGGGGAGCCCATGCAGGGGATCTTCAACTTGGCCAAGATCCCAATGCACTGCCTTTACCCACTGGTATATTTGTTGAATGGTTTAATTGGCATCTGAATCTGGGCAACCTCTCATTTCTCTCTGCAGGAGCAGTGTCCCAGCCTTTGAAACTTTCAGAAGTCCTGGGGCACAGATTACTCAATGCAGTCACTCAGGACCAGGAAATTATGAAAGGCTCTGTTTCTAGTCTGTGCCACTTTTAAATGTGCTTCTTGGGCTTCAATTCTCTGTCCTATTTCTGAACTAAACTATGATTTAATAATAAATCAGCCCAGGCATTTGCATTTAAGTGCACAATTTTAAATGTACTTACGTGCAATGCTTTGAAATCTGTTCCAAAAATATGCTTCAGAGAGCATGGGGCATAAATATACCATCTGCCTGCAATTTTTTAAAATAGCCATGTGATCCTTGGAAAAGATACAGCTGCTTTAATGAGTTGAAAGCAGGATATATTTGCACCTCCTCACATTTTGAAGCACCTTTGTTGAAATTGAATCCATAGCACTGTGTTGCCTTAATAAGGGATGTGTAGGAAGAAGAGGGGGGAGGGGATTTGGGCTGCTAAGGGAGTCCAGATAACTCTTACATGGTGATGGGCTAAGTGGCTTAACGTATATCTGCTTGGTTTATCTGTCCAGAAGGTTTTTTCCCCCTCTGGATTTTTAACTGAAAAATACATAAAAATTACTGAATCATTTGTTGTTTATTCGTTCAGTCGCTTCCGACTCTTCGTGACTTCATGGACCACGCCAGAGCTTCCTGTCGGCCGTCGCCACCCCCAGCTCCCCCATGGTTGAGTCCGTCACCTCCAGAATACCATCCATACATCTTGCCCTTGGTCGGCCCCTCTTCCTTTTGCCTTCCACTTTCCCCAGCATCAGCTTCTTCTCCAGGGTATCCTGTCTTCTCATTATGTGGCCAAAGTACTTCAGTTTTGCCTTTAATATCATTCCCTCAAGTGAGCAGTCTGGCTTGATTTCCTGGAGGATGGACTGGTTTGATCTTCTTGCAGTCCAAGGCACTCTCAGAATTTTCCTCCAACACCACAGTTCAAAAGCATCTATCTTCCTTCGCTCAGCCTTCCTTATGGTCCAGCTCTCAGAGCCATAGGTTACTACAGGGAATACCATTGCTTTAACTGTGCGGACCTTTGTTGTCAGTGTGATGACTCTGCTCTTAACTATTTTATCAAGATTTGCCATTGCTCTCCTCCCAAGAAGTAGATGTCTTCTGATTTCCTGGCTGCAGTCAGCATCTGCAGTAATCTTTGCGCCTAGAAATACAAAGTCTGTCACTGCCTCCACTTTTTCTCCCTCTATTTGCCAGTTATCAATCAAGCTGGTTGCCATAATCTTGGTTTTTTTTGAGGTTTAACTGCAACCCAGCTTTTGCACTTTCTTCTTTCACCTTCATCATAAGGCTCCTCAACTCCTCCTTGCTTTCAGCCATCAAAGTGGTATCATCTGCATATCTAAGATTGTTAATGTTTCTTCCAGCTATTTTAACTCCAGCCTTGGATTCCTCAAGCCCAGCACGTTGCATGATGTGTTCTGCATACAGGTTGAATAGGTAGGGTGAGAGTATACAGCCCTGCTTGAGGAATCCAAGGCTGGAGTTAAAATCACTGGAAGAAACATTATCAATCTTAGATATGCAGATGATACCACTTTGATGGCTGAAAGTGAGGAGGAGCTGAGGAGCCTTATGATGAAGGTGAAAGAAGAAAGTGCAAAAGCTGGGTTGCAGTTAAACCTCAAAAAAACCAAGTTTATGGCAACCAGCTTGATTGATAACTGGCAAATAGAGGGAGAAAAAGTGGAGGCAGTGACAGACTTTGTATTTCTAGGTGCAAAGATTACTGCAGATGCTGACTGCAGCCAGGAAATCAGAAGACGTCTACTTCTTGGGAGGAGAGCAATGGCAAATCTTGATAAAATAGTTAAGAGCAGAGACATCACACTGACAACAAAGGTCCGCATAGTTAAAGCAATGGTATTCCCTGTAGTAACCTATGGCTGTTAGAGCTGGACCATAAGGATGGCTGAGCAAAAGAAGATAGATGCTTTTGAACTGTGGTGTCGGAGGAAAATTCTGAGAGATCCTTGGACTGCAAGAAGATCAAACCAGTCCATACTCCAGGAAATCAAGCCAGACTGCTCACTTGAGGGAATGATATTAAAGGCAAAACTGAAGTACTTTGGCCACATAATGAGAAGACAGGATACCCTGGAGAAGAAGCTGATGCTGGGGAAAGTGGAAGGCAAAAGGAAGAGGGGCCGACCAAGGGCAAGATGGATGGATGATATTCTGGAGGTGACGGGCTCAACCATGGGGGAGCTGGGGATGGCGACGGCCGACAGGAAGCTCTGGCGTGGTGTCGGGGGAAGCAGAGAGGAGGGCGGAGCACTGGATAAGAAGCGAGCACGCAGCTCAGAGAGCCTAGCCTATTTCCCCAAACGTCAGAAGAAAGCTCCACCCTAGGTTGAGCTGATATACTTGGGAATCTTCAGGCACTGTGAATTTAGCAAGATTTCTGCTTGTAGGTATGCAATAAACACTAGAGACTAGATTCCAGGCCTCGGCGTGTTATTTCTGCATCTACACACGACACGTGGGCTGGTCCATGAAGTCACAAAGAGTCGGAAGCGACTGAACGAATAAACAACAACAAATGTATATAAAGTAAATAGGCTATTTTATCTAATCTCTGCTTGAGTGTCTATTTACTGCATAGAACGTGGATCACTGGAGTCTTGGAAATAGGCAGCAGGCCACCCCACGGTGCGCACTCTGACAGATTAGAGGGATTCACTAACTCCTACCAGACAACTATGTCAGGCATGAAGTTCCCCTGTATCTTTCCTTGATCTAATTAAGCAAATAGCACTTAGGAATATTTGGTTTTTAAATTTCCCATCTTTCCCATGAGAAACAAAAGTCTGTAAGTGATGGCTGCTTGATAGTTGTTGGGCTTTCTGATATGGGAAGAATACCAAAGAATTGTTGGTACTTAACAATACTTAAAGAATTGTTAAGATCTAGTATTTTTTTCTCTAAGGCATGGGTGTCCAACCTTTTGGCTTCCCTGGGTCACACTGAGTGAAGAGGAATTGTCTTGGGCCACACATAAATTATATAATATAGTTAATGTATATAAGTAATAAAACTTCATTTATTTTTTTATATTTTTATTATAAAATTTAAAGAAGAGGGCAACATAAAACTAGTGGGATATTTGACCTTGTTTTTGTGAAACCAATGCATCAATGTCTGGTTCGATGAAAGTGGTTGCAATTCTCAATGAGTTCTCAAGGTGCTCGTCAGCTTTTACCTGGGAGAACCATCACCCATTGGCGACTGCTGCTAACGGCACGTTTTTCTGCCAGAGCCGCTGGCAGCCTCCCCTTCCCACTCAGCATCTCGGCTCTGCTCCGAGCGGCAGCCTCCACCAATCTTCACCTACTAACTACAGACACATTAATGGTAGAGCGGCGGACTCCGCTTGGCTTGCGAGTCAAGTTGCAAAACTGACTTCGGTGGCTGCTTGCAAACCGGTGGCAGGCCGCTGCCTGCCTGCATGGGAAGCCGAGAGGAGAAGCAGATGCTCTATGCAGGCGATGTAACTACCCTGAGCTTTGTTACTGTCTCAAATGTACTGGGATTGTCTATTTTTGGCGTGGGCCTGGCTGCAAAACAAAAGAAAGAGAGAACGGCAACCAAAACATTGCAAAATAATGTTAAAAGTTTACGATTTTTGGGGGCCACATTACTAGCTCTTCAGGGCTGCATGTGGCCTGAGGGCCGTGGGTTGGACATGCCTGCTCTAAGGATTTAAGCTGCTGAGAGAGGGACCAGGGGTTCCCATGCTAGAGAGAACCAGGATGTCAACAGATTGTTACCAAGGTGGTCAAGAAAATGGCAAAGTATTCACCAAACCAGAAAGGTGGGAGGAAAAAAAACTAGAAACTCTTGGGTTTAAAGCACAGACATGTGCCTACCAATTAGCGGGGAGAATTGATAGGATAGTGGGCATAGTCAAAATTGATAGGACAGTGGGCAGAGTGTCATGATAGAAGCCCCAACCCTTTTATACATGTATTTACAAAGGCACAGGGGCAGAGCTTCACAATATCATAACCCCTGGATGTCACAAAGCATAGACCTATTTGATTTTGATGTCAACCAATAAAATCCATATGTATTTGGCTTTATCCTCATCTGAAATAAAGAAACTCATTTTGCCAAGTCATGTACCTTTGCCTTCTGACTAGTCAGCCTAGTACTAAATAAGGGTATAAATGTCTGGAGAGCCAAGGTTTCACCTGTGCCTGTTTGAAGCCTGACATTTTCAACCATTTTCCTTCAATGTGATGGGAAAGATTTTATTTTATGTTTTAGGAAAATACAATTTTAACAAAATACTCAGGGATGGGATATGGGCCCCTTGCAATGATCTTATAGGGTTCTGCACACTTTCAGAATTATTCAGAAGAAGTCCTTTGGGCCTGGCACCAGCACAGTGCCTCTCTGCTTAAATCAGCCGTATCTTTTCCCCAACTTTTTAGCTTCTATTCTAAAATAAAAAGAGAGAGGTGGCTGTTTTAATTGGTAGCAGAGAGGTGGTGTGCTCATACCAAGTCCAAAATATTTTTCTACATGACTTTCCAAATGTGCAAAGTCCTGTTATTTTAATTACAAACAAGTTGAGCAGGGAAGGCATATGTAATTATCCTGTTGGCTCAGTGGGTAAGACGCCAGGCTTGTTGATCAGAAGATCACACGTTCGGAGGTTCAAATCCCTAGTCCCGCGTGACGGAGTGAGCTCTCGCACTAGCCCCAGCTCTTGCCAACCTAGCAATTCAAAAGCATGCAAATGCAAGTAGATAAATAGGTACCACTTCGGTGGGTAGGTAACAGCGTTCCGCATGTGTCATGCTGGCCACATGACTGTGGAAGCATCTTCGGACAACGCTGGCTCTTCGGCTAACAAACGGAGATGAGCACCGACCCCTAGAGTCAGACACGACTGCACAAATGTGCGGGGGGAAACTTTACCTTTTTTTGCTGTACATTAATCTTCCAGGGGAGGGGGTTGATCTGCAACTTCCCTAATTTCCCATGCTTCCATTCAATCTCAAGGAAAGACATCATGAAAAGAATCTGCCCATGGGCTTTTATTGGGCCAGGAAGTGTAAGTAGGCAAGCAGGCTGCAAAACAATAGAGAAATGTCTACTGAATGGAAAATGGCATTTGCTATCTTGC
Source organism: Charina bottae (assembly GCA_023362775.1). Lineage (NCBI taxonomy): Eukaryota > Metazoa > Chordata > Lepidosauria > Squamata > Charinaidae > Charina > Charina bottae. Next base: position 4,313,580 of record JALMGJ010000017.1, on the reverse strand, counting down.
AACAATGAAAAAAGCTAAAAATAAATGTGAAAAGAATTCTAAATCCCTTTAAGAATGAAGGAAGAAAACTTTTGGGGAAACCAGAACACAGCTTTGTGCACAATATTATTAATAATGTTCTAGGTGTATGTTTGTGTATATACACCTTTGTGTTTTCTAACCTTTTTGACATTCTGAATTAAATATGCTGGGAAAATATTCAAACAGATAGAAAGCAATAAATTATTCACATATTGGGAAGCCAATTCAAGCTAAGAGAACTTATTTGATACTTACCTGCCTTTCTAAAAATAGAAAAGGTGTGCTAGTTCATGTCATATTATGGCCCACCCGGTGCATTTGGGAATGCATCAGGACCTTATGAAGCAAATTATGCAATTAATGTCATTGGTGCCATTTGCACAATGGCATCACGATACACATAGCGCCATTGTGGCTTCTACGGGAACCTGTGGGAGGGGGCTACAGCCCAGGCCTTTCTTTGGAAGCATGCAACTGCCTAGCCAAATGGAAAAAGGTAAATTGGAAAGGGTAGAGAAGCCATCTTCCCCACTGCCTTCTGCTGAATGTGAATTTTGTACTAACTGGCTGTTTTCCCATTGCAGCCATTTTTATTTCATCTAATCATAGAGTTGGAAGGGACCTCAGAAGTCATCTAGCTGAACTTCTTATTCCATGCAGCATCTGCTAAAGCATGGCAGACAGATAGCTATCCAGCCTCTCTTTGAAGACATCCAGGGAAAGGGAATATATCACTTCATGAAGTTGAGAGCTCTTACCAGGAAATTCCTTTTGAATGTAAATAGAAGTTCCCTGTAGATTCAACCTATTAGTTGTGGACCTGCCCTCTAGAGCAACAGAGAACATATGACAACCCTTTGGACCAGCCTTTCTCAACCTTTTGAACCTGAAGGAACCCTTGAAATATTTTTCAGGCCTCGGGGAACCCCTGCACATTCAGGCTCAAGTATAGACCACAAGTTACCAAATTATGATATTCGTTTCCTGGGTAGGCCTGTATATATGCACTAACAGTGTTCTTAAACTAAAAATAAAGAATGAAACTTACCACTTTAATGTGAAGTTGCCCAAATTTGAAATATTTTTTTAAAATAAATCATGATCTCCCAGGGAACCCCTAGTGACCTCTCGCAGAACCCTAGGGTGCCACGGAACCCTGGTTGAGAAACCCTGCTCAAGACTGCTCTCATATCTCCCGACAGTCTCCTCTTCTGCAAACTAAATATCCTCACTTACCCTCACTTCCATGGAAAACATTTTGTGGGAATGCCTGCAGTATACTCCCAAAATGCCAAATGAGGCCACTGGATGAAAAAGTTTGCTAATTTATTGTTGCTGTATTATACAGATTAGTCAGCATCTTCCAGAAAAAACTGTCATTCAAAAAGGCAGTGCCAGTCCAGTTTCATCAGTACATATCTCATTTCCCTTTACTGACACCAGTCTTCTAGCCAGAAGCTAGAATATACTCCCCTGTTCCATAAGAACAGCTTGTCAGTTACAGAAAGAGAGCTGGAATATGTGAAGATCTTCTGTCTTAAACATTTTTAAAGAGGTTATGTGAACTCTTGGATTCTCAGCAACAGCTGAAAGTTGCTTTTTCAAGAAGGAGCCAATACTGCAAAACCATTTCCAACCTAGTAAATATCAGGTCATATCCCACATTTTGTATTACAAATCATATAGCACAATGCCATTTAACAAACTCATGGATTCATATGCCAAATGTTACCACACTAGAGGATGGAAATTATGAATGTTAGCATTTCCTTCCAAGAGCGATGAGTAATTTGCACTTGCTAAACTTTAATTTTCTAAAAATTTCCTTCCTTCAATGTTTCCAAACGTTATGAGATCTGCAGTAGTCTAAAACAGCATTCTCTAACCTCATGCTCTCCAGGTGGAACCACTATTCTCAGAATTCCCAGCTAGCCTGTCTAATATGGGTGGAAAAATTGCTTCACGTTTTTATATCTGATGTGAGCTTTACCTGTGCCAAGTCTTCTACAATTGGTCTTTCACCGCAGATCTCTTCTAAAGTCCAGCAAATATGGGTCATGTTCCCCACTTCTCATCTTTTTCTTCTTAATATCGTTATAAAGCACATCTGGATAAGCAGATAATTAAGATACATTGCTGATAATTTATTTTCACCCCTGAGAAAATGATCAAGTATGCTATTTTAATTAATAATCTGGGATATTCAAATTTCTATCACAATATCACTTTGACAAGCCTATAATAATTGTTTATGTGCCATCAAGCTGGTGTTGACTCTTAGCAACCACAAAGATAGATGATGAGCTGTCCTTCAGGTCTTTCAATGGTGTACCCATCACTACTGTCACGGAGTCCATCAAATTCCTGGTTGTCTTTCCTTTCCTTCCATCTTTCCCAGCATTAGAGCCTTCTCCAGAAAGCTAGGTCTTCACATAGCATGTACTAAGAATGATAATTTGAGACTGGTCATTTATGCCTCAAGCAAGAACTCTGGGTTTAATTTGTTCAATGATCCATCTGTTTGTTTTCCTGGCTGTCCATGGTATTCTCAGGAGTCCTCTCCAACACCAAAGTTCAAAAGCATCAATACTCTTCCTATCCTGCTTCTTCAAAGTCCAACTTCTGCTTCCATAGAGTATCACAGGGAATACTGTACCATTATTTGCAAAATAAATTTCTGTCTTTGCAGCTTTTCAGATTTTCTTTTCCTGTATGGCAACATCAGCAACTAGACATCCTGAAGGCTTTAATCTAGCCACGTCATAAACACCATGTAGTGCTTTGAAAGATCCTCAGCTCTTCCTTAGTAGCATGTTGAGTGCCATCCAACCTGAGGAGACCATCATTCAACACTATATCATCAATCATTTTATATTTTCTATCCATATGGCTTTCTTGGTAAAAATGGAGGAGTGGCTTGCCATTGTCTTCTCCCATGCAGTATGAATTGATGTCTTTGCCATTGTCACTGAAGTGGTCATCTGCCTCTGGCATCTTCCTATATCAATGCTGCCCAATATAGTTGCCTGCTTGCTTTAGCTGGAGAGCTGGGATGACCTTCATACCTTGGGTGACCCTCTTGGGAATATATACTCTTGGCATACACTCCCAATGTTCTTCACTCATCCCTCCCAGGAACAACCTCTCCCGCCACAATGAGGCAGCACAGCAGAACCCCGGGGGGGGGGAGGGATGGGGGCAGTCTTATATGACTCCTTGCAAATAGCCATTCCCGACATTTTTCTGTGCTCTCATTCTGTTGCTTTTTAGAGAACTGGGCCTAAATTTCTCAGAAGAGATTTATTGGGAGGAAAACATTCTGAGAACTTACTCCTTGCCTTCCTCAACAAAAAGGGCCATTTTTAATCATATCCCCCATCATTGCTAATATGGAGTCCTCCCGCTTGCTTCAAAAGAAGACAACAATTTGAGAAGTATGCCCCCATCCCCAACCCGAGATCATGTTTAATAAAAGCTTCCTCCTGCCTCATTGTGCTAAATGCATGAAACACATTAGATTGGGATGCATGAATTATTGGTGATTGGATGTTCCCTGAAGAAATCTGCACCTCATTCTGTTTACCCCCAACTAGAGGATTATTTCTATTAGAATATTTCATATATTGTGCATCTCTAGCAAGGGCTCTACAATAAAGGCCTGTCAGGTGTTCAGAAAGGCTTCTAAGTTCTAGCTGTTACAAATGGCTTTAAATTGTGGCAATTTTATTGGATCTGCTGTTCATTTATTGCTTTATTGTTCCACCGCGGAATAATTATTTTATACTGGCAGTTTTATATTTGAGCACAATATTACTAGTTTGGAATTTCTGTAACTTTTAAAGGCATTAAGATAATGCTTAAGAATAAATGCAATTTTCAAGCATGGAACAAAATCTGACAGATTTACTGCCGATGATTGCCTATATAAGCCATTACCATATTTTGCGGATCAGAGGCTCAGAGAAATACATATCTTAAGACTGTAGGGATATTATACCACATTTGTATTTGTTGCTTACATGTATTTGAGTGAGACTTTAAGAGGAGGTGGCATTTTTTCTTGCTTTAGCTGGGAACTATCAAATCAATGAGGTATAAGCACTGATATTAGGAAGACTCACCAATCTAGAATTTCTTTGATATGGAGGGATTTTGATGGAATTAAAAAAAATTGTTTGGGCATATTTGTGTTTGAAAACAGGCCAAGATCATTATCATAGCAGCAGTATGAAAACAGCCAAAAGGCTGGATGAAGCACAGCACACCAAGACCAAAAGATAGCTCTCAGTGTTTGCAGAGGAATAGCTGATTTTGACAGAACTGCATTAATTCAGATCTTCCTGTTTGTGAATTCTGGGTGAAACATGAGTATGGATGAGTGGGGTGGCTACCACAGGAAACAGATATTGTAGGAATAGTGGAAGCGGTTCCCCCTCCATTGTCCCTCTTGAGCCTCTTGGCTGTATTCAAATGGCTTTTATGTGGGTTTTTAAATATTGTTTTACACTATATTTTTTACCTTTGTTTTTGAATTGTTTTTGTTTTTAACGTTGCTTTTTAAAATTGTGGTAAGCCACCCCAAGTGGGCATGGTGGCTCAGCGGGTAAGACACCAGTCTTGTTGATCAGAAGATCACATGTTCGGAGGTTCGAATCCCTAGCCCCGTGTGACGGAGTGAGCTCTCGCACTAGCCCCAGCTCTTGCCAACCTAGCAATTTGAAAGCATGCAAATGCAAGTAGATAAATAGGTACCACTTTGGTACCTATTTATAGGTAACAGCGTTCCGCGTGCCTCATGCTGGCCACATGACCGTGGAAGCATCTTCGGACAACGCTGGCTCTTTGGCTAACAAACGGAGATGATCACCGGCCCCTAGAGTCGGACACGACTGCACAAAGGTGCGGGGGGAACCTTTACCTTTAAGCCACCCAGAGTCATGTATTTGAGATGGGGGGTATATAAATTGAAGTAATAAATAAATAAATTCCATGTTCCCTAATTGGTTTGCCAGCAAGCCAATGCTTCCTGGTTCATGCACTGGATTTGCTTGCAGTCTCACTAATTACCAGTCAGTTTCAAGGAGGAAGCTTGCATTTGAGCAAGCAAGCATGCAGGCAGGCAGGCAGAGAGACAATCAACTCAGGTCCCATATGTTAGCACTGGGTAGGTAAGAATTTTTGGCAAGGGAGTGTGATTTGCTTTTATGGTTTGTGTGGGAGCTTCAGAAGATACCGCTGGTGAAAGCAAGATATTACCGGAGTAGGAGGAGCTGAAAATGTTGACCCAGGTTTGTTGCATTTTGTAAGGGTTAAGCACAAGAGGAGTAATGGATGCCTTTAAGCCTTGAAGATGCCTAAAACTTCTGTTTTGCCCTTTGAACTACTCCCTCCCCCCCCAAAAAAAGAGAGTTGTTTTTACAGGATACAAAAATATGCTAGGCTTCTGGCACTCATTTCAGTCTTTAAACCATCATTCCCCAAAGCATAGAAAACAAACTAAAAATATCATCTCTGCTTCCTCAGCTGGCTCTGAGGGCTATAAATGGAATATTGAGTGTGGACTGTGGGCCACCGATGCCAACCCCTTCTTTATCAGGCATCTCTGTTGCCACCTGGTGGCTGGCCAGGAGACCACAGGTTCTTTAGGACTCTAAGACAGTAAATTCAGACCAGGGTGAAGTGCTAAAAAGATTTATTGAATTAATATGAAAAGATGCAGAAAAATAAAGATATACCAATCTGTGCATCTTCAGCTTAATAAGAACCCCCAAATTGGTGGTGGACATACCCCAGGAGCTAGCAGTTAGTCAGGCAGCCCCTTCTAGGACTTTGGGTCTATGCCAAGGTTCAAACTGTCTGGGGGATTTTGCCCCCTTTTTATAGACAGGGAGTAAAAACAACAGCACCTGGAGATGGCTAAGTAGGACATCGTATCAGTTACTTGTTCACAATTCAGTCAGTTGACGTACTGCAGGGGATATTTTCAGAAAGGGTACCTAGTAGACATCTGGGCATGGTCTGATGCCATCTCTGGTCAATAATGTGGGGAAAGTGATCCTTTGCTAAGAATATTTTTATGGGAAACATTGGTTCTAGTGGGCAGCTGTTGCTCCCTCTTTCCTTAGCAGGTGTTAAATAGGGAACTCATGCTGTCGTCTTTATCTGAATTGTTACAAGTAGGAATACAGATAAAAGGCTTGTAGGCAAGACTGATTTACAATACAATGATGAAATCTGCAAAGCTTGCTAAGGAACTTTTACACACTCATATTGCCTCAACTGACTAAATAGCTCTTCCTACACAGGTATATCTTCTATGTGGAAAGGGGAAAAATCGGTCCACACCACCATTTCCTTGCCAATTTTCCATGGTGTCAATACAGTATCACACATATTTATGTGTTACACTATGTGTATACAATGCATGCTGGCAACATGTTGCCATATTGCCACTTTTGTCTAAATGGGCAGCAAACAGATGCCAAGTATAACACTGAGCAAATGGTGCTAAAGCAGTAGAATCACAAGAAGAGGGCTAAGGAAGAACAACAGTACAAAGAAAATAACCTCAGCAATATAATTCCAACAATATAAACCACAGCTTTAAAGGGGAAATAGTTAGTTAAAATGCTTACGAATATGCCAAGCTTAGTCTAGCAGTAAGGGGCGTGGTGGCTCAGCGGGTAAGATGCCAGGCTTGTGGTCGGAAGATCGCAAGTTCAGAGGTTCAAATCCCTAGTCACACGTGACGGAGTGAGCTCCCGCACTAGCCCCAGCTCTTGCCAACCTAGCAATTCGAAAACATGCAAATGCAAGTAGATAAATAGGTACCACTTCCATGGGATGGTAACAGCGATCCACACGCATCATGTGGCCACATGACCGTGGAAGCGTCTTTGGACAACGCTGGCTCTTCGGCTAACAAACGGAGATGAGCACCGGCCCCTAGAGTCGGACACGACTGCACAAATGTGCGGGGGGAACGTTTACTTTACCTTAGTCTAGCAGTGGGAATGAAAAGGAAAATCATATGCTTAAGGCTCTTCAGAAACGACCAGAGTTTTGCAAAGTTAAGGTTGCCTATAGATAGGTTTCTTATTGGAAAGTAGATTATTTGCTGGAATCCTTGTGTTGTTATCTTAACTTTCCTTTTCATAAATATTACTAAATCAGAGCTCTGAGACACTTTGGTCACCTGTTTCCAGTCCAGACTGCTAAGAGGGAAGTCTGGTGGAGAGCTACATTCATGGTTCCACACGGTTCATAACACTTTCTGGAGATGGATTTCAAACTGATACACAGCTGTGATACCAGCATTTCACATACAGTATGAAAGATGTCTAGTACAACAGCCTGATTCTTTTACCATGAGTAAAAGAATAAAAGTAAAAGAGTAAATACACACCCTCTTCTCCCTGTTATTACCATGATTGAAGGCTCCCAGTGTTTGCTAATTTATTAGATTTTTATTCCACCTTTATTATTATTAAACTGAAAGTGTTGCACAAATCTAACGCTCCTCTCCTATTTTCCTCACAACAACCCTGTGAGGTGGGTTCGGCTGAGAGAAAGTGACTGGCCCAACATCACCCAGCCGGCTTCCATGCCTAAGGGAGGCCTAGAACTCACAGTCTCCCAGTTTCTAACCAGCACCTTAGCTGCTACACCAAACTGGGAAGATTTGTTTTAAAACAAGAAAGATCCATTTTCTTTCAGTTAAAGATCTAAAAAAAAGAAAAAAAGCAGGGTGGGGTAGAGAAACACCACTCTTCAGATTTGTAGTACCTGAACCACTGATGGAAGTTTTGGGCTCTGTTCTAATCCTATCTGCTTCCCCTCATGGAGATGGAGAATGGCTATACCTTCTTTCAGCTGCATGTTATAGTTTGCAGTTTTAATGGGATCCAGACTTTTAGGCTGCCAGTATTCTTTTTTTTTTTGGGGGGGGGGGGTTTAGGGCAGAAATTAGGGCAGAAAAAAATTAGTAAGCCTCAAGTCAGTCTTGACTCATGGTGATTGCCTGGAGAAGTCCTTGCAATTTTCTTGGCATGATTTTCCGAAGTGGCTTGACATTGTTTTCTTCCTAGGGCTGAGAGAATGACTGGCTCAAAGTCACCCAGATGATTTCATGCCTAAGGTGGGACTACAACTCACAGCCTTCCTGGTTTCTAGCTTGGGGCCTTCACCACTACAGCAAACTGGATCTCACCAGGAACTTTAATCTGGGGGGTGTTGCACTTGTATTCAGTCAAATGTGGATCTAGCCATAATACACAGCTATCAATGCTTCAAGGACTGGAAGAGGAAAGCTGGGGCTGCAAAACATGCCTCTTATTTCTGTCCACAGTTACAATTACAGCTGTGTTCAACTAGCATGTCAAAACTGTCCATCAAATTTGTTGGTAGAGAAATTGGGTGGTGATTTCTCCAAATTTCTCCAGTGGAAAGAGACTTTCCTCAACCATCTTTCAAGCAATCAGGAGTCTTTTCTGACTAACCAATATTATTAAAAGGCATATGCTTTTGTGAGCTGTAGCTCACTTCACCAGATGCAATCCCACCAGAGACTAACATGGCTTTCCTCCTACAATGCCTTTCAAGAGTAAAACTTCCCCTTACTGTGGACATTGGTATCACCACTGGGAAAAAACAATGGAAGGAGTACCCTTATGACATTTTTTCTTGGAATTCATTGATATAATGGAAAGCCATGAGAGTCTGCAGACATGTAAAAATACATGCACAATAAAAGACATTATTATATCTTATAAGGGTATTCTCATGCAGCCCTTGGCCATCACTAAATAAGTGCAGAAACATAATATTCCACTCAGGAAAAGTTCTCCAAATTATCTTCTCTCTTGAATGAATTTCTAAAGTGCATTTGCTTTATCAAAGAGAATAAACACTTGTAAAAGAAAAATGTAGGATTTCTCTGCTCAGCCCAAGTTGCAAATATTGAGGAAGACTTTTCTTCTCAACTACAGTGAGCTGCCCCTCACCAGTTTATTCTTATTCTTTGGTTGTGCCCTGGTATCTTCCTATCCTTTCCATGTTTTCCATAGGTTTGTCTTCCTCTCTATATTAGGGATGTCAAAGATGTGAAAAGCAAGAATGAAAAAAATTAGGGCAGAAAAAAATTAGTAAGCCAAAGGACACTGAGCAACAGTACAAATAACTTGAGTGCAAAGAAGGAAGACCACAAACTATAAAATGGTAACGTGTTGAACTTACCAGCAAACGAGAAGCAGAAGAACACCAATCAGTGTGGAATATGGTGGCCATCATCTGCTCCAGGATGGTGCTAAGAAAGGAGTGGCATGGAGAAAGCAAACCTGAGATTTTTGATGAAGCATGACAAAAAGTCTCTTTTGAGCCAGACTTGTGAGGGTCAATAAGCTGGAGCAATCTTCTTTGATGACACATTGAGAAGTTTGGGCGATTTCATGAGCAAAATGGTTACCATGAAGTTAGCTATATTCCCAAAAACATTGCCATGTTGGACATGGCCAGTCATGCCCCTTAACCAGAAGAAAGGCTGCTGTGATTACGTCCTGCCATGCCTTTTAGCCTTCACTTTCCTGAAGTTCTACCTCACTACCACAATTTACCTGGGAGTCTTTTTTCCCCCAGGTGACAGTTTCAAGTGAAGTATTTGACTCTAGCCACTTGTGTTTGTTTTCTTTGTTAAAATAATGCCTTTGGAATCTATATGGGGTACAGGTGCATTCTTTGAAATAAAGATTATGATGTTTGTCATTTGCATTACATCAACTTCTAGGGGACTTATTGAGTTATTCGAGTGGAAGGGAAGTGGGATGTATCTACGGGCATGTTGGTGCTCACAGCTGCCATGTTGTCTGGCCCGATTGCTTATTTGTCCATCCATCCATTCATTGATTTATAGAGTCACAGTTGTGACCCATATTTGGGATGGTAGCTATTCTACCTATTCATCTAAAGCTAGATTATATTTTGTCATCCTGACTAGTTTTATCACAAAGTTCTAGAACTTTGCCCCAGCATCTCTTGCTGTGCATCATAAAATATACTCACTCCATGAAACACTCTTGTTCTCCAAATATGAAGACTTCAATTCCTTTGTATGTCTGGGGAGGGGGTCTGTTTTATAGTCACAAAATTCTTTTGCATTTGTCTAAGCAATCCCACTGCACTTATCAGTTGTTCCTCTTTTGGAAAATAGCAAAACAAAGTACCTTTAAAATTTTTAACATTATTGTCTTTTCCTCCAGCCCCTCCATGTCATCTAAACTGATCAAGTTCTTGCTGAAGGTTTATTCCAAATGTCTGACATGCGAAGCAGAAGAGGAAAAAGCTGGTTTCGGGGAGGAGGGCAGCATGTAAGTTCACTGTCCTTGTCTTTTATTAAGTGTTCCACCTGTTTATGTGCACCCGAATGACACTTAAAACAGAGAAAGTAACTCACATATTACCATTTATATACTGCAATGGAGGCACTTTTTTCAAAGTGAGAGCTGGATCTCTTGAATAATGTAGAGATTCTCTTTAGGGAATGAGCTCTGCAAAGGGTACAGGGTACAGTTAACCAAAATAAATAAATAAATTGTAGTCTCTCTCTCTGCCTAAGAATTAGCAAATCTCAGCAGATTCAAAAACAGTGAACCAAGGGCTTTGGATGCTTCCAAGTTCAATGTGGGCTTTAGCCAAAAGCTGCAGGAAATGGCACCCAATTTCATTGGGGTCAGAAACGGACTTTAAGATACCTTCTATCCCAGAAGCCTCCATTCCCATTCTTAAAACACCAGTAAAAGTTTAAAGATCAGGCATAGGGGGTATGCTCCAAGTCCCCTTGATAAGCAATGTCATCTATTGGGACCTAGGTGTTGTGGCACCTACCCTGTGGAACAGTAGCCCCAAGAGATCTGTATGACTCCCATCTCGATGATGTTTGGAAAGTCATTGAAAACCTAACTTTCTCCCAGGTCTTGGATTAGGGTGGTTGTCAAGTCACTGTAGGATTTTTTTGTTGGTTTGTTATATATAGCTTTTTCTTAAAGATTCATATGATCTCTACTCTCATTTTATTATTTCTTGTTTTTAAAGTGTTTTTAAGCCACACCCTTCTGGTCATGATAGCAGACATTGATTCCAGAGGTTCATCCCTAAGAGGGGGCATTTGTAATTAATAAGGACTCGGACTCTTTCCCAAGGAAGCCACACACAAACTTGCATACCAAATAAACTGCATTATGGGTAACTGAATGTAAATAAAACTCATATTGAGGAATGGCGTATAAGAAAAAACATTCCTTGCAAATAAAATGATGGGAAAACACATAAGTTGCAAGTAGCAACATTTGTTACTTACCAAAATGTGTAGAGAATGAAGTACAGTGAGGAAGCTTATGTCCAAAATCCATACCACTGCACAGCTTTGCTGATCATTTTAAAAAAAATCTGAAAAAGAAGATGAAAGTGGCAGATTAAGTGTCCCTGCCATGAAGTGAATTTACACTGATCCTCAACAATCCATAATCACATTCCTCAAAGCTGGGTTACCTCATGGTGAAAACCAAGAATAACGATTTCAGCCATAGCAGAAAGTTACTTTTGTCCTTCATTTCCTCTCATTCCTCTGTTGTCACTCACCTTGGCTTTCCTCCATCTGCAAATACAAGTTTTGAGGGTCTGTGAATTGGCAGTAATCTTTTTGATCCTGGGGAGTTGTAAGAGTTTTACATCACAGAACTTGGTCATCCTGCTTTGTACTCCAGCTGCTATTTTATTATCCCTGACCTTGTTGTAAAGTTAGTGGACCTAAAACTTCAGCCCTTTTTCCAGCACTCAAAACCAAATCATCCTTACCAACTTTCATCCATGCCCCAAGAAAGATGTTAAAAAACCTTCATGCTGAACCAGAAGAATATGTCTGCTTTTTCCTAGCTTGCTTTGTTCTCACTTTCCTGACTTTTTAGTAGTCCCATTTGAAACATTTAATGCAACACTAGGCAACCTGTTATCTTCTAGATGCTTTAAACTACAACCCCCAGTATACCTTAACATTTGGCTTCAGTGGCAAGCAGTAATTCAGAATCATCTGGAGTAGCACTTCTGCTCTCATAGGTCCAGAAGTACAAATCCTTTCCTTTCCTTCTTCTCCTTCTCCACCTCCACCACCTTTTTTTGATCAACCTAAGTCATTTCAAATCTCACTGTTTTAGTATAGCTGTATTACACATCTGCCCAGTAGTAATGTATGGCTGTGAGAGTTGGACCATAAGGAAGGCTGAGCACCGAAGAATTGATGCTTTCGAACTGTGGTGCTGGAGAAGACTCTTAAGAGTCCCTTGGACTGCAAGGAGGTCAAATCAGTCAATCCTAAAGGAAATCAACCCTGACTGCTCATTGGAAGGACAGATACTGAAGCTGAAGCTCAAATACTTTGGCCACCTAATGCGAAGAGAGGACTCACTGGAAAAGACCCTGATGCTGGGAAAGACTGAAGGCAAAAGGAGAAGGGGATGGCAGAGGATGAGATGGTTAGATAGCATCAACGATGTGATGAACATGAACTTGAGTAAACTCCGGGAGGCAGTGGAGGACAGGAAGGCCGGGCGTGCTATGGTCCATGAGGTCACGAAGAGTCGGACACGACTAAACGCCTGAACAACAACAATTACACATCTGATTCTATATCTTATCAGTGCTATGGAACAACAAACCAGAAAACCTTTTATATAAGAATATGAATAAATAATTCAGGCCAGAGACTGCATTTAACTAGAAATATAAATTCAATGAACAATGCAAGTGGATGAATCCTCTCATACATATCTTACCAAGTAATAAGACAGACAGATTGCTATTTCCATGTAACATTTCTGTAACACGGAGAACCATATTTAGGGCAATTCTTGAATCTTGCTGCAAATGGGAAAGTAGAAGGAATTCTGGATGTTGGCCCTGATTAAAGTTGTTTTGATTCAGGAATGGAGCATCCTACTGACTGGTAGAAAATGCTCTAATGTAATAAATGAGTAGTGTTCACCATTGACAAACTATGTAAAATATGTCAGAGAGAATCGAGGGGGGTGGGTATTGAATTATATAGTGTACTCATGGAACATATGAGCTGATTCAGAGATGTAAGAAAAGTGTACCACAAACTCTGCTGAACTTCATGGTTGAATGAATACTAGCATCAAAGTCCAATAGCAGCCATCTTACCCCAAAAAGAAATTTACCAAAAAAAATGCATCTGAAAAACTGTAGACCGCTGAAGGTAGTACACAAACAGCAATACCTGTGTTTAAAAGATAGCTTGCATCCAGGAAATTTGTATTTTGAATATGTATTTGTAAAAATACATATTCAGGGGCATTTTTAGGGTAAAGTATGAAAGCAGGGTGATTTAATTTGAAAAAAAAAGTTTCTTTGGCAGTTTACATTAACAGTTATATAAATAATGGGTAAGATGCATAGAAAACCTTTGGATGTTATGATACTTTGCAAACAGAAATAATTACACAATTTCCACATTAAAAAAATGCTGGACTGGAATATTTACCAGTGTGAATAGTAAAATGGACAGGATTTTTACTGATTTGCACACGCTTATTCCTACTTACACAACATGCTATGCAAACATAGGGTAGCCACATTCTTGATTTATTAGGAATGAATATATAAACTATCATAGTGAGTGACAGAACCAGAGAACTCAGAGTTGGAATCACTGTGATTTAAGACAACTGGGGTAATGCTAAGCCAAGAATTTTTTTCCCCAAGGATTTAAACTAGGCTGACCATATTTCCTTGAGGCAAAAATGTCGCCGAACAAAGTGGGTGGGCGTGCGTGTGCGTGCGGGGGGGGGGGCGTGCGTGCGGGGGGGCATGTGTACACACGTGCATGCATACGTGCATGCGTGCGCACATGGGGGCATGGGGGGTGGGGGGGGTGGGGGCGTGCGCAGACACACAGACACGCTTCCCCGGGGAACTTTCAAAACCAGGACAAAATTGAGATTTTTACTATAATGACGGGATGCTCCAGAAATTGTGAAATAATGGGTCAGTCCTGTTCAAAAAAGGGGCGTGGTGGCTCAGCGGGTAAGACGCCAGGCTTGTCGATCGGAAGATCGCAAGTTCGGAGGTTCGAATCCCTAGCCCCGCGTGACGGAGTGAGCTCCCGCACTTGCCCCAGCTCTTGCCAACCTAGCAATTCGAAAGCATGCAAATGCAAGTAGATGAATAGGTACCACTTCGGTGGGTAGGTAACAGCATTCCGCACGCGTCATGTGGCCACATGACCGTGGAAGCGTCTTCGGCTAACAAATAGAGATGAGCACTGGCCCCTAGAGTCGGACACGACTGCACAAATGTGCGGGGGGAACCTTTGCCTTTACCTTACCTGTTCAAAACAGGACGTATGGTCAGCCTAATTTAAACTAATTTCTGAATAAGCCCATCTGCAGTCCTTGCATTTCTCACTGATGTAGCCTCCCTTCTCTTTCCCACTAAAACTTGGAAGTGAGTGACGAGAAATGCTAATATTGAAGATCTTATTAGGCATTATTATCATCATCATCATCATCATCATCATCATCATCATCTGAGATTTTAACATCCCTTGGATTTTATACTTATTTATTCTATTTATATTGTAGAATGTATTTTATTATTATGATTGTTATTTTATATTTATATGTTTTTAGTTATTGATTTTATTGTAAACCTCCCAGAGTTCCCCATTGGGGGAGATGGGTGGCGATATAAATTTAAATAATAAATAAATTAGAAATTTTGGTTGCATGAAAATCTAAGGAAGGAAATGTCTTTGAACTTCTGGAGGTCCTATCAGTGGGATGGGGGTGGGGATAAAAAAATCAAGGCATGACTTTGGTCATATGGTTGCAACCACCATCTTGACTCTTTTGACATATGCACATACTGTGGCTGTCCCTGGATCCTATAGATTATCGTGACAGAGAAGCATTCTGTGCACTATGAGCCATAACACTGGTAATTTTGTAGGGCTCTTCAGACCTTTCTTGGGATGCCAAAGTTTTTGCATATGGCAGGGGAATCCTATAGGAATCATAAGAATTCTATATCCAAAATCTGCTGCCAGCTAATAAAGACTGAAACACCAACCTGTTAGGTTGCTGGCAACACTGAAAAGCTATTTACTAGAAGCAACAAGGACTTGATAGGCAAGAGGTAAAACTGGGCTGATCTTCAAGCTTATCACAATTCTTGGCAGTGGTGTGGGACAGGAGAGATCTCTAGAATATTGTAGGTCCATAATGACATTGTGGATTTTGGAAAGGGAGGTTGTGGTAGGAAAGAAAGAGCAACCCTCTCATTGCCAGAAGGGATCTGTTTTCAGGTGGGCTCTTTTCAGCTGCTACATTTTTTTCCCTGTGTAAATGCTAATGACTTCCTTGCTCTGTTTTTGTAATTTATGTATAAGGTTATTTTCTAGGCTGACTCGTAGCAATTATCCTATAAACTGCACACAACAGAACTAGACCATAATTATACACACAGTTATTTCAGGGCACATGCCGAAATATGTTTATTCATTCACAACACAAAAGACATGGAGGAAGGAAACAAACACAAGCGGATGGAAGAAGCAAACAAGCATTAAACAGAGACAGTACCATGCAGGAGATAAGGGGATGCCTTTTTCTGTGTCAGTCCCTAGCCAGGATCTTTTCTCCTTGATGCACTTGTCTTTTTCAACCACAGTGCATCCTTTTTGGGTTTTGCTTTAATATAGGAAAGCTTTGCCACTTGTATTTATTTATTCAGAATATTTGTACTCAAGTTTTTCACCCTGAAAAGATGGCTAGCAGGCCGTATCATGTAAAATGAGATCAAACCCAACATATAAACAATAACAGCAGCAAAATCCATTGCCATCAACACCACTTGAGAACAGAAGGATCTTACATCATTTCATGAAGGGGAGAATAACAAGCTAACTTTTCTGTGGCTGAAGTTTTATAATTTAGTCAGCCTTCCCCTAAGGATGCCTTTTAGATATTTTGGAGTATACCTCCCACTGCCTTTAGCCAACTTAATGGTGGTGTCCCATAATCTGAAGTTTTGGGAAGGTAGATTTCAAAATAACAGTTGGCAAGAGAACCAATTATTATTATTATTATTATTATTATTATTATTATTATTATTATTTCTAACTTATATCACCGCCCATCTCCCCCCACAAGGGAACTCTGGGCTGAATAACTGAATAACTGAATGGATGGATTTTTATACAACTTGCCTTATTTCTTGCTAACCAAGTTGCACAGACTTAAGTGACTTACCAACAGTCCTTTGATCCCACCTTTCTAGAACAGATGAGTTTTATTCCTCATCACATTTATCTTTATTCATATTTCTGCCCTGCCACATTTCCACCTTCATCAGTTGAGGATCACATCGTACAGCAATTAAGGCATTGAATTTGGACCTGGGAGAACTTTGGGCCAGTCACTCTCTGTCAGTCCAACCTACCTTTGGACTGTTGTTGTGGGAAAAACTTGGAGGAAAGGAATTCTGAAATATACGGCTCCAAGATCACCGCAGACGGTGATTGCAGCCATGAAATTAAAAGATGCTTGCTCCTTGGGAGGAAAGCTATGGCAAACCTAGACAGCGTATTAAAAAGCAGAGACATCACCTTGCTGACAAAGGTCCGTATAATTAAAGCTATGGTTTCCCAGTAGTAATGTTATGGCTGTGAGAGTTGGACCATAAGGAAAGCTGAGCGCCGAAGAATTGATGCTTTCGAACTGTGGTGCTGGAGAAGACTCTTGAGAATCCCTTGGACTGCATGGAGGTCAAATCAGTCAATCCTAAAGGAAATCAACTCTGACTGCTCATTGGAAGGACAGATACTGAAGCTGAAGCTCAAATACTTTGGCCACCTAATGCGAAGAGAGGACTCACTGGAAAAGACCCTGATGCTGGGAAAGACTGAAGGCAAAAGGAGAAGGGGACGGCACAGGATGAGATGGTTAGATAGCATCACCGATGTAACGAACGTGAATTTGAGTAAACTCTGGGAGACAGTGGAGGACAGGAAGGCCTGGCGTGCTATGGTCCATGAGGTCACGAAGAGTCGGACACGACTAAACGACTTAACAACAACAAGTATAGGTTTATGTTTTTTAGCCAAAAATGCACAGTAAGAAAGGTGCAGAACTGTAAGGATAACTACATCCTGAGCCTCATGTTCAAGTGGTGTCAGTTGGCCAGCTTGCTTGCAAATATTGATGGAACAAAATCTGATAGCATCCTTCCACCTGATCACTCTTTCTCTCCAGATGCAGTCCCAGCCACCTGCACAATCACCTCTGCTATGGAAGAGTGGCATTGTTACTAAGGCTGTGCAAAGCTTCAGAGTCTTTGAGTTGATGAACCTTCAGTCAAATCACCCCTACAAAGCAGGCTCATGAAGTGAAGTCGGGACCTGCTACTTAGAAGCAGCAAATTGAATTGGTGACTCCATCAGTCTAAACCTTTAAGGGACCATCCTGATAAGCACATTTAAACAATTATCCAACTTCAAAATAGACTAAGGCATTTACATATCTCAGTATTACACACAAAGCTTTCCCCTTACAGGTCTCAAATTCAGCAGCCAGCCTTGATACTCGATCTCGATTTTCCAGGAACATAGCCAATTTTATCTCTCCCTTTGCGGCCGAACCTCTTCTTTCTTCAGAATCAAAGTTAACTCTCCACAGTCCAATTTTTCTCCCTCCACTTTTTGACTTAGAAACATTAATCCTCATTTTCTTCTTTAAAGAAGGAGCACTACTCTCAAAGAAATTTTCACTCTTGTCTTATTTTTCAAGTTGTTGGTAGGCTTTAGACTCCACAAGTTCTAAGAGACGATCCAGGGCTTGGGTGACATCAAGATAGAGTTCTTTAAAGATCGCTTTCATTTCTTCCAGGTCTCTCCGCAGTGTGTTATCAGGAGAAAAAAGATGTAAACAAGAGGCTTTCTCACAGGAAAGCAGAGGCAGATAGCTCAAAATTCAACTCCGCAGATTCAACGAAGTAGATAAATCTTTTATACTCCTCAAAACATTAATAAAATGGCAACAAAACAGCAAAAATCTTTAAATTCCAATATTAGAATTTAAATATTAAAAAAGCCAACTTTCCAAATTAATAAATTCCAAAAATAATGAAAATCACCAAGTGCTTCGCATTTCTTTGTTGCAAAAGGCCTCTCTTCAGTAAGAAATAAACAAACAAAAAAACCCTTGGTGTTTTAGAAATGGGGTGGCAAGATTTAGTGTCCATTTTACAGCTTCAGTGCAGCCCTGAACTTGATGACATCCATGCCTCCCAGCATTCTGAATCACGGATTGATCGCAGGGACTCCGTTCTGTGACCCACCCACCCCACAAGAAAATGCTGTCTGGAGAACAAAAGGGATGATTTCCTGGATTCTCGTTACCCGGAGAATTCTTCAGGCTGCAGGGACGCAGCCTGTGCCCAGAAATGCTGCACCGTCGGCGCTGCTTAAAAAAGCAGTACTGTTCAGTCTGCCATTCCCCACAGGAAGCCCAGCTTGTCATGGTCTTTTGAAGCCCTTTGCAGATTGGTTTGCTTTTGATTTGATTTGATTTGTTTTGCTGGTTCTGAAACTATTGCAACCAATATCCAGTGTTGCAATTTCTTCCATATGTGGGTGGGGGTCGGTGTATTGAGTGATATGATGGACATTTTGATATTGACATGAAAAGCCAGTCAATCACTTTAATGTTTCCTTAGTCTTTCTGACTATTGGAGATATTTTTGATTGATAAGACTAACATTGCTTTGGGCTTCATTCACTTTCAGTGAAGGCTGAAGTTGCTGAAATGAGAGCCAATGATTCTCAGGCCAAATAGAGCTATTCTGAAATTTTATTTGTTTGTTTGTTTATACAATTTATATAGCCAGCCATCACATGACAGTGACTCTGGGAGGTGCACAGAGGATTAAAACCAACAAAACATAATAGAAAAATAGAAACAACAACAACAACAACAACAATAATAATAATAATAATAATACATAATATATGCCTGGACCTAAAAATCCAATATTAATCCATACAGATCAAACAACAAATCCACTAACAGGCCTGGTTTAACTTCCTGGCTCCAGTACCTGGAGGGAAATGCAGATCTTTAATACCTAATGAAAGGCTAGAAGGGTTGAAGCCATCCTGATCTCTGGGAGTACTCTGTTCCATAGGGCAGGTACCATGATACAGAAGATGCAACTCCTAGGTCCCACAAGATGACATTTCCTGATAGAAGGGACCTGGAGCATGCTAACCCTGCCAGTTCTGATGGAGCAACCAGAAATGGCCAGAGACAGATGGCCCCGCAATTATCCTGGCCCCATGCCATATATGCCATTGTAGGTGATGAGCAGTACCTTGAATTGAATGAAGAAGCCCACTTGGAGCCAGTACGGCTCACAGAGCAGAAGTGTCACATGGGCATATTGTGAAGCACTGAAAACTACCTGTGCTGCTGTATTGTGGACCACCTGCAACTTCCAAATGTTCATCAAGGCCAGCCCCATATAGAGCAGAGCAGATGCCTCTAACTCTCAAGAATGGAAAAAAGAAATCCAAAACTCAATTGACTCAAAATGTTGGGTGGAAAAGACCTAAGATACAAACCTGAAGCTGATGTTCTATATGCTTGATTCCTCTGTCTTGCATTAAGGAGAGATGCTGGGAAAATAGAACTTCCTTCTTCTCTTCAATAAAGCAACTTACTTAACCATATTGTATCTGTGAAGCTTCTGCTGTTACTGAACACAGGGCTGAGTATCTGGAGAGTTAGTATTTACTGTTGTGCCCGGGGTGAGAACTGACATTTTCTCAGCTCTCAGCTTCTTGAACGTGGCCAGCCACAGGCTTTAACTTTGCTCTCTCTTGTGCTAAAGGAAAGTTACACTTCTGTGCAGGTTCTGCCAACAAAACTAGGAACTCAACTCAGTTCTCAGTAGTCTGAATACCAACCGTCTCAGTTAAAATCTTACTTTTAGGCTCTGTATGATTGGGGCAGGTGTAAGTCTGTTGAGAATGAGTGAGTGAGTGAGTGAGTGTGTCAGGCTAACATGTAACCCAGCTTGAACACTTTCTAAGAATAAGGGGTTGTAAAGTTATGAATGCCACTTTCTGTGTGCAAGCTTCTTTCTGTGGAGTCCTTGGTGCTCTCCGAGCTCTCCGAGCCTTGATGTTTTCCTGAAAACTTCTTGAAAAGAAATATACAAATTATATATACGTATATAGTGGAGCGAAATTATATATATATATATATATATATATATATATATATATATATATATATATTGTTATATTATATATATATATAGTGGAGCGAAACGTTTCCACTGAGAAATAGAAATCCAGTTGACATGATTCAAGCTACAGACAATTCCACCTGGATGACTGAGAACCTTCATAGACTTCTTGAAAAGAAAGCTTCTTTCTTTCTGGTCTGCCCATCTTTGTGGCATTGAATCTCAGTGGGCCATTCTGCTTCAATTGCCTCCGTTAACAAAGTTAGTTGCCAGCAACCCACAAACCTGCACAACTGAGCTGTGCCAATGATTAGGGGATCTTACCCCAGATGAGTCAAGCTTACCATCCTGTGATGCAAACCCTACTGGCGCCCCACAAAACCCAGTGATCAAAAGCAGCAAGACAATACCATGCCCTAAAGGCAAGTCAGTGGTCACTTCTCTGAATCTTGTGCAGAAGAATCCAAGTTTTGCCAAGATGCCTAGCTTGCTACCCCATCAAAACTGGTGATGGCGGAGTCCTTCCTAGCAAGGGCCAAGTTTATGCCAACCCTCCTTATAGTCCACTGATAAAACTAATTGGTCAGAAGCAGCAGATTGGAAGTCAGGAGGCATTCTTCACTCATGCCATGCCTGGAATCCAGAAAAGTACATGGAAAGGTAAGATATTATTATATTTTTAACTGTTTTTAAACGTTTGTTTTAAGTTGGAATAGTATACTGTTGCATTAGTTTAATACTAGGCTCTGAAAAATGTGGATGTTACTGTGTTGTCCTTTTCTTATCTCTGCTATTTTTGTCTTTAAAGAGGTGCAGGTAACATATTTCAAAAAATATTTTGCAGTGAAATCTTTGAAGATGGATAGATAAGATTTGGCAGGATTAATGTCCTCTAAAGGATCTACCATTACTTTCTTTTAATTCTGCCAAAGAATGATGCAGTTGCAAGCATTTTGATGCTTCCCAGTTATAGCCTCTATACAGCTCCTCTTCTTAATTAAGCTCAAAACAACTCAAAATTGAATAGTTTTGCCTTTAAATTTCAAAATTGCAGAAGTGAACCAAATCATGCCTTCTTCAAGTCTCAGAATCCCAGTTCAAATAGAGTCATGGCTGATTTTGATAGGTGCGCTACACAAGCTCTGCCCATTTCATATGTCTGTGTGACATCACAATGTATATACAATGACATCACAATGTACATACAAAAAGGAGCAGAGCTTGCATGACAATGGTGTAATGTTGCTTTCTTCATTTGTCTCCCCTTGACACCTTACAGTCTCCCTCCCTCCCTCCCTCCCTTCCTTCCTGTAATCTTTAAATAGAACTTTACCTTTTAGTGGAATACAAATACTAATCTTGAGGGTGATGAAATATTATCATAAATTGTAACATTAAAAATCCTATGATGCTAGGCAACCAACACATGAAGAATGGCATTCATTCAGCTCCAATCCCCATGTACAGAGGATTCCAAATGAGCACAGCTAGTCACTGATTTTAAGGCTCTTCTTGGCCTCCCCACCCACTACCCCCTTGAAGAAATCAGACCAATTTGATCAGTCAGGCACCAGTAGAACATCTGAAGCTGCTACACTGTGGAAGGATGCAGGATATGCACTGAGGTTAAGATTAATGGGAAAGCTCACAAGCAATGACACCATCTATCCTTGGAACACGAAGATATTTGTATATTAATGAAGAGTTGGGGAATGAAGAACCCCATCAAGATGGAAGGCAGATAATAAACAGAAATGTCCTTTCCTCCTTCCCATTTCAACTACTCACATGAAGACCCAGCATACAATGATAATGTGGTACTTGAAAATGTATTTTTGACAGGCTGGCAAGGGGAAGATAATTTGTCTTTAAAATGGAGGGAGAGAAAGGCAATCAGCATCTAAAATGTGGAACACATTGTCCTTGATAAAGCTAAAATAAAGGGAAGTGAAAAGTGGGAGGGGCTGTGGCTGCAAAAAAAAAAAGATGCTGAGTGGTGTGAGGTGTCAGGAGGTGAAATAGCTGATATGTGCCTACAAACAAGCTCATGGTTGTCACCATCATCTCAGGCTTTTCACTGAGACACACTAGTACAGGACCCCAGATCCTACCTAAGTCCCACCTTCATCCTCCATCTTTTTTAACATATGTGCTCAGAGCTTTGCCTTTTCTCCTAGTCAACTTCACGCTTAAGGTTGAGTGCTCTGATCCAACCAACACTTTGCAAGAAAACTTTTTTGCAGCCTTCCTTAAAGTAACCCTGATCACCACTAACTGTGAAGACTTCTGAAATGTTTGCATTGAATCTAAAATTTTCATGAAATCCAGTTCATGTAGAGCAGAGCTTTCCAAATTTTTCATGTTGGTGACACACTTTTTAGACATGCATAATTTCGCGACACACTCTTACAGCAGGGCATCATTTCATGACACACTCTTACAGTAGGGCACAAGGCAGGCACTAGGACCTGCGTGGAATCCTGGCAGGCCAGTTCTGGAGGCAGCAAGGCACAAGGCAGGCACTAGGACCTGCATAGAATCCTGGCAGGGCTTGGAGGCAGCAGCAGCCGCGACACACCCAAACACTGCAGCCAACACACTAACATGTCCCAACACACAGTTTGGAAAGCTGGTGAGTTTCTCCAGCATGTTCTGTCTCAGTGCCTGAGGCTGTGGGGGCCTGGATGGGGTGCACCACGCTTCAGTTCAACCCAAGCAAGACCGAGTGGCTCTGGGTATTTGGACCTCCTGACTCCGGGGACCTTACATCTTTGGTTCTGGATGGGGTGCCACTGCCCAGACAGTCCTGGTATGCATTCTGGGGGTCCTCCTGGACTCACAGCTCCTGCTTGAACAGCAGGTGGCAGCTGTGGCTAGGACGGCCTTTGCTCAGCTTAGGGCTGTGTGTCAGTTGCACCTATTCCTGGACCAAGGGGCCCTGTTCATGGTCACTCATGCCCTTGTGACCTCCAGATTGGACTACTGCAATGCACTTTATGTAGGGCTGCCCTTGAAGAGTATTCAGAAGCTTCAACTGGTGCAAAATGCATTGGTGCAGGCAGATACGGGTTCCAGTTACTCGGCACATGTAACACCACTGCTCCGTGAGCTGCATTCCGATGTGCTTCTGGGTGCAATTCAAGGTGCTGGTTGTCACCTTTAAAGCCCTTCATGGCTTAGGACCGGGTTACTTATGGGACCGTCTCTGCTCAATTGTTTCTACACATCCTATCTGATCTGGCAGGAAGGGCATGCTCCGCGTACTGTCGACTAGGGAGTGTTGGCTGGCAGGGCCCAGAAGGAGAGCCTTTTCTGTTGTGGCACCCAGACTTTGGAACATCATTCCCCCTGAGATTAGATTGGCCCTGTCCCTGTTGGCCTTTCTTAAGGTCTTGAAAACCTGGCTTTGTGCTTGAGCCTGGGGCCCTGGGCATGGGTTAAAGCCCATCTCCTGGTTGTATGGATGATGAATTAGATTGTGCCCGGCTGCTGTGTGTTTTTATTTTTGTTTTATATTACATATTTTGTGCTTTTATTTGTTTTATTAAAAGCTACCTAGAGCCACATAAAGGTGAGATGGGCCAGTTTGGTCTAGTGGTTAAGGCAACGGGCTAGAAACTAGGAGTCTGGGACTTCTAGTCCCGCCTTAGGCATGAAAGCCGGCTGGGTGACCTTGGGCCAGTCCCTGTCTCTCAGCCCTAGGAAGGAGCCAATGGCAAACCAGGAGACTGAGAGTTCTAGTCCCGCCTTAGGCATGAAAGCAGGCTGGGTGACCTTGGGCCAGTCCCTGTCTCTCAGCCCTAGGAAGGAGCCAATGGCAAAGCAGGAGACTGAGAGTTCTAGTCCCGCCTTAGGCATGAAAGCCGGCTGGGTGACCTTGGGCCAGTCACTCTCTCTCAGCCCAACTCACCTCACAGGGTTGTTGTTGTGGGGAAAATAGGAGGAGGAAGGAGTATTAGGTATGTTCGCCGCCTTGAGTTATTTGTAAAAATAATAAAGGCATGATAGAAAATTAAATAAATAAATAATTATCAAGCAAAATACATACATACATACATAATATTTTCACAGTGCAGTCTAAGCTGCTTGCCTCCTCTGATGCCCATGTTTGATTCTTAAGCCAAGTTCAGAAATTTTAGTCCAGATTGTAGCGGGTTGGTAATTGGGCCCAACTGATGCTCAGTCCAGACTATAGCAACTGCAAGACCTGATCGGTCATTTCCCTGCTTCTTGCCCTTCCCATCTCTACAAACTGGCTCCTATCTGGACTGATCTACCAGTGCCTGCCTTTTCCTTTTAGGGATTGTTCCCCCTTCACTAGTCACTGCACCTTTCCTTTGATTTCTCAGATATTTGCACATATGGATCCCTTCATACTGCCTTCCCATATTATCTCTTTTGAGAATAGTGCAGACCCTTCCTTTTTTTGCTTATGGTTCCATTATTGCTTTGATGCTACAGTAATCAAAGCAATAGAGAACAGGTTGTTCTTTTGTTCCTCTGTTTTGTTGTTCAGTCGTTTAGTCGTGTCCGACTCTTCGTGACTTCATGGACCATAGCATGCCAGGCCTTCCTGTCCTCCACTGTCTCTCGGAGTTTACTCAAATTCATGTTCATTACATCGATGATGCTATCTAACCATCTCATCCTCTGCCGTCCCCTTCTCCTTTTGCCTTCAGTCTTTCCCAGCATCAGGGTCTTTTCCAGTGAGTCCTCTCTTCGCATTAGGTGGCCAAAGTATTTGAGCTTCAGCATCTGTCCTTCCAATGAGCAGTCAGGGTTGATTTCCTTTAGGATTGACTGGTTTGACCTCCTTGCAGTCCAAGTTGTTCCTCTGTAGGTCTATGGAAACTTTGCAGCAAGGAAGAATGATAATTCAGTTTCATGGAAACACAGTAGCAAAGTTCCTACTTTCAACTAAAAGTTGTTTTATAAATAAAGGGAAGGGAAGGGAAGGGAAGGGAAGGGAAGGGAAGGGAAGGGAAGGGAAGGGAAGGGAAGGGAAGGGAAGCTTTATAGTACTGTGGGCAAGGGGTGGGAAAGGAAGAGGAACATGCTTCACCTGTCCTGAAAGTATACCTACTGGGAGATGTAAGGGTTGAATGGAATGAATGGGTGAAGTAAGTGATGCAGTGACCATCCTGTCCAAGTGCCTGGGAGCTGTAGGGGCCTGGATGGGGAAAAACAGGCTTCAGCTGAACCCTAGTAAGATGGAGTGGCTGTGGATTAATGGCTCCTTGGCATCTGGGAAATTATCATCTTTAATTCTGGATGGGATTGCACTACCCCAGACAGACCCGGTGTGTAACTTGGGAGTCCTCTTGGACTCACGACTCCTGCTTGAAGAGCAGGTGGCAGTCGTGGCCAGGAGGGGTTTTGCCCAACTTCGTGTTGTGCGCCAGTTGCGCCCCTTCCTGGAACAAGAGGCCCTTCGAACAGTCACTCATGCCCTGGTTATCTCCCACATAGACTACTGTAATGCGCTCTACATGGGGCTACCCTTGAAGAATATCCGGAAGCTACAACTGATCCCGAATGCAGCCGCGTGGACAATTTTGGGTGTCCCAAGGAGGACACACGTAACACCTTTGCTGCGTGAACTGCACTGGGTTCCAGTTTGCTTCCAGGTTTGCTTCCGGGTACAATTCAAGGTGTTGGTTATTACCTTTAAAGCCCTACATGGCACGGGACCAGGATACCTAAGGGACCGTCTCATCCCGATCACTTCATCCCATCCCACCCGGGCATGCAGAGAGGGCATGCTATGGACCCCGTCGGTTAAGGAGTTCCACCTAATGGGGTCTTGGAAGCGTGCTTTCTCTGCTGTTGCCCCTGCCCTTTGGAATATTCTGCCCCTGGAGATCAGACAGTCCCCCTCACTCCTGGACTTCCGAAAAAAACTCAAAACCTGGTTCTGTCAGTATGCTTGGGGTTGGAAGGAGAATGGAGATACCTGGAGATGGCTAGCACCTTAGATTAGTCCTGAGGTGCCCTTTTTTACGAACTTAAGAATATTCTGCCATTGGATCCCCTTTTATTCATTATATTTTAAATTGTTACTTATTATGTATTTTATTCTATTTATAAATGTATATCAATGATTTTAATTCTGTTGTAAACCGCCCAGAGTCCCCCTTGGAGGAGTTGGGCGGTGATAAATTTGATAAATAAATAAATTTGATAAATAAAATGGAGCATGAGCTTCTATGGTTGTGCATAGTTTATGGACTTAATCAGACATCCTTGGATCAATTACTTGGAAAAAAATCAATTGCTGACCAGCAAAGAGCATAGTTGGTCAGCAGCCCAGGATAAAATGGCTGCATAGGACATGACAGGCTGTGCTGTAGTTGGAGCTTGGGTTGCTAATAGAATGGAATGAAGCGCCGGCGACATCTGCTCTGAAGGGCTTAAGACAGCAAAAGTCAGAGAACAGTTTTAAATTGAAGCTGAGAAACGCAGGCATGGGGTTTTCTCTTCTTGCACTCAGAAAGCGGTGCTGAGCCAAGTAAAATGTGCTGATCTGCCCCTAGCCAAGATATGAAATTCTTTTTACCCATTTTGTAGGCATTTCTCTGCCCACGTCTAGCTCTAAGTAAATTGGCAGTTTATTTATTTATTTAATTTTTATCCCACCTTTATTATTTGTATAAATAACTCAAGGCGGCGAACATACCTAATACTCCTTCCTCCTCCTATGTTCCCCACAACAGCAACCTTGTGAGGTGAGTTAGGCTGAGAGACAGAGACTGGCCCAAGGTCACCCAGCCAGCTTTCATGCCTAAGGCGGGACTAGAACTCTCAGTCTCCTGGTTTGCCATTGGCTCCTTCCTAAGGCTGAGAGACAGGGACTGGCCCAAGGTCACCCAGCCAGCTTTCATGCCTAAGGCGGGACTAGAACTCTCAGTCTCCTGGTTTGCCATTGGCTCCTTCCTAGGGCTGAGAGACAGGGACTGGCCCAAGGTCACCCAGATGGCTTTTGTGCTTAAGGCAGGACTAGAACTCACAGCCTCCTGGTTTCTAGCCCGTTGCCTTAACCACTAGACCAAACTAGTTCAATACACCATTCTGCGTGACCCTAAATTGCTTAAGATACCATCACATTAAAATGATCATCCACCCTGCTAATAAGCCAGCTTTAAGGAAAAGGGTGGTGGTCCAATTATATGAACATGAACCACCCAGAGTCCCCTATTCGGGGAGATGGGCGGGGATAAATTTAAATAATAAAATAAAAATTATAAAACATGTTGTTTTGCAAACAGCACCAAAATAGGGATCTTCAGACATCTTCAAAGGCAAAATGTTAGCTGCATGCTGAAGGTAAGATGGATTCCCTATCTTATTTTCTATGGTACCATAGATGATAATTGCTTCCTGACTGAACTCATCTTTCATATTTGAACCAACGCCAACATTGTTTCCCTAGGTTTTAACTGAAGTCCATGAGAACATGACAGCTTTACTCAACAAATTGAGCCTTTGCAGCACCTTGTCAGGATGAACTGTATTTCTTTGGGCCTCCTTGTAATGAAGAGATATCTAAACAGATGAAGAAATATCTTGGTTTGCTTGAGGCACCCATGCCTGGCAGAGGAAAAGCAATATTTGGTGATGAGTGCGTGACACTGTCTATGGGCTGTCACTAACACTGTCCTATGGGATTTTCTGCTGCCTTGTCAAAGAGCAGTTAGGGAAGATGCATTCCTTGTTTATGTTTGGGATATCACAAGAACATGTGGAAAAAGATGAACAACACGTAACTCCCTCTCTCCCCCCCTCTCTCTCTCTTACATACACACACACACACACACACACTTTCTTAAACTTCAGAAGGCATCTTCAATCATTGAGAAATTAATCCAATTGGGGGATTGTTGTTGTTTATTCGTTCAGTTGCTTCTGACTCTTCGTGACTTCATGGACCAGCCCACGCCAGAGCTTCCTGTCGGCCGTCACCATCCCCAGCTCCCCAATGGTTGAGTCCGTCACCTCCAGAATACCATCCATCCATCTTGCCATTGGTCGGCCCCTCTTCCTTTTGCCTTCCACTTTCCCTAGCATCAGCTTCTTCTCCAGGGTATCCTGTCTTCTCATTATGTGGCCAAAGTACTTCAGTTTTGCCTTTAATATCATTCCCTCAAGTGAGCAGTCTGGCTTGATTTCCTGGAGTATGGACTGGTTTGATCTTCTTGCAGTGAACCACAACTTCCAGAACACGGCCACACAGCCCGGAAGACCCACAACAGCCATTGAACTCCAGCCGTGAAAGCCTTCGACAATACATCGGTGTGATATTCATTTATACTCCCATATATACATAGGCAAAAGGCACATAGATTATTAAAGATTTACCAACTCTCAGGATTCAAGCCAAATATTTAAGGTTGGTGTGGGGGGCAAAATGATTGTAGCCAAGATGGGCCCTTCCACTTTGTTTCTGGAGACTTTGAAATCAATATGGAACACAGCTGCTGACATGATAAAATACCATAGGGAAGGGCCAAAATTTTGACTGCCTTCGTGGGTTTATTCTTTCTTTTTTTTTTTTTTTTCTTTTTTTTTTGAGAGGCTGGGGGATTTAAAGTGTGAAATGAGTGTGCTAAACCTATTTTGCTCCTTTTTTATATAAAGCTCAGATACACAAAAAAAAATCTCTTAACGAAAAATCAGGTTTACCACCAAATTTGTTGGCTGATAGGTTGCCTTTCTTCAGCTTAAGATTTGAGTTCCTTTTGCAATAGCCAGTTGTTAGAGAGGAGAATGATTTTCCAGGACTGGAAATTGACTGTGAAAGCTACATGTCATTATTAGTCATTCATTTGTGTAGACATGCAAGTGGAGAGGCCTCATCTTACAGAGAACCAGTGATTTGTTCTTCTTCATCAATCCAGCTGTGGTTTGTACAGGATACTAGATTTGAAAGTTTTAGATTCTTAATTCTTCATCAGTGAAAAGAGTAAAAGAGCTACAAACAAAATGGGCATGTATCCCTCACCATTTCATGAAACATCTTTATGTTCCTAAAGTTGACCAAAATAAGGCCCAAAACCCTGCCTGTCAACAACTATCATTAAGCAGTTTGACCAACAGTATTAAGACCGTGACTTTTTATTGTGGATAAAAATGGATAAAAATGGAAAATGCAGCATGATTTCATACATACATAGACACACACACACACACACACACACACACACACACACATAATGCTTGCTCCTATTTCAGAAGGAAGTCCCTACCATGCAGCATTTAGTTAACATTATTTTGTTACTTTCCATCACTTTGCTCTTAGGAATGGGCACAGCATAAAATAACTTCATGCACCATGAAAACTATTAAAGATCAAATCTGAAACTTAAAAGCATTAGGAGAGTGTGAGGAAACATACTTCTAGCCCCTACATATTTCTGGAGCTTCTCTGTTGCTCTGACAAAACCTTGTCCTCTGGAAGAAGATGGGTTTGTTTTGATTTTTCAGCCTGCCC
Organism: Charina bottae; assembly: GCA_023362775.1. Lineage (NCBI taxonomy): Eukaryota > Metazoa > Chordata > Lepidosauria > Squamata > Charinaidae > Charina > Charina bottae. Next base: position 4,283,759 of record JALMGJ010000017.1, on the reverse strand, counting down.
TTGTCTTGGCCACAGAGGTTGCCACAAATCCCAAGGCCCTGGAGGAACAAGAATGGCCTGAATCACTCCACAAAGTGATTCACAGATCTGAATTACTTTGGGCCATAGAAGTCACTTGGGGGTGACTTTCAATGGATAAGCTAATGACTTTGACCTTTACTTTCCTGTTTACTGTCCCACTTGACTAAAGCCAAATGGCTTTATATTAATATAATCCCAGAAAGAAGTTCCCTGCTCTTGTCAGGGCACAACTTGAAAGAGCATTCTGAAGTCATTGGAAAAACAGCTGTTGACACAGAATGCCTTCAGTACCAGAAAGGAGGAAGAAACCACTCTTGGGTCAAGGTACACTTGATGCTAAAAGAACAAGGTCCAATATATTATTTAGATCAAAAAAGTAGATGATGGCCAAATACTTGATAAACCACTTGCTAAAATTGCAATTAGAGGAGCAACTAAAAGAAGACCATGTGAATGCCCTCCTTTGATATGGTGTCTTTGTAGGGATATGCCAAAATCCAAATCAAGCATGCTCAGTTTCTCATTTGATTGTCTACCTTGAACGTAGTTGCTTGCCTCCCAACTCTAGTTGGGAAGCATATCAAGAGCCCAAATGGAAGATGGGATGATCCAAAAGCTGAAGATTAATGAGCAGTGCTGCAAATATTTATACCAAGATGATCTGAGCCAATGTAAAGGAAGACCAAACTAATGACAACAGGTAGAACAACCAGCCTTAGAAGTGGCAATGAAGATATTGAAGTAGTGGATGGCTTCTGCCTTTTAGGAACAACCATCAACAGTAAAGGAATAAGCATTCAAGAAATATGCCACAGACTAGCCTTTGATAGAGCAGCCATTTAGGCCTTGGAAAAGATATTAAAATATTGTAGACGTGTCTACACCTACAAAGATCAGAATTGTGCAAGTCATGGTATTCCCTGTGATACTCTATGGAAGCAAAAGTTGGAGATTGAAGAGGCAGGATAGGAAGAGTGTTGACGCTTTTGAACTTTGGTGTTGGAGAAAACTCCTGAGAATATTGTGGACAGCCAGGAAAACAAATCATTTTGGATCATTGAACAAATCAACCCAAGAACTCAAGTTCTCACTTGAGGCACAAATAACCAGGTTCAATTTTTCCTACTTCAGACACATTATGCGAAGACCCAGCTCTCTGGAGATAGCTTTAATGTTGGGAAAGGTGTAAAGAAAGAAAAGAAGAGGACCTCCAGCAGCAAGGTGGATGGACTCAGTTATAGTGGCAATGAATCTACACTGGAAGACCTGAAGGACCAGGTTAGGGGCAGATCATCATGGAGAATGTGGCTGCTAGGAGTCGAAAACAACTTCATGGCACATAATCAATCAGTTAATCAATCAGTAGGGAAGGAAGGAATAAATCATTAAGGGTGGACTTGCAGAAAAGATTACGTGATTCCAAGAAAAAGAGAAGGACAAGAAAGAAACTCAGAATAATCAATCCCACCTTGATTTTGTTCAGTATACAATGGGACAGAGAGAAACTTGGACAGGCTTTCAAGGTTTCATTTATTATTATTTATTAGAGTTATAAGATCTAATCAATCTAATACATTATTTCTTTGTCCTTATTTCTTAACTTGACCTACCTTAAAGGGCACAGGAGCTGAAGTTGCACCCCCTTTTCTCTTCCCTTTCTGTAAAGGATCCCAGAGCTTGTCCACATGTAGATACCACATCTCAGTAGTATTTGTATAAAAAAAATCCGGAATCAATCACTCTCCAGTAGAACCTTCTGCCAGGGATCTCAAAGAGTTGCTGTAAAGACATTTGTCGACAGCACTGGACAAGACTGAACAATTAACTGATGCATTATGAAGCAGCTTCAAATGTTAAAATGCGGCCTCAGGTAGCTCACTAGCTGGGTTTGAACTTCAAGCAATGAGATGGCTTGTTCAGCTTCCAGACCTCCAAGCTGATGTCTCCTTTAACTGTACTTCTGTAACCCAGAGGGATGGGAATTTTCAAGAAACTTCAAAATGTCTCCTTAATAAGGCTTCACGCTTTATCTTACATCCAACAAGCCAGATGAATATCTGCTTTTAAAAACTGAAAATAGAAAGTAGCTTTTGAGTTTAGGCAAAGTATCTGTATTATTTTTTAATGAAAGACACCCCGTACTTTCAAAAGTTCTACACATTGAAATGGGGGGTGAGAGAGCTTTTCTAAATCCAGCTAATACTGTATCTAACCTGTTTCTGAGGAAGAACATTGATGCAAGCTGTTAGGAAAGGATGGTATAAAATTATTTGGGTGAGGAAAAAGACTTGTATGATCCTCTCATCCTTCAAGCTGTAATGCTGAAGTTTGTGAGAAACTTATTGTTAGATGTAAAAAAGACTCCCTTGATGTCTTTTTGATGTAGTCACCAATTGATGTAGTCACCAATTCCTGATGACTACATGGACGCAGCCACATGACATCATTAGAAACAGTATAGAAGTGGTTTGTCATTGCCCTCTTTAAGTTCAGCCAAGATAATCAAGATACCCTAACCTGCTCTATGTATGTACTGTATGTATGTATTTTCAAGATTTATAAGGTTGTTTAAAACTCAAACTATCCGACTCTGGGCGGCATACAGCATAAAAAACAATAATAAATCAATAAAGGAAAAACACTATATAACAATAAACAAATGCAAAACATAAAATGGCAATGAGCACAAAACAAAACTACCAATTGGCCCCTAATGCCTGGGGTAATATAGATAGCTAATATTGAGAGCCAAGTCGATGCATGTCTATGAGCAGCAAGGGGAAGGGCAAATGAAGATATGGGCATGGCAGTGTCATCATGCAAATGCCGCTATTATGTACTTACATTCCAAAGTTTACAAACTGCCATTTGCAACATGGTGGCTTGCTGCAGACACTGCTGGCCAGTTATATATTTAATTGTGTTAAATAGATGTAATTCTGTACATGTGGTGGTGGTGTTTTTTTGTTTGTTTGTTTGTTTATTTGTTGTGCCTTGGAATCAGTCTTTCTTGGCAATATTTTTCAGAAATAGCTTGCCAGTTCCTTCTTCCTACGGCTGAGAGAGAGTGCCTGGCCCAAAGTCATCCAGCTGGCTTCATACCTAAGGTGGGACTAGAACTCACAATGTCCTGTTTTTTTACCTGGTGCCTTTAACTACTACATCAAACTGATTCTCGTGAGCTGGTATTGGGAGTGTTCCAATATTCAACCGGGAGATTCATTCAAATATAACTTTTTGGACTCTCCAAATCAAATTGATTGACTTGTGGGATTGATTTGGCTGTTGAATCAACTCAGATGGCTCCAGTTCAATGATTCAATGGAATAGAAAGGCCCTTTTTTTCTGGAATCAAATCAGATATAATTCTAGAATAGCCCGCTCCCACTTGAGGTCCATGGACCCCCCTCAAACCTTTAGCTTTTCACAAGGCTGTTTTAAAATATTTTATTCTGGGGAGCATTTGAGTGCTGATGGCGGATGGGCTTCCTTTTCATAGATGTTGTTGATTGATTGATTTTTGATAATGCAGATTTATTTATTTATTTATTTATTTATTTATTTATTTATTTATTTATTTATTTATTTAGCTTATATGCTGCCAGAATCAGCAGTAACATTGCAAACATCCAACAACACTAATCCTGTATCCAACAATATTTTTCACTGTTTTGTTTTGATATAGAAACAATGTTCTTGCATGGGCTTTTTTTTTGTTTTTTCATTCTTGTAATCTGCCTGGAGTGTTTGATATACAAGTCCTTAAGTAAATAAATATTGTGGGCCAAGGTGGAATAGAAATATTTTAAATAGATAGTTGGGAATCATTCTACCTCGTATAATAAATGTCTGTGATGGACATACATTATTTATCTTAGAGAAAAGAAGCTTCTAGTGGCACAAAATCAGAATGGGACATCACTGAAACCTCTGTCAGAGAGCAAATGAAGCAAAGTTGCACTCTCCCGCTCCAGATGTTTAGTAATTTCAGGACTGTCTATTTTGGTTAAGCATTTGGTGAAGCTATATGGTCATAGAAGAAACTATCTCAAAAAAGGACGATCTCTTCTTCATTGGATTTTCCTTAATCGAAGGCACAAAAACAGATGCTGGACATGCATATATTTTGGACAGGCATATACTTCAGAACTTCCACTGGCCATGATCTCCAAATATTAGGGTTGGTTGCTAGACTCATAGAGAGATTATTTATTTCTATGAAAATAATCAGCTACAAATATCTCACTTATCAGTGAATAGAGCAGACCCTTGCTGGTGTGAGGATCATAGCCCTAACAACCTTGTTTCAAAAATCCACAGTACAAGCCATAAGGATATATGAAGATTTTGCTAGAAATCAAGGGTAATAGACTAGTCCAAGGTTTAAGCTGTGAATGGCTGCCTGGCGGGAAACGGTTCCATGTCTTTCCCTTCACTCCTTCTCTCTCTCGCCCGAAGCTCCCCGCCTCGTCCCCGCCGTATCTCGTTGCTTTGGAGACCCGGCACCTTTGCCCCATTCCGGCTATGGGATTCCCAGGCAGCTCTGCAAAACATACTACTATCTGTGCGAAGCAAAGCATACTGCTCATTTGGCATTCTACTACATTAGCTATCTGGTTACAGCCTCCACCCCCACCCCCCCGCTCACTACCAGACTCAAGTCAGATGGATGACTCCAGCTCTGACAGCTGGTTCATCAGAAAACTGCTCAAAAGAGTATCAGTTTTTGTCCTAACATACTGTACATGGGGATATGTTGGTTCTAAACTGGAAAGTGTTCTGTTGCATGAATCCATGTAACCCATCCCATTCAGAGAACTCAATGAGAATAGTGCTTGGAAAAGAGCCAAAGAGCCTGACACTCAGTAAGGACTTGGATTTGAAGGAAAATAATGCTTTGGAGTACATATGGACATGTATGCAAGACCTGTCAACAGTTATTTAAATAGAACAGATCTTTTCTGGGATCTCACATCAGCTGCATAGGGAAGCCATATCATTCTGGGAAAATGTGCAGCTTCCTTAAGGAGTTAGTGGTAGATACTATGTAAGTAAAAAAAGGTAAAGGTTCCCCCCGCACATTTGTGCAGTCATGTCCGACTCTAGGGGCTGGTGCTCATTTCTGTTTGTTAGCCGAAGAGCCAGCGTTGTCCGAAGACGCTTCCACGGTCATGTGGCCGCATGACGCGCGCGGAACACTGTTACCTACCCACCAAAGTAGGTACCTATTAATCTACCTGCATTTGCATGCTTTCGAATTGCTAGGTTGGCAAGAGCTGGAGCTAGTGCGGGAGCTCACTCCGCACGCAGGGCTAGGGATTCGAACCTCCGAACTTGTGATCTTCTGATCGACAAGCCTGGCATCTTACCCCCTGAGCCACCACGCCCCTCACTATGTAAGTACCCACTCCCAATATTCTTCAAAGCAGCTTTTCCACTTCAACTTTGGACGGCTGTGCAACCTTAATTTCCAATCCTTGGATTCTAGAATTCCAAATAGGCTCATAGATCATTGTGTCTACGTCCATGGTACCGAGAAGATTGTTCTTTTCCTAGATGGTTTTCAACCCAGCTACTTTTATTATTTATTTATTTATTATTTATTTATTATTTAAATTTGTATTACCGCCCATCTCCCCCAGTCGGGGGACTCTGGGCGGTTCACAATAAAACAAATTAAAAACATAAATATAAAATTACAACAGCAATAAAATAAATATAAATTCCAAGTGGGATAGATGTTAATAATGGATTAAATAATGTTTAAAAGAAGAAAGTGTACAGTTTAGTTAAGAAGGAAGGGAAGCTGAAACTGGACCATTTCAGATTACAGAAATGCATATGAGGTACAACAAAGGCTTGAGGAATAAGACTTAACAACCTTCTTCAACCAGCCACAGGCCATGCTTTCTGCTCAAGCAAACAATACACATAGGTGTCATTGCTCATGGGTTGAGGTGCACAGCTCATATCAGTGATGGGCACTTGGTGATAGCTAAAAACTGTCAGCTTGGAGTAAGACTAGTACCAATGCTGTACATCTGTCTCAGCTGTTCTCTTCCCAGTGTTTCACAACCCCCAACCCAGCGCTTTGGTTTTAAAACAGTTTTGCTAAAAACAGAAGAGTGCCTGAGGCCAGCAAGCTGAAAAGTGAGCCAGAAATACTTTCTCAAATGTAAAAGAACAGAAAGCTGCCTTGCTCATTATACATTATGATGGTGCACCCTATGATCACACAGCATATGCTGCAATGTTTGAAGCAATTACAGGAGTCTACACCACTGTGTGGATATATACCTTGCAGGAACCTGTGGTTAAATTAGGAGACTGGGACAGTGAGACAAAAAATTATGGAGTTCAGCAAATGCTCTGCTATACCATTTGTGCGTATATGGAGACATGCACTCTTAATTTTGGTTTACATTTTGATGAGTCACACCTCAATGGGATCCTACAGAATTTGAGATTAATGGACCAACCTGCCATGTTAAATCCATGTTCCTGATGTTGTATTTGTAGTTTGATATTTCTCATCGCTCATCACTCCCATAACCATTTTTCATCAGTTCATATACTATATCTCAAAGATAAGAAGTCAAAGATAAGACAGAGTAAGAGAAAGATATCTCTCTGGCACTTGGTATAAAAGTCAGGAGGAGGGATAGACAGGCAAGGCAAGGAAGAAGGAGGTAAGTGGGATTTAGCTGTCCATAATAACATTGTGGATAAGATCAAGCCACACTGCACTCCCACTGGTATCCTCGGGGCTGTATAGAACTACAAAATGAATTCAGAATAAGCCAAGCTATTTTCTGAAAATTAAGGTGAATAGTTTGGCTTTTAGGCAAGTTACATTCCCATCTAGAGTTGTTTGCTTCATTTCTCACCTAAGATGGCTCATGCAGACATCTCTGGAGATTCAGTAATTGAGCAATGTGTGAAGAAGCCCTAGTTTGCATTGAAAGTGGCTGCACTGAAAGGGCTTCTATCTCAATAATGGAACAGCCACTTTTCATGCATAAAGTCTTAGTATAACCCCTGCATCTCCATTTGAAAGTCTCTTAGGTACAGTAGCATTGGGATTGTTGGAGGAAAATTCTGAGAGTGCCTTGGACTGCAAGAAGATCAAACCAGTCCATCCTCCAGGAAATAGAGCCAGACTGCTCACTTGAGGGAATGATATTAAAGGCAAAACTGAAGTACTTTGGCCACATAATGCGAAGACAGGATACCCTGGAGAAGAAGCTGATGCTGGGGAAAGTGGAAGGCAAAAGGAAGAGGGGCCGACCAATGGCAAGATGGATGGATGATATTCTGGAGGTGACGGACCCAACGGTGGGGGAGCTGGGGATGGCGACGGCCGACAGGAAGCTCTGGCGTGGGCTGGCCCATGAAGTCACGAAGAGTCACAAGCGACTGAACGAATAAAAAACAAAAGCATTGGGATAAAATTTGGAAGAATGCCTTCAGTCAGTCAACCAAGTGTCTCCTTCATCGAGATACTGCTTGAAAATCTTACACACTCACACATCCAGTAGCTTATGGCTGATTAGTCAAGTGCTTTTGCCCTTGTTCACAGCACTACATCGGGCTATGCTTTCTTTAGGGAAAAAAAAATATTCCAGTGATACAGAGACCTGCCCTTTTCAGAGCCACATAAGAAAATAGCATTGCTTGAAAATAAAGATATGGGTCTTCACATTTGCTTCTCTCTTTAATTAGAAAAGAAATCAAGCTGATCTCTCATGTTTGCCTTTTATCTGAGGTTTTTTGTGTGATTATTAAGTCCAATAAAACAGCATCTTCTCAGGTAATTATACTTGGAAAGCAATTGTCCCTCCTGTTTCTTGCCATATGTTCTTTCAGAACTCTTTTTATATGCGGTTTCCTGAAATCATTTCCCACCCTTGAACTTTGCCAAGGAAACAAAGTTAGACCCACCACAATTAGCAAGGCAAGTGAAAGGAGCTGTATAAACCCTGCAGGTTTAGGTACAGGGCATCAGTAGCAGAGAGAAGAGACGAGATTTGTTTTGCAGTTCTGGACCTGTGGCTAGTACCTGGGGGTGGGGCGCTAATGGGGGCAATTGTTCCTAGTCAAATGGGCCTAGTCAAACAATGGTTCAAATTTTGAAATGACCAAATAGATCAATACCTTTCTTTCAAGGCACTGTGATTGGTTTAATTATAATTCCGAGTTATTGCAGTATTTGGGGCTTGCCTACATATTATCCATTTGCTACAGTATTTCTCAACCTTGGCAACTTCAAGCTGGGTGGACTTCAACTCCCAGAATTCCCCAGCCAGCATGGCTGGCTGGGGAATTCTGGGAGTTGAAGTCCACCCAGCCTGAAGTTGCCAAGGTTGAGAAACACTGATTTACTAAGTGAGGAGAAGGAGGGATGGAGGAGAAGAAAGGGGAAAGGACAGCAGCAGCAACAGAACACTCTGTCCCCCATACTCTGAGTACTAAAAAGGCTGTCCTCTAGAAGCTGTCCTCTTCTTGTGTCTGAGTACTTTGTAACTGTATCCTGGCTCCCTTCCAGCTGAATCCTGATTCTTTGCCTATCTTCTGACTCTTTTCTACCTAAACTAGTTGTATGGACTTCTGGGCTGCTCTAGAATTGTTTTCCACATACTGTTGTATGAGTAATATCGCTTGAAAGCATTATAAATAAATAAAAACAAATAAATAAATACCTTTTTATTATGGCGAACTGTGTTAGTGAACTTCTGGCTTGGACTTTTGGATTGATTTTAATCTTCTATTGCATCCAGAATTGTGTTTGGTATCAACTTCTCAGTAAGCCTAACTCCCTACTTGTTATCTATTACAGGTAGCCCTTGTTCAACGCCCTCTCGTTCAGTGACCGTTAGAAGTTGGCAGCCGCAAGTCAGCGCGGTCGATGACCGCTCCGGGGAAAAGCTGCAAAACCCTGAGAAAAACCCACCGAAAATCCCCTAAAATCCCCTAAAATTCACCTTTGGGGGTTTGGAGAGGTGGTGTTGTCAGTGGTGAGTGGCTTTCTCCAGGGGGAGTGCTGGGGCAAGGCCTTGCATCCGGGTCAGAGCTCCGTGAATCTACGCGAGGAAAGGAGCCCAGTGAATTGCCGAAGACGCCGTAGCCCTCCGAAGTCTGTTGCAAGCCAGAGACTTGAGGTTCAAGCTGGGCTGGTGGAGCTGGGCTTGTGGAGCTGGGTCAGCGGAGCTGGTGAGGGCCTGGGGTCCACAGAAGACCGGAGATTGTGGGAGGCTGCCGGATGCAGCTGGAGGCTGGAGGCTGTTAGCTGTTGGTCATTGAGCTGGGCTGGCAGAGCTTACGGGGCTAGAATCTACCGAGGGCTGCTGGAGGCTGCCGGAGGCCTCTGTTTTTGATTGCTGGAGGCTGGAGACCGTCGGAGTTCGAACTAGGCCGGTGGAGTTGGCGGGGCCTAGTAGAGCCGGCGTGGCACAGAGGGATCCCGGTTGTTGTAACAGAGTCCTCGGTCGAGTCCCCCCCCCCCCGCAGACAAGCTGGACTTTTTTCCTGGGCCGATTCTAGAGGGGGTTCGGAAGCTTTGATGTTAGAACTGGCTGGAGTTGGGGGCGAACCCTGTGGCCCTGAAAGGTGCAGATGGTGTGGAGGCTGGAGCCCAGGAGACCAGGGCGTAAGAAAAATAACAACACGGACTAACCCCTATGAAGATCTGGATATTGTCCCATTTAACCTAAGGTGGCAGAGGGTTTATAGGGGTCCCTTGGTATGAATGTGGACCCCCCACTGGGTGAGAGACAAGGTGGGGGGACCCAAGATTGTATGGTTTTGCAAGAGTACCCCCCTGAGTGAGAGTCAGGTGGGGTAGGAGTGATTGATGGTGAATGTTGGTACCTCTCCCTGACCAGTGAGAGAAGTTGAGGGAGAGGTACAGAGTGTGAGTGGGGGTGGTGCTGGACCCTAACAGTGCCGAGAGCGTGAGCTGGTGCACTGGGGGGTCTTGTCACTACCCGACTTGTTGTGAGATTGGATGATGGATGAATGGGATAAGGGACCCTTGATTAAGCCCAGGAATTCCGGAGGCCTGGGAGTGGAGGCTACTAGGCCAGAGTCGGGAATCTCTGGGGGCTGGGTGGCGGGCCATTTGATTCAGGTGGTGACAGCCAGGGGACGGTATCACGGGAACCGGAGGGCGAGCCATTATCGGGGAAGGCGTCCCCGGTGTTTGTTACCGGTGGTGTGTTCCGGCCCCCCGTGTTCATACCCAGGCCCTGGTAAGCAGATCCTCATGGGCTCCGGTCTCCAACTGCTGCTGCTGAATGCCAGGTCGGTGAATAACAAGGCCCCCCTTATAAGTGATTTAATCACAGAGAAGGGGGCTGACCTGGTGTGTATTACCGAGACCTGGCTGGGCCCAGAGGGGGGAGTAGCCCTCTCAGAAATGTGCCCAGCTGGGTTTTGGGTGTGGCATCAGCCGAGACACTGGGGCAGGGGAGGAGGGGTGGCAGTTGTCATCCGAGAGTCCCTTGTGGCCTTCAGGGGCGATGCTCCACAAGTGACTGGGTGTGAGACCCTGTTTTTCAAGTTGGGTTCATGAGAACAGTTGGGAGTGTTGCTGCTGTACCAGCCTCCCTGCTGCGTAGCAACCTCCCTGCCTGAGCTGCTCGAGGCTGTCTCGGGGCTGGCGGTGGAGTTCCCCAGACTTATGGTTCTGGGGGACTTCAATCTTCCATCCCTGGGGCGGTCCTCGGAGGTGGCCCGGGAGTTCATGGCTATCATGGCAGCTATGGGCCTGTCTCAGATTATTCGTGACCCGACTCATGACAGTGGTCTCACCCCAGACTTAGTTTTCTTGTCCGAGCAGTGGCAATGTGATCTGAGGGGAGAGTTACATCTTTCCCCATTGTCATGGTCAGACCACGCCCTGGTGACCCTGAGCCTCTCTTCTGCTGCCCCACTCCGCAGGGAGGCGGGACCCATTTGATTGGTCTGCCCCCGGTGACTGATGGACCCAGTGAGGTTTCAGAAGGAGCTGGGGGTTATTCCCGAGGACTTGCTTCACGGTCCAGTTGAGGTCGTGGCTGCAGCCTGGAATAGGGAAGAGGCCGGAGCCCTGGACAAGATTGCGCCTGTGCGACCTCTCTGGCCCTGTTCAGCCCATCACTCTCCGTGGCTTACGGATGAGTTGAGGGCTTTGAAGAGGGTTAAGAGACGTCTAGAGCGCCGCTGGAGAAAGACGAAGACTGAATCTGACCAAACACCATCTAGAGCCACAGTTAAGGCCTACCTTGTGGCAGTAAGAGCGGTGAAATGTGAATATTTCTCCGCTCTTATTGCATCCGCAGAATGCCGCCCGACGGCCCTGTTTAAGATTGCAAGATCGCTTTTGGGTCAGGTGCTAGGGGAGACCCATTTACAGGGCCGATCGGAAGAGTTTTCTGAGCATCTGCAGGACAAAATCGCTCAGATTCATTCCAAGTTGGACTCCAAGCGTGAGACAAGATCTGGGGAGATGCCAGAGGCTCGTACTTACCATGTTATCTGGGAGCAGTTTGATCCTGTTGGGCCTGATGAAGTAGACAGGATCCTCCGGACTGTAAACGCCACCACATGCCAACTAGACCCATGTCCCTCCTGGCTGGTGAAATCAGCTAGTGAGGTGACATGTGGCTGGGTCCAGGCGATTATAAATTCGTCGTTGAGTGAGGGGGTGTTCCTGGCTGCCTTTAAGGAGGCGCTGGTTTCTCCTCAAGAAACCATCCCTGGACCCTACCATCCTGGGCAATTTTCGCCCAGTCTCCCACCTCCCCTTTCTGGGAAAGGTGGTTGAGAAGGTGGTGGCGTTGCAACTCCAGAGGATTCTGGAGGAAACGGATTATCTGGACCCCTTCCAGTCAGGTTTCAGGCCGGGATATGGGACAGAGACTGCATTGGTCATGCTTATGGATGATCTCTGGCGAGAGCGGGATGGAGGGAGTGCATCCATCCTTGCTCTCTTAGATCTATCAGCGGCTTTTGATACCGTCGACCACGGTATACTTTTCAGGTGGCTTGAGGAGTTGGGGGCGGGCAGCGTGGTTTTGCGCTGGTTCGCCTCCTTTCTCCAGGGCTGTTCCCAGTCGGTGTTGATAGGGGAGGAGAGAGCTGACCCGAGACCCCTGACTTGTGGGGTGCCTCAGGGGTCGGTTCTCTCTCCTCTCCTATTCAACATCTACATGAAGCTGCTGGGCGAGATCATCCGTCACCACGGGATGAGGTATCACCAATATGCTGATGATACCCAGTTATACATCTCCGTCCCGGGTGAAGTAAGTGATGCGGTCAATGCCTTATCTCAGTGCCTGGAGGCTGTGGGGGTCTGGATGGGGAACAACAGGCTTCAACTGAACCCTGGTAAGATGGAGTGGCTGTGGATTGATGGTCCCCCTGGATCTGGGAAGTTGTCATCTTTGGTTCTGGGTAGGGTTGCACTACCCCACTTGGATCCAATGTGGAATCTGGGGGTCCTCCTGGACTCACAACTCCTGCTCGAAGAGCAGGTGGCAGTTGTGGCCAGGAGGGCCTTTGCACAGCTTCGAGTTGTGCGCCAGTTATGCCCTTTCCTGGATCGGGAGGCCCTCCGAACAGTCACTCACGCCCTTGTCATCTCCCGTATAGATTATTGTAATGCGCTCTACATGGGGCTACCCTTGAAGAGTATCTGGAAGCTTCAGCTGGTGCAGAATGCGGCGGCGCGAGCAGTTATGGGTGCCAGGAGGTCGGCACATGTGACACCTCTGCTACGCGAGCTGCATTGGGTGCCAGTTTGCTTCCGGGTCCAATTCAAGGTGTTGGTGATTACCTTTAAAGCCCTACATGGCATAGGACCAGGATACCTGAGGAACCGTATTGTCCCGATAACATCGGCCCGCCCCACCCGTGCATGCAGAGAGGGCATGCTTCGGACCCCCTCAACAAGAGAATTCCATCTAGCGGGGTCCAGGAGGCGTGCCTTCTCTGCGATAGCGCCCGCCCTATGGAATATCTTGCCCCCGGAGGTGAGACTGCCCCCTCCCTCCTGGCCTTTCAGAAGGCCCTTAAGACCTGGCTCTGCCACCTGGCCTGGGACGACAGAGGTGGTAGTGCCTCCTGGGGTTGGCTGGCCCCGTAGCTCCACGATCTATTCTGCAGGTCCTAATCCATCTTGGATTCTATTTTATTTATTTTATGCTTGTGTTTTTAGATATTTTTTGTATAGTTTTTAAATTTTATTTATTGTAACCCGCCCAGAGTCCCTTGCATGGGAGATGGGCGGGGAATACATTAAAAAAAAAAGTTACAATGGTGCAGAACGAGGGGTACTTACAATGGTTCCTCATAGTTGCAGCTGTTGCAACAGCCCTGCAGTCATGTAACCATGATTCAGGCGCTCAGCAACCAGCTTGCAATTATAATAGTATGGTGACCCGCGGTCATGTGATCACCATTCGCAACCTTCACTGCCGGCTTCCCACAGGCAAAGTCAATGGCACGAGGTTGCAAATGGAGATCATGTGGCCATGGGATGCTGTGACCACACGGGCTTCACCGATTGGTGGCAACTGGGACAGCCAGAACTGCCATAGTAAGTCACGTAACCTCATGCCTTATGACTGCATCGCTTAGCAATGGAGTTCCTGGTCCCATTTAGCATTGGTGTCAGAACGGAGTGGTCCAGAGGCTAACCCACTGGATGCGGCAAACCTGCTCTTATGGATCCAGAAGGCGCTCCAGGCCTACCAGCCCTAAGGGGCAACACTGTGACTATGGATCCAAAAGGCGTTCAAGCCCTGCCACCCCTTGGCTAGCAGGAGAAGCACTAGCAAATCCTGGGAAGAGGAGAGGGAACATAGAAGGAAAAAAGGCTTGTGCTTCAGATGCAGCAAGGAGGGACCTTTGTGGTATTTTGTGATGGGATTTACCCAGGCATGAGCCCAATTGAACCTGGTCCTGAGAAAGAGATGGCAGGAACACTACATGAGATGGGGGTGAAGCAGCGATGGAAGAAGAGTGCAACATTCCACTATGTGAGACCGGGGGGTGAAGCAGTGATGGAAGAAGAGTGCAGCATTCCACCACAATATCATGAATGAAAGATGAAAGTATGAAATGAATGAAAAGTATTTCTCACTTAAGATGGCTCATGCAGACATCTCTGGAGATTCAGTATTTGAGCAATATGTGAAAAAGCCCTAGTTTGCATTGAAAGTGGCTGCACTGAAAGGGCTTCTATCTCAATAATGGAACAGCCACTTTTTGTGCATAAAGTCTTAGTGTAATCCCTGCATCTCCACTTGAAATTCTCTTAGGTACAGTAGCATTGGGATTGTTGGAGGAAAATTCTGAGAGTGCCTTGGACTGCAAGAAGATCAAACCAGTCCATACTCCAGGAAATCAAGCCAGACTGCTCACTTGAGGGAATGATATTAAAGGCAAAACTGAAGTACTTTGGCCACATAATGAGAAGACAGGATACCCTGGAGAAGAAGCTGATGGAAAGTGGAAGGCAAAAGGAAGAGGAGACGACCAAGGGCAAGATGGATGGATGATATTCTGGAGGTGCCAGGCCCAATGGTGGGGGAGCTGGGGATGGCGACGGCCGACAGGAAGCTCTGGCGTGGGCTGGTCCATGAAGTCACGAAGAGTCACAAGCGACTGAACGAATAAACAACAAAGGTTCATTTGAATATCTTTTGATGCCCTTTGGGCTTCAGGGGGCCCTGGGGTTCTTCATGCACCTTATAAATGAGATGCTCCATTATTTCCTATACTGGGGAGTGTTAGTCTACATAAATGATATCTTAATCTACACCGAGACAATGGAAGAACATGTAAAGCTGGTGAGGGAGGTGTTGAAAAGGCTGTTAAAGTACCAAGTATATGCCAAGCTGTCCAAGTGTGAGTTCCACAAAGAGCAACTGGACTACCTAGGGTACCGAGTTTCCAGCAGAGGCATCGAGATAGACCCAGCAAAAGTCAGCAATCATAGTAGCTTGGGAACCCCCTAGAACCAGAAGGCAACTCCAGAGTTTTTTGGGGTTTGCTAACTTCTACCAGAAATTTATTCCGAACTTGAGCAAATTGCATTGCCCCTCACTGACCTACTGAAAACAAAAGGAAAAGGGGGCCCTAAAGCGATGAAAAGGCCAGGAATGGTGCTCAAATGGATGACCAAGTGTCAGGAAGCCTTGGACCATCTGAAAGCCCTACTCAAGTCCGAACCAGCCTTGAAACACCCAGATCCAGCACATCCCCTGGTCGTCCAAGCAGATGCATCTGATGTGGTCATTGGCGCCATTCTGCTGCAGAAGGATGAGGGAGGAAGCCTATGCCCATGCGCTTACTTATCCCAGAAGTTCACCAAAGCAGAGAGACACTGGCACATTTGGGAAAAAGAGGCATTCGTTGTGAAGTGGGCATTAGCATCATGGAGACACTTATTGGAGGTGGCCTCCCAACCATTCGAGGTGTGGACTGATCACAAGAATCTAGAAGTCCTGAAAACTCTGAGGAAATTAAACCCTAAGCAAATCATATGGGCACAATTTTTCAGCAGATTTAACTTCACATTAAAATACCTACCAGGGGGGAAGAACTTCCTGGCTAATGCATTGTCCAGACTGCCTCAGCATGATAGCCAAAGAGAAGAAGTGGTGGATTCAGTCATTCACCCTTCCCAGATTAGCATGGCAGTAACCACGAGAAGTAAAAAAACTATGACAACCCCTAAAGTGGAGGGATACCTACAAAGCAAATTGCTACGCACCACGCAGCAAGACGAGTGGCTACAAGAAAATAAAACCTTTTTGACAGAAAAACAAGGGCTGTGGTGGAAGGGAGGAAGGCTTTACATTCCCGAAGAGTTGTGAAAGAGAATACTTGAGCGATGCCACGATTCTAAATCAGCTGGCCATTTCGGCTTTGTAAAGACTCTACATTTGCTATGACGTCAATTTTGGTGGCCAGCCCTACGCAAAGATGTTGAGGACTATGTAACTAGTTGCCCCACATCTGCAATAGCAAAAAGAATTGGGGGCAAGCCCAAGGGACTGTTGCAGAATGTGGCAAACCCTACGAGACCATGGAAAGAGATTGCCATGGATTTCATAGTCGAGCTACCCGAAAGCAAGAAGAAAACAGTTATTTGGGTAGTCACAGATTTATTCTCCAAACAGACTCATTTTATCCCTTGTGCAGAGGTGCCTACAGTGGGGCAACTAGCCAAGATGTTTATCCACCACATATACTGCTTACATGGAGCCCCTGAAAGAGTTATCAGTGACCGAGGTGTACAGTTCACCTCAAAGTTCTGGAAGCAATTTCTTAAGCTTATAGGGGTGAAGCAAAGCTTAAGCTCCTCCCACCATCCACAGACAGATGGAGCATCTGAAAAACAGAACCAGATACTAGAACAATAGCTGAGATGTTACATAAGCTACCAGCAAGACAATTGGGTGGATCTACTACCGTTTGCCAAAGTGGCGTATAACAACGCGGTCCACCAGAGAATGGGCTTCACCCTGTTCTAAGCAGCAACCAAACAGGATTTTGTGGCCATTCCCAAATTGCCCAAAGAACAAACCAAGATCCTGGTGCTGGACGAATGGATAAAACAAATCACCAGTAACTGGCCAGTAATCAAGAAGACATTGGAAGAAGCAAAAGCAAATTATAAAAAATATGCGGATTGCAAATGAGCACCCCAAGAGCCAATGAAAGTAGGAGAAAAAGTTTATTTATCCACTAAGTACTTAAAGTCTACCCAGCCTTCCAAAAAGTTAGGACCTAAATACATTGGTGCGTTCCCGATTACCAAAGTTATCAATGAAGTAACTGTACAACTGCAGTTACCAAAGAACCTAAGAAGGGTTCACCCCATTTTCCATTGCAGCCTTCTAAAACCAGTTCAAGAATCATCACGCTGGCATCCAGAACCGCTGCCGCCTGCACCTACGATGATCAAGCGGGAGCAGCATTTTGAAGTTCAAGCCATACTAGATATGCTACGACACCATGGAGCACTACAGTACCTGATACAGTGGAAGCATTTCCCTCTGACACACACAGAATGGGTGGACAGCAAAGACGTGCGTGCTCCTCACCTGGTGAAGCAGTTCCACAAGAAGTATCCAGAGAAGCCCAACTGAACAGAACCACATTAACTTGATTGCTTTCCTATCGTGGTCTGGGGGAGTGGACAATGTCATTAGGGGGGCGGTATGTCAGAACGGAGTGTTCCAGAGGCTATAGTTAATGGCATCTGGTCCATCTGCCTCACAGATTTAGTTAGTTAGTTAGTTAGTTAGTTAGTTAGTTAGTTAGTAAAAAGTATTAGAAACATAGCTGCAAGGGAGTGGGGGAAGAGCTGCATTCTACCAGTTGTTTACAGAGACTTAATCGCAGCCTGGTTGGAAAGATCAAAGCAGAGGTGAGACAGTGAGGGCCATCTAGCCTGGTAGTCATGACAATGAATGACTGGTAGCCAGGGCAACAATGAAGGAGGGAGAGAGAAAGTTTCTCCAACTGTTTTTTTCAACTGTTTGAATGCTAGGCTAGCATTCCTGCCTTTGGCTGGATTGCAGGCCATTTCTCCTTCCTTACAGAATCTACGTATATCCGAATGGCGTGTACTGTGGATTACTGAGAGTCATTGGCGATCACTCGTAGCCGAGTAAGATTGTCTTCCAAAGGTAAAATTTTAACGGTGAATCCGTAAGTGGCTATAAAGGCCAATTCTGGATCCGCACAACCTCCCACAATGAGGGCATAGGTTTCCGGGTGGGAGACGGTCATGATGAGGGTTTGCCTGACGTGCCTTCCTTTTAGCTCTCTTCTCCTTTTCGCCCTGTACTCGTGCTTCTTCAAAGTCCATAGCGCCATTAATAAAGGCTGACCTCCAATTGAAACGCTCATGAGTTAGGGCTTCCCAGTTCTCAATGCTGATATTACATTTTTTTAAATTAGCTTTGAGAGTATCTTTGAATCTCTTTTGCTGTCCACCAATATTCCGTTTTCCATTCTTAAGTTGGGAGTAAAGTAGCTGCTTTGGAAGACGATGGTCAGGCATTCGAACAACATGACCAGTCCAGCAAAGTTGATGTTGGATGATCATTGTTTCAATGCTGGTGGTTTTCGCTTCTTCTAATACGCTAACATTAGTCCGCCTATCTTCCCAAGTAATTTGCAGAATTTTTCGGAGGCAGCGTTGATGGAATCTTTCAAGAAGTTGGAGGTGGCGTTTGTAGAGGGTCCATGTTTCACAGGCGTACAGAAGGGTTGGTAGTACAATGGCTTTGTAAACAAGCATTTTGGTCTCCCTGCGAATGTCCCGATCCTCAAAAACTCTACGCTTCATTCGGGAGAAAGCTACACTCGCAGAGCTCAGGCGATGCTGAATTTCAGCGTCGATGTCGGCTTTTGTTGATAGATGGCTGCCGAGATAAGAAAAGTGGTCGACATTTTCTAGTGACACACCTTTAAGCTGGATTGATGGCGCTGCAGAGGGATTGGTTCGAACTTGCTGGTAAAGCACTTTGGTTTTTTTAATGTTAATCGAGAGGCCGAGCTTTTCATATGCTTCTGCAAAGATGTTTAGGATAGTTTGAAGATCTTCCTCGGAGTGTGCACAGACTACGTTATCATCAGCATATTGAAGTTCTATAACAGAAGTTGCAATTACCTTATTTTTTGCTTTCAGCCTACTAAGATTAAAAAGCTTTCCATCTGTTCGATATATAATTTCTACACCAGTAGGAAGTTTCTCTTCAACAAGGTGCATAATCATAGCGATGAAGATAGCGAATAAGGTTGGAGCAATAACACATCCCTGTTTAACGCCGGATTCCACTTTAAATGGATCGCTTTGAGAGCCATTGTTATTCAGGATTGTTGCCATCATGTCGTCATGGAGTAACCGCAAGATGTTCACAAATTTATCAGGGCATCCGATTTTCAGAAGGATGGTCCAGAGAGCAGTACGATTTACAGTATCAAAAGCTTTAGTCAGATCAATAAACGCCATGTACAGAGGGCGGTTTTGCTCCTTGCATTTTTCTTGAAGCTGTCGTGCAGTGAAGATCATATCCACTGTTCCCCTGGAAGGGCGGAAGCCATTTTGCGTTTCAGGGAGGATGTCTTCTGATACAGATAGGAGACGGTTTGCAATGATCTTTGCCAGGATTTTGCCTGCTGTGGCTAGAAGGGAGATGCCTCGGTAGTTTCCACAGTCTGTTCTATCACCCTTTTTAAAGAGAGTGATAATTATGGCATCCCTAAAGTCTGCTGGAATCTCCTCCCTCATCCAGATTTTTTCGATGAGCTTATGAAGTTGTTGTGTAAGTTCAGGCCCGCCTTCTTTAAAGACTTCAGCAGGAATCCCATCAGGTCCACTAGCTTTGTTATTTTTCATTTGTTTAGTGGCTTTACTGACTTCCTCCAAACTAGGGGGTACTGCAAGCTCATTTCTTATTTGTTTTTGTGGGATTTGCAAGAAGACTTCGTCAGCCACAGTAGAGTGACGATTAAGGAGATTGTAGTAATGCTCTTTCCAGCGCAGTGCAATAGACTCTTTGTCCTTTAGAAGTTTAGCACCATCTACTGAGCGTAAGGGATTTGTACCATGGTTTGTTGGTCCATAGATGGCCTTTATGGCATTAAAAAAGCCCCGTGCATCGTGAGCATCTGCAAAATGTTGGGTTTCTTGGGCTTTTTTTATCCACCATATGTTCTTAAGTTCTCTAGTTCGTCTTTGGACTTCTGCCTTTGCACTGGCGTAGATTTTTTTCTTAACGGCACAGTTAATATCTTTTTGCCATATCTGGAAGGCTTTCCTTTTCTTGTCAATAATATGTTCAATCTCACTATCGTTCTCATCAAACCAGTCCTGATGTCTCTTAGTCTGGTATCCGATAGTTTGTTCACAGGCTGAAATGATAGAAGTCTTCAATTTAATCCAGTGTTCCTCAACATTTTCAGGAAGTTCCATAGGCAGATGTTCCTTGAGAGTTGATTGAAAGCAAGCTCGTTTAATAGGATCTTGAAGGGCCAGTGTATTCATTTTACGCCTTGGTTTTCTTCCTTGGAGCCTACGATGAGGGACAATCTTTATGGCCATCGTGGATCGAATTAATCGATGGTCTGTCCAGCAGTCATCGGCGCTCGTCATGGCTCTGGTGAGAAGTACATCACAGCGATCTCTAGCACGGACAATTACATAATCTAAAAGATGCCAGTGCTTCGACCGTGGGTGCTTCCATGATGTTTTAAATTTATTTTTCTGGCGAAAGAGTGTGTTAGTAATGACAAGGTTATGCTCTGCACATTTAGTCAGAAGTAAGATTCCATTCGTGTTGCTGTTGTCAACTCCTTCTTTCCCAATGATCCCTGGCCACAAATCAAAATCACGCCCAACTCTTGCATTGAAATCGCCCAGGAGGATAATTTTACCCTCCTTTGGTATCTCTGATAAGATGGTGTCCAGCTGGGTATAAAATTTTTCCTTGATATCCTCATCTGCATCTAGTGTTGGTGCGTAAGCACTTAGGATAGTTGCCTGTTGGTTTTTGGCGAGTTTTATTCGCAGAGTTGAGAGTCGTTCGTTAATCCCAATGGGAACTTCTGACAAGAGCTTCACAATGTCGTTTTTGATAGCAAAGCCTACCCCATGTATTCGTCGTTCTTGTTCAGGCAGTCCTTTCCAAAAGAAGGTATAACCTCCTTTTTCTTCCTTCAACTGTCCTTCTCCTGCTCTTCGAGTTTCTTGTAGTGCTGCTATATCGATATTAAAACGTCTCAGCTCCCTTGCAATAATGGCAGTCCTACGTTCAGGTCGTTCACTATCCATATTGTCTTGCAGTGTCCGTATATTCCATGTTCCAAAATTCATGTGTTTTTTACGACCGCTAGATGGTGACCCCACTGGTCGTGGTAATCCAGTCAGGGAGAAAATGAGGCAGACTATGTTTAGGGCACCTTTTCTAGCCCCCTCCCCATATGGGGTGAGCAGAGTGGATCCTAAATAGGGCTGCTCAGTCGTGGATACAGCTGCCGAACTACTCAACTGCCTCGATCCTTGAGTCAGGGCGACTGAATCCGTATCCACCGCCCATGTGCTGATCCATGACTAGGAGCTTCCGGATTACACAGTCCTGCCCCCATTGCCATTCGTCAATCGCCATGGGACTTTTGGTTGTTTTGGGTTTGGTGTGGTTGGAAGACGCCTGTGCGTGAATTTGTTTTATGTGTGGAGATCGGTGCACAATGATCAGCACACAACCTTCACAGAAAAAGGCTCTAATCCAATGGCATGGATACCATGACGATTGGTGACCTTTTGTCTGCTGCAGCCTTCATCCGCCTTCGCAGCCGTTGTAACAATACACCTTGTTATCTTCCGCCTGTTCTGCCGTTGAGGACTTTCTTGGATCGTTCTTTGTCTGGTTCCTCCCCCTGGACCTTACCGCCATGGGTGACCCTGCCAGGAGTACATGACTCCCGACGGCTTCGCTCACAGGGTTCATTGGGAACACACAAGCCCACTCACCACAACAAGGTGACGATCCAGCGAGTGAGATTACTGAGAGTAAGGTTGCAGTGGCTGCGATCCTCACAGTTGGTAAGCAAGGACTACCTGTATATGAATGGGAAAGTAGCCCTGCCATTCCCTTCCTCAGGCCCTACGTGATAGCTAAAATCACTGCCCTCCCCCACCCCACACAAAGTATTTTATATTCATGAGAGGATCTGGTTGCTAAAATCACATTACTGTGCCTAGAAATTACCAAGGCAACCCAGCCATTGGCACCCGGTACATCTCAGCCATTCTGATGCTCCTAAATTTGTTGTCAGGGAAATTCACAATCTGCTGCATATACACTTTTTATTATTTTGTTTCCCCACTGCACCCTATCATAGGTAATGAGCTGACCAACATTTTTGCATATAAAGGCAGCTGTATTCACAATTGTGACATTATATATTTTTAAAAGGCAGTGCTAAGAATTAGCCACAGTTGGACTGAGAATCACAGACAGTGTATTGGACTGAAACTGTCTGTGATTCTGTAGACAGTACAATGACATACTTGCTAATGCAATCTCTGTCTCAATGCCCAGAAGGTTTGTGTACAGAATAGGCTACTCTTTCAAAGAATTAAGGGATATTTGAGTTTTACATTTCTTTAACTCATTTCTTTAAAGCATTTCCCACATTTTCTTCAGCCAAAAAGAGTCTCAGACAAGACAATAAAAAAGGGATGCAGAGGGAAAAGAGAAACAAGCAGGTTCAGATGACATTTCTTTAAAATCATTGTTGATTATTTTATCTGATGTGACTGAGAATCACTGAACTGATAATCCAGGCAACATGCAAATTTAAAAATATAAACAACAATAAATATTAACACATCAAAACAAGCAGCTAAAATAGGAACAGAGGTGATCTTCATCAGAGGCCTCAACCACCTAGAACTGATATAATGAGAAGGACATTTTGATAGAATAGTCCCACAATTATGGGATTATCTTCCTAAAAAGCCCACATTAGCTCATTGTTTATTATGTTCTCAAGGGGTGACATCTAAGGTACCATTTCTTTGAGCTCCTAATAAATATTAATATACCCTCTTTCTTGAATATTCCTGAATAAACAAGGTGGGATAGGTTGTTGTTGTTGTTTACAGAAGCTTTTAATACAATAAAATTTAGGGTTAGAGTAATAATAGAAGTTTAATACCCTCACTGCATTATCGACCTGACTGTAACAGAAAGAAGTGTGTTGCAATTCTTGGGGGGTATATTTATATTTATATTATTTATATTTATATTTATATTTATATTTATATTTATATTTATATTTATATTTATATTTATATTTATATTTTTTATATTATTTATATTTATTCACCCAGCCTATATCATAGGAATCCTCCTTACAGCAACACCATCATATTGCATGTTTTATGACTTTCTAGAGGCTTCTGTCATGTAAATAATGCCAAGTGCCAACTCCAGGAAAGATCTCTTGCTGATTTGGGAAACAATAGGCAGTGGCAAGCAAAATGGAAACACCAAGAGATCTTCTGATGCCACATTTCAAAATAAATGCAATGGATTGTGTAGCCTAAACAGTCCTTTGCTTATGTATCTTGACTGCAGTGAGACCGTGAGTTCTAGTCCCACCTGAGGCATGAAGCCAAGCTGGGTGACCTTGGGCCAGTCACTCTTTCTCAGCCCTAGGAAGGAGGCAATGGCAAACCGCTTCTGAAATCTTGCCAAGAAAACTGCAGGGACTAGTCCAGGCAGTCGCTGAGAATCAGATACGATTGAACGGCAAAAAAAAAAAAATTGAATTCAATGTGATTTACTAGTAAGACCGATGCACTGTTTGACACTGAACATTTTCAGCCTATGTATTTCCAGGACTGAAAAGGGCTGCTGAAGAAAAATTCTATAATTCTAAAAATCAAGTAAGTTCGTTGGCAAGAGGGGGACATTCTGGATCAATTGTCTACTTTGCTACCCAGCACTCTGATTCAAATCCTTTCCCTTTAAAGTGTAGGTTGCTTTCACTCAGCTGATTTTGAAGTAAAGGGGTTTGGCATTACAGGTCATGAAAGTCAAATTCATCATCTAGAAAATACAGGCTATGTACTCAAAACAGATTCAGTCGATTTAGATCATTCAGCAAGTAGGACCCTTCTACTGGAAACACTGGGATTATCACAAAATTACTGCTTTGAAGAGGGGGAATTCAAGGAGGGAAAGTGAAATACCAAAAGGAGATAAGGCAAGGGGCAGTGATCAACAGAAATGGGAGAACCTGAAGGAAGAGTCAATTGCCAAAAGCTAGCTTCATCATCAACCCTAGTCAAGATTTCTACTGATGAAAATTGTAAATTGTAAAAATGATCAGGTCTCTTTTTCCTGATGCTTCATGCAGGATCCACTTAATTAGATCTAACTCTATGGATTCAAATTTCCACTGCCAGTCTGAAATAGCTGAGTATATAGCAATCTCTGCAGTTGTATGATAATTTCTGTTTTATGGGAATTCTCAAGGGCTGCTGATATAACCCTTGGGAAATTGCAGCAACTAAGTCACACAGCAAAATATATAATGTTGGGGTTGTTTTTGCTTTGCACAACGTATCTGAGCTTCTCTTTTGATCCCATCTTCACAGAAATCTTTACCAATTAGATTGTTTCTTGTGAAGCTCCTTTGCAGAATGAAGCAAGGTGAACAGAAACCAGATTTGTTCAAATTAGCCATGATATTCTTCCTTTCCATCCTGCTTACTGGCTGCAAGGAATCTTGTTTGAACAATAATCAAAATAAAATGAACTTTTTCAAGGCATAGAACAGAGTACCTGGGCAAAGGCACTGTTTAATGGGAAACTGAGCTAGAAATGGCTTTTACTCTGAGTTAAGTAATTGGTCCACCTAACCTGGAATTATTATATTCTGATTGGCAGAAGAATTCAGCAGGATCTCAGATCCATCTCCCATTTCAGACCCAACCATTTCCCATATACAAAAAACCCATAAGGATCCTTTTAAAAAAACACTCTTTGTTGAGTTTATGCAATTCCAGAGGGTAGGCAGAAGTTTGGTATAAGGGGAACTTGAGCTTCAAACTAGGCAAATAAAATATTTATGCATTTTCAGTGGTCATTTTTCAGACTAGTCTAGGATGAGATCTGATGTAATGGAAAGCCTGAATCCAGTGTCATTTGTGTTTTGGCCAAAACCTGGCTCATCTAAAGCAACCAAATCACTTTGAAGATACAACATAATTTTATTTGCATGCATACAAGCAATAATACTGTATATACTGGACCCCCAGCAAAGCTTTGATACTTTGCTGAGTGGCCATGAGTGAAAGCAGAACCAGAGCTTATATACCTTTGGCCCATTATATTGCAAAGGCAAAACAAAGAAAAGGAGAGACACAGTGGAAATTATAACGTGATGTTGGAATATTTAAATAAACCCATCCATGTGACCTTATTATTATTTATCCCTCCCTATTAGGTCAGCATGCTAGCCCTAGTATCTCTGATATATGGTCAGTGAATAGAAACAATTTGGTTTACTGGGCCACAGGTCCTGACTGAGTCTTCATCCTGTCATCACTTAGGGCCACTTCAGCTTGCTGTGACTGTTTTCTTACAAGGGTACTTTCAGCCACGCCCGCAACTAGGGTCTGTGGCACCCAGGGCAAACATTGATTCCGTGCCCCCCTCCATGGATTCTGCGCCCCTCTGCAGGGTCGAGTCCCTCATCCCCCATGGGGAACAGCAGTGCGGCGGGATGTGGGGGAGGAAGGGGACCCTCCCCATCCCCAGGAGTGCCAGGGCTCCTGCCGGCTGGCACAGATGGGGCAGGGGAGGGTGCCAGGGGCATCCCCGGTGTGGCTGAGAAAGGCCGCCTTCCCCCCGGGAGTGCCCCTGCTGGCCCACCGCGCAGCCCAGCAGCTCTGGGCAATGGCGGCAGTCCCCCTGGGACTCAACTGTGGTTGAGTAGAGTTCATTGACCTTTTGCAAGCTTCTTTTTTATTGAAACTGTGTGAACAAAGCTTAAAGATCAGCAAAACCCGGCTGCCAGTCCTGAAAAACATAGCTTTCAAAAGGTCAACAAACTCTACTCAACCACAGAAATATACAAACAACTCACACAATAGATGTGCTAATTTTATTTATTTATTTATTACATTTATATCCCGCCCATCTCCCCCGCAAGGAGGGTCCCACACATGACAGCACCACACCCCCTAATCACCACAAAGAACCCTCTCCTAATCTCTTGTAAATGACCCACAGAAGACACACACCCTCTCAGCAGCTATAAACACCAGCAGGCACACACCCTCCACTTGGGCACAGAGAGAATCTTCTAGCTGTGCTCCTGTCCTCTGAAGATGCCAGCCACAGCTACTGGTGAAATGTTAGGAACCAAAACTGCTAGAACATGGCCACACAGCCCGGAAAACCCACAACAACCATCGGATTCTGGCCGTGAAAGCCTTCGACTATGCATCAAGGAACAGTGTTTTTACTACTGAAAGTGAATGGAATTCAGTGTCTTTTCACCCAAAATTCCATTCATGGTTGCCCCAAGTTAAATGGGGGCAACTGAGACATAAGACTTTTTACAGCTTGTTTGGTTTTCTGCAATCTGCAAATTCTGCTGAAATTGTGATTGAGACTTGGCTTTGCAGTCAAGCCTAGGGTAAGCCCATTGTCTGGTCATATTGATTGTGCGGTAGTTGATTATTCTCAGCTGCTATTTTATGCTGCCTTATGTTATTTATGTTTTTAATCACTGGTTGTGTTTTACTTTGTTCCTGTTTTGTTTTCATTGTTAGCTGCCCAGTCACGTATATGAGATGGGTGGCCATCTAAAATTTATTAAATAAATAAATATCTGAGAAAGCCAGGAGAAGCTTGTCTAATGGAATCACATTAAACGTATCCTCCAAGTCTACACTGATTACCCCTTTGTTCCTAGGCTTAGTTTCAAAGTTTATCCATGATCCTTAAAGCAGTAAGTATTGTATGACCGCCCAGAAAAATATCATCTGGGCAGCAACCCTCCTATAACAGCTACACAGCCATTGGATCTGACAAAGACACCCTCCCCTATGTCCCAAGTGGAGGCATAGTTGTTGGGGTAGGGAGGAGAGAAAAGTATTTTCAGTTCCTCCATTTACTTTCTGCAAGTTTGTGCTCTAGGAGGCTCAGTCAGAGCAAATAGAAAAAAAATCTACGGCTTATCTACATATGGTGAAATTCTTCTTGCTTAAGCAAACAACTCCTTTATTGGATGGATAAATTTGAGCTGATGCCTGTCTTACCCATGCATGTGATTGTTTTATTATACTGGTGTTTACCTCCTGCTTTGGAATTTCATTGCATTTCATTATTGTTTTTCAACATTCCAAGCTACTCTCGCTCTGTGGTGCATCTAATTTTTTTTTTAAAAATACTATAAATAAATGGAAGAAAAGAGAGACTCGAAGTCTGCTGCAAAAGTTGCCACTTAATTATAATTTTAATGAGGTCTTGCAGGGCTTCAAATTTGAAGGCAAAAGGGTGCTTTTGTGGGTATGTCATAGCTATCTACAATTACTTAATCCAAGTGCCTTTCCTTTCCCAGGACATGCTGTTGCTGCAGAGGGAAGCTGTGCAATCCCATGAAAAGACACTGCCGATCCCTTCGTTGTCCTGAAATATCGTTTTGCTTTCAGATCTAAAGTATTGCACAACCCTAATTTTTAGTACCATTGAAGGGAAAAACAATAATTATGTAGGGATTAGCCATACACCTATATGAAATTATTTAAAATTAAAGTAACCAAATTTAGTTCTTGGCCAAGTGTCCTGACTTTGCCTCTTCTTTTGGCTATGTTTTCAAAGAGCTGGTTAAAAAAAAGATCTAATGACTCCATTCCTGCAACCTGCTACATTTGGCTTGTTTCTTTTCTGGCTTAGCATGTTGTATGAATCTGGCCCCTGTCAATAGCTTATGTTCCAGCGTATTATGAAAAGCCAGAGAATGGGTTAATTCCATAATGAGGTTACACAGTTTGTGTGAACTCAACTTTTGAAGGACATCCCCCAGGATGAAAATCAACATTCAGGTGCAACCATTGAGCTAAAAGGATGGCACACCACCATTTTGTTTTGTCTCTCTTCAAAGGATATATTCTGCTGTAGCCCCCTAGCTCTTGATGCCACACTTTGTTGTCCAATATGATAGAGGTGACTCTGCCCCCTTTCCAGACAGGCTCCCCCACCATGGCTCTGAGGAAGCCTAACACCAGTGATATCGATTGGGAGGGGGAAGTCAGAAAACTCAAGGCAGTGTGGCTGTGACTGTGCAAACTAAGCCCTGCCCCTTTTAACATGTGCTGTGTTTGCAACACACATAAAAATGGGTGAGGCTACAATTATGTTGTGGCAGCCACAATCTTGACATCTTTGACAATCTCCTGCAGATATTCCTGCTTTACCCTCTCCATCTGGGCTATGGATCTGTTACCCTAACATTATTGGTGGCTACAAGCTTTTTTCCAACAGTTATTTGTGTTCTAATATGTCCCTTAGTCTTGTGCTAGGCCAGAGCTTTCCAAACTTTTCATGTTGGTGACACACTTTTTAGACATGCATCATTTCGCAACACACTCTTACAGCAGGGCATCATTTCGCGACACACTCTTACAGCAGGACACAAGGCAGGCACTAGGACCTGCGCGGAATCACAGCAGGTTTGGAGGCAGCAAGGCGCAAGGCAGGCACTAGGACCTGCGTGGAATCCTGGCAGGGCTTGGAGGCAGCAGCCGCCGCAACACACCCAGACACTGCAGCCAACACACTAATGTGTCTTGACACACAGTTTGGAAAGCTCTGTGCCAAGCAGTCATGTTTCACCTCTGCAAGAAGCAATATTATTCTCACGTTCAAGGCACAATGATGTTGCAATTTCTGGGACCCCTCTGGAGCATCCGATAGTTGGAAGAGGCTTCTGCACATGCCCAGAAGCCTCTTCCAGCACCTGGACATGCTGGAGAAGGTCTGAAAGGTGTTGCAAAGCAATTTGGTGATTTAGAAGCAAGGGGCTCTCTTGCTTTGTGAAGCCGTGTTGAAGAGACACTTCAGCCAATGATTTGCGAAAGCAAAGCACCCCTTTGAAGCTTTGCAGGGCACAAATGTCTTTCACAGCTTCCACTAGGGAAGCCAGTCAGCAATTAGGGCAGGATTTGGGGGTAGAAATCAGGGGCCCAAACTCAGAAGGTGGACCCCCCTCTTTGTGCATGAAGGCTAATCTATTGCAATTTAAAATAAGCCAAGTGTTTAACTCAAAGTCTAAAATAATCAACAGCATTGCGGTCTTCAATAAGGTTCTGGTGTACAGCATGGAGCTTTGAGGGATTCTCCAAGGAAATTTACAAAGGTCAGGAATCTTTAGGGAGTCTCTCTGGTATCAAGAAAATGAATGCGAAAAAACACAAAAGATGCTTAAGGGGCAAGTTTTGATTCTTTATCTCTCTTTCACACACACACACACACACACACACACACTCACAACTTCTGCAAGACAAATAAAGCTTTTTTATATTGTATGATGGTTATTAATACTTGTTGTTTTCATAATTTTATGTAAACTGCTTTGGGAAGTCTGCCAGAAAAGCATCATGTCTTAAATAAATAATACACAAAATTCTTTCTGGTGTCCCCCCTCCTTTCTTTGGCCATAATTAAGCCTATAAATTTGGAACTTTCCATTTTTGTCATTCAAAAGCTTGCTGCAGGGATAAAGTGGTTTTCACTCAACAGCCAGCATACAACAAGCCCATCTTCCCCTCTCCCCCCCCCCCTCCCAAGTCTGGGGCCTCCAGAGGACTCTTATTTCGGCTAATAGCAAAAATAAATAAATAAAACCATGCAGCTGAAAATAGACCCTTTTGTGTTTGATGTGTTGCTGCTCTGAGGATCCCAACATCAGGGCTGGAAATGCACATGGAAATGTTCCCCACCTTTTTTCTTTTTCTTTCAACTTCAGAACCAGGAACCTTCTAATGAAGCTAAATGGAAGGAGATTTTAAAAGGACAGAAGAAAACACTTTTTCACACAGCATGTATTTAATCTTGGAATTCATTACCACAAAATGGATGTAATGATGGCCATTAACTTGGATGGCTTTCAATGGGGTTTGGAGAAATTGATGAAGAGCAAGTTAAGAGCGGCTCTGCTGGGCTGGGCTGGGCCGGGCTTGGCTAGGA
This sequence comes from Charina bottae, assembly GCA_023362775.1. Lineage (NCBI taxonomy): Eukaryota > Metazoa > Chordata > Lepidosauria > Squamata > Charinaidae > Charina > Charina bottae. The sequence goes on along the minus strand of JALMGJ010000017.1, from coordinate 4,253,967 downwards.
GAAGCATGCCTCCAGATACCAGTTGCAAGGGGACAAGAGTGAGAAAGCAGTAGGTCTCCATCTCCTGCTGCAGGCATGCTGGCATCTGGTTGGCCAATGGGAGAAACCAAATGCCAGACTAAGAGGCGCTTTGGCCTGGCTCAAGTATGCTGTTCCTATGAGGATACATTTAGCTGAGAATAATTGTATCATATTTAGCTACTTAAAAATAATTGCAATTATCATTAAAACCACATTTAATTTTTGACTAGGGGTGTGCAAACTCTACCATACCTTCTCCAGTCCAGGCCAATTCAAGGAATGGCCAGTGGTTGAGCTGATGGGTTGGGTCAATATATGTTTGTTTTAATTCTTCATGGTACTGACTGTTAAAATTTTACCCTTGGAAGACGATCTTACTCGGCTACGAGTGATCGCCAATGATGATGACTGAATCAGAACTACCATGAATCTTCTGCTTGTACTCTTACAGGACACAATTGCATCTTTTCCACCCTTTAGGGGTTATTCACCTCCCTGGCTTCTGTCATGTAGTGTCCCTTTTTGTTCCTCTGATGGCTGAGAGCCTCTTTCATTTGAATAGGCCGGAAAACTGCTGCTGGTTTTCAGCAGTACAGAATATCTTCTCTTTTTCTTGTGGTTGTTACAGTCATCCACTGGGCTTGCTCCTCTGACTCCTTTCCTCTGGGAAAATTTGTAGAGCTTCTTTTCTTTGAACTGGTAAATCCTCACTCTTTTTCAGTAGCTGAAATATGGCAATTTTCTGTTCCAATTTTTGAAGTTTTCTTCAAGGACTGCTATGACTTGCATTTGCTGCAAACATATTTGACTTCCTGCCAGAAAACAAGCAGGTCACAACTGCAGGCATCTGTCTCTTCACTTTTGCTTTTTAGGATACCACCAGTACAAAAGGGTTTCCCCCCCCCCCCACTTTGATTAGGGGGCGCGGTGGCTCAGCGAGTAAGATGCCAGGCTTGTTGATCGGAAGATCGCAAGTCCGGAGGTTCAAATCCCTAGCCCTGCGTGCGGAGTGAGCTCCTGCACTAGCTCCAGCTCTTGTCAACCTAGCAATTCGAAAGCATGCAAATGCAAGTAGATGAATAGGTACCACTTCAATGGGTAGGTAACAGCGTTCCACGCGTGTCATGCAGCCACATGACTGTGGAAGCGTCTTCGGACAACGCTGGCTCTTCAGCTAACAAACGGAGATGAGCACCCGCCCCTAGAGTCGGACACGACTGCACAAATGTGCGGCGGGAACCTTTACCTTTTACCCACTTTGATTAGAGCTAACTTGAGGGAATGATATTAAAGGCAAAACTGAAGTACTTTGGCCACATAATGAGAAGACAGGATACCCTGGAGAAGAAGCTGATGCTAGGGAAAGTGGAAGGCAAAAGGAAGAGGGGCCGACCAAGGGCAAGATGGATGGATGGTATTCTGGAGGTGACGGACTCAACCATTGGGGAGCTGGGGATGGTGACGGCCGACAGAAAGCTCTGGCGTGGACTGGTCCATGAAGTCACGAAGAGTCGGAAACGACTGAACGAATAAACAACAAAAACAGATTTGGGCTGCAACATCCAAATTACCACTAGGTGACAGCAAAGAGTTAGTAGACAGGTCTGGTACCCCTATTCTTGATCATTGCTCAGGTTAGCCAAGTAGAAATGTTTGAATTTGAGGGATTTTTTTTTTAGGGATCCTCTAGCAAACTCCCTTGGCAAACTCATGCTAGCTTCCTTTGTTTCATCCATCAGTGAATTTGCACCCTGGAAGCCCTATATTCCTTTTACAGCTCTGCTTACTCAACGGGAAGCAGCCACTCGACCATCCACAGTGGGCAACCAGCTACTCTTAGAAAACATTCCATGCAATTAGAAATTCATTAGGAGATGACCTTTTTACCTACCCAGTATTAAAATTTCTTGATCTCATCAGCAGAGGGAGGCAGGTCCAGAGCATCCAAGACTGGCAGCTGAGGAATCTGCTGTAAGACATCAGGATCAACTGTGGACAGCAAAGGGGAAGAATATCTTTCAATATCCAGTCCCCAATCATGTACGTATCTTTCCCAAGTTCTCAACCTCATGCCTCATTCTAGACCAGCCTCCTTTTCAATTTAAAAAAAAAATGGTGAAACAAATCCTAATAATAACAACTAATTGGCATATGCTATTTTAATTCTGGGGCATTTACTTCAACTATTTTAGTACAATGTTCACTTAATGGCTTTTGTGCTTTCTGGCAGTACCTAGCCAACCTTGGCTGATCTCCAAAAAGCTAAGTAGGATCAGGCTCAGCTAGGACTTGGGTAGGAGACTAACAGGAAATCCTTGTGCCACAGCACAAACTGAGAAATTTGAAAAAAAATCTTGGAAAAATGCCATGGCAAGCCAATTCCGTATTTGTTGCCAAGAAAACAACACAGTTGTGCCCATGTAGTTACCCAGAATTTAGTGCAACCCAAGAGAGATTGTACTTTCATCTCCAGTTGTTAAAGGCATTTACTAAACCAGCCAAAATTCAACTCCACATCTTTGTAGTAGCAACTGTGCAACCGTAACTATCTCTTTTATTCTGAACACTGGTGCCGATCTTTTTAAAAGCCCACATAAAAGGAGGTGTAAAACGGATTGACATTGTTTACCTTGAGCGGCCTCTCTCCTTGAATGCTAATAGCAGTATTGATACATGTGGATTTAAGTGTAAGGAAGTAGGGCAGGACTCTGACTCAGTGCGAACTAAAACCCCAACACAGAATGGGAGCAATTTGAGGGATTTTTTAAATCACACAAGTTAAGCTGGAGGTGTCTAAGCCACTCTGTCTAACTCAAACAGCTCCATGGAGCTCTGTCTCTGATACATAGTTTGGGAACTCAGTGTGTTGGTAAGGAATGGATGTCAGGCCATGAGCCAATAGCTGGATGATGATGATGATGATGATGATGATGATGATGATGATGATGATGATGATTTTATTTTTTTATATAAAGGGTAATTTCCAGGTACCTGACAGACATGGAATTTTTCAGAGGGCATAGAGGGTCACTGGATTTTGAGTAAAATTAGTTGCCCCAAATTTCCACCCTTTTGATGTGTGGAAATTTGTGAAGAGTGGAGGAATTGATGGATGTATAGTCACTGTCACTGAAATAGTCACTTAAGATCTGTTTTTGAGTGATTGTGTGCATGGCTACCTTCACACACGGGAACAGCCAATAGGTTTTTTTTAGTTTTTTTTTATCCTGCCTTTATTATTTTTATAAATAACTCAAGGGGGGAACATACATAATACTCCTTCCTCCTCCTATTTTCCCCACAATAACAACCCTGTGTGGTGAGTTGGGCTGAGAGAGAGTGACTGGCCCAAGGGCACCAAGCTAGCTTTGTGCCTAAGGCGAGACTAGAACTCACAGCCTCCTGGTTTCTAGCCTGGAGCCTTAACCACTACACCGAACTGGCTTTTTCCACTTCCATTTTAGCTAGTTTGTTTATCCAAATTATCATTCCTTCCTTTCATATTCCTTCTCTTCCCCCCGACCACAGGGGTGCCCAAGGAGGGTGGCGTTGAGTGTCAAAAAATCAAGATGGCGGCCACAACCTTGCAATCCAAGTCTTGCCTTTTTTATGTGCGCCATGCTGCGCATAAAACACAGTGAGGATCATGGCCACATGGTTGTGGCCGCCATCTTGACTTTTTGAACCCCTACCTTGAGGATATCCTGGCTTTTCTTCTCCGTCTCTTATTTTGCTGAAAGATTATCATTTTTCATTTGTACTAGCTTTTCTTGCTTAACTCACTTCCATCATTCATTCATCCCATTTTCATGCTAATTGTTTATTACATATTACATATTACTCCCGTTGGTTTTTAATAACCATATAGAAATAATTAGAAATAAAACAGTTGTGCTGTGGAGCAGGCGAGCCCAGTCTTGATATGAGGTTCTGTGTGGAGGAGGTGGAGTGCCAAGCTTCACCCTGTACAGGAGCATTTTTTGGCAAGAGAGGTGAAGCACCAGAGCCATTCTGCCACTTAGAAGAGATGCATGAAAAGTAGCCGCTTTGAGGTTTTCTTAAAGCCTTAGTAAATAATTTACTGCAGAGTTCATTTTGATTCATTTGAAATGTGCTTTGGAGAGAGTTCTTTGAAGCAAATAAAATAACTTTTTCCAGGATGGTGCTGCAGCTGCAGAGGGCAGCCATGTAATCACAGGAAAAGACACAACTGTTTTAAGAAGTTGTCGACCAGTGTTACGAGAGCACTCCAGTATGCTGTGTCAATCAATCAAATCTTTATTATGGTCAAAGACTAGCATAAGGAGGATGGGGTACAATCAGTTAAAAGCATAGAAAATACATTAAAATCCAAAGAATAATATAAAGGGGTGTGTGTGTGTGTGTGTGACAAAAGTCTAAGAGAAAAGAAAAAAATCTAGGAGGACAGATTTCTGGGTTTTCGCACGCCACTGCCATGGCGCTTTTGGGTTTTCTTGCGCCGCCGCCGCAGCGCTTTCAGGTTTTTGCACGCCACAGCATTGGCGTCCTGGTGTGTCGCTTTGTATGTGATAACCAGCACATTAAATCACTCCCAGAAGCATAGATGCAACCAGTCCAGCTTGTGAAACAGGACTGTCACGTGGGCTTGCCAAGGAAGGCCCATCACTGCTCACACTGCTGCATTCTGTACCAGTTGCAGCTTCTGAGTTGTCTTGAAGGTCAGTTCCATGTAGGCCACATTGGAATAGTTGAGCTGTGAGGTGACAAGGGCATGAGTGACTGTCTGAAGAGCTGCCCAATCCAGGAAAGGCACAACTGGAGGACCAGATGGGGCTATACAAAAGTCCTCTTGGCCACAGCTGCCACCTGCTCTTGGAGCAAGACCTACAGTATGAGGCCAAGAGGATCCCCAGATTGCACACCACTACTGAATGGGGAAGTGCAATCCCATCCAGGATGTAAGGATGGAAAATCCCTGGACCTAGGCAGTCCCAATTACCACATCCACTTGGTCTTAGTAGGATGGAGTGAGAGTCAGTTCCTCCCCAATATTGTTGTGCTCAAAGATAGTGCAATTAGAACAGCTCTACAATGACTTCTATGATATCTTCATACCCCAGAAATGTTCTAGCTTTCCCATGAGATACAGGTTTTCAAAAAGAGGATTAGCCACTGTGTAAAAAAAACCAGGGCCACTCAAGGGCTACATTGAGTTAATATTAGTTTGGCAATATGTGTCAGCCTATCCTGGTCAGCGGGTAAGATGCCAGGCTTGTCAATCGGAAGATCGCAAGTTCGGAGGTTCGAATCCCTAGCCCCGCATGACAGAGTGAGCTCCGGCACTAGCCCCAGCTCTTGCTAACCTTGCAATTCGAAAGCATGCAAATGCAAGTAGATGAATAGGTACCACTTAACAAGTAACAGCATTCCGCGTGCATCATGCCAGCCACATGACCGCGGAAGCGTCTTCGGACAGCGCTTGGTCTTCGGCTAACAAACGGAGATGAGCACCGGCCCCTAGAGTCGGACACAACTGCACAAATGTGCAGGGGGAACCTTTACCTTTTTTTTTTATCCTGTAAAAAGCAAAAATAACCTTGATTAAAAAGGACGGATACTTGAAGACTGATTTGGCAAGCTTCATCAGTTTATAATAGTTTAATGTTTTTGGATCTTTTTTTGTCCTAGCATATGCACACAGAGAGAAAGAGAGCGCAATTACCTTTGTCCTTTATTTTTTATGTGTTTATTTTTAGCTAATGAGAAGATAGAGCTCCCTTTTGTTATAAAATGTTTTGGAATCAGAAATGGAAATACCCTGTTCTATCATTTAAAGGAGGGGGACACATCTCATATGTGAAGTTTCTTGTATAACATATATAGTCACTAAGGAAAAATAGACCAGAACTGTAGATCTGGCCTCAGAAAAGTAAAGCTTGGAATGAGCTGAGGTTAGTTAAGGATGCTAAGACCAAAACAAGGGCTTCCTCAGATATATTCACAATAAAATAAAGGGAAAATAAATGCATTTACATCTTTAGAACCAGGTGAATTGCATCCTGGAATACTGAAAAATAATGTTGGTCTGACCAAATATTTATGTAATATCTTTGGAAATTGTGGAGAACTGGTGCTAATGCCAAATGACCACAGAAGAGTAAAGCTTGCCCACATTTTGAAAAAGGAGAATCCATGGAATTATATATCAGGCTGACATCAATACCTGGAAAGATCCTAGAGCAGATCATAAAGAGCTTGATAGTACATGACTTGAAAAAAGTGTGGTAAGTACAACAAGTCAGCATGGAACTGTTGAGAACATGTTTTGCCAAACTAATATTATCTCATTGTAGCCCTTGAGTGGCCCTGTTTTTTACACAGTGGCTAATCTTGTTTTTGAAAACCTGTCTTTCATGGGAAAGCTCCAAGCCATAGTCCCTCTCAGTTTTTTATCCACTTCTTATTCAAAACCCTTCAACTAAGTCTGCTGCTAACTCCCCAACTAGCAGGGGCTTTTCCCTCTTCAATTAACCCCAATATACTTCTGATTATGAACTAACAACACTCCTTATTTTCCAGCATTCAGAATCAATGGTTGAGAACAGTTCTACCTTATTGATTGATTATGTGCCATCAAGTCATTTTCGACTCCTAGCAGCCACATACTGTAGATAGATTTTCCCTGTGGCCATCTCTCTCTAACCTGGTCTTTCAGTTCTTCCAATGCTGTACCCATTGCCACTGTAACTAGGTCCATCCACCTTGCTGCTGGTCGTCCTCTTCTTATCTTTCCTTCCACCTTTCCTAGCATTAGAGCCTTTTCCAGAGAGCTAGGTCTTTGCATAATGTGTCCAAAGTAAGATACTGTTGATTGCATGAAAGCAATAAACATACAGATCTATACCCAGATTGATGTAGATAAAAAATTATACAACAATAATTGTTGAATTCAATGGGCTGGAATCTCAGGGTTCAAAAGCTTGCTTAGCATCTCCTTCACCCAGGTTCCTTAAAAGGGCAATACATTTTCAACTAGTACATACACAGATACATAGTACATAGAAAACATGGTCCAGCCTTCCTTTGGCAAGAATATTCAGCCGTAATTGCCTTGCATAAAGGCTCACCTCTGGTGACTTTGAGTTCTCTTGAATCTTCTTGTTAGCTCCTCCAGATCTAGCCAGCTTTTTGTCAGCTCTTTGACTCTCATAGCCCTGTTCTGTACCCCCAACCTTCATAAACAGAGCACTCCTCACTCCCCTGGCCTCAGTTCTTTCTCCAGCTGATACACTGGGTGATTCCCTCCATAGCTGGGAGCTGCTCATCCGTCCACTTCCATTGGGCCCAAGCTACAGGCAAGCATACCAGCAGGACAGACAGCAAGGATAAAGCCTTGAGCATTCTTCTTTGACCTCTCATTCATAAGAAATCTTTCTGTCACTCACTCACTCTTCTAGCTGGAAACTATGTCTCTTATCTTCCTTTTGTCTTCCTAAGCTGCCTAACCCTAAAGTCACACCTGCTCTTGTCTTTTTCATGCCCTCGGAACTCAGTGTTTTAGCACTTCAGTTTGGTTTCTTCAATGCTTTAATCTGGATTCTTGCACTGAGCAGGATGTAAGACTCTGGTCTCCCAGTGGACCATTCCAATTCTATGATTCTATGTACAGAACACATTTTGCATTGCCAAGCAATGCCTTTGAATTAATCTTTCAGTATACTGAAGGTTTTGTTAAATCTATGAGCCAGTCATTTATTTATGTTCACTGATGTAATTCCCCTACAGGAGCCCACCAAATCATAACATCCAGGCTCCCAGAGCTTTGGATCTGCTGGGAAAAAGAAATGCTCTGCTGTCTCAATCAACCAGCTTCCAGTCCCTGCATATGTCTGGATGTATTTTGCAGAAATTAAGTCCCAACTCAGCCAGTCAATTATGAGTCAGCCTTGTATCACAATTATAGCATGTATCATTAATTATTAGCTTGACATGCCTTTTCCTCGCTAGATGCTAGATGGTGGCGTGTCCCCTCGTTTATGTGTGATATGCATAATTCCTCCGGGGAAGTAGTCTGGAAGAGCAGATGGGCTTTGCAACACTGCATTAAAAATGGTTTATGAACTGAGCAGAGGTGTTTTTTTCCCCTGTTAAATGTTTTGCAAACATCCCAGGATTCTTCTCTGATACTTCCATCTTTGGAAAAGAAAAAGAAAACTTGGGCATATTTCTGCCATATTTTGAAATAAAGCAAACTATATCTACTAAGGTATCTCAGCCATAATACAGTGAACCTGGTCTTACAATTCTGTGGGCTTCTGCAGGTGATCTTAATCACCAAGTGTGCATGAACAACTGGCTTATAGATTTAACACAACCTTCTGTCCCGAAAGATTAATTCAAAGACTTTGCTTAGCAGTGGAGAATGTGCTTTGCATGTAGAGTCATGGAATTGGAAAGGTCCATTAAAGTAATCAAGTCCAACTTCCTGCTAAGTGCAGAAATCCAATTAAAGCATTCTGTTGCAGCAGTGTTCTAGCTGGAGGAAGATCTCTGATATTTTGATCTGATCTGATCTGCTCTGCTATTGAAGAATTGATTATTCATCCAGAGAGTGGAGGATTTCTCTATGCAAGTGGTGTGCCCTACCACTAACCCCTGATTTTTCTTTCATACATATATTTCTTGAAGCCCACTAGGGCATAGCTTTCCAAAGTGTGTGTCGCGACACACTACTGTGTCACCTGCAGTGTCCTGGTGTGTCGCGCGCAAACCCGGAAGCACTGATGCTTCCACAGTGGCGCTGATTGGCGGGGGTGCCACTTCTTCCGGTTCCCCCCATCAGCGCTTCCGGGTTTGCGCGCGACACACCAGGACACTGCAGGCTGTGCCGCCACTGTTGGTGTGTGTCACCAGCATGAAAAGTTTGGAGAGCTCTGCACTAGGGACAGCCAAAGGCAGGAGTCCACAAGCATGACCAGCATGATGCTTTCCAGATATGTTGGAAACAGAACTGTGAGAAATTCTAGAGTTAGAGCCTCATCTCAGGGTGCACTGGGTTTGGTAAAGGTGATCTATACCAACTATCCTGTATTGGGGGGGGGGTGCAGAATCCAGAGGGGAATTTGAAACACTGGATGGAATGTCCTAGAGGACAGTTGCATGCATCAAATAATATACAAGCAAAGCATTCAAATTTATTTGGACCTATGCTATAGCCCCTCTCTGAAAGGGCTAACTTTATGTCTTAAGGTCAGTGCAAGAAGGCCACTGAAAAACTCAGCAATAGGATACAGTGAGCCATTTTACTAATTCTCTGGCACAAAAGTGAATGCCGCCTTGAGATCAGTAGTCTTTGGAAGATCTAACTCTGTATAGAATTGGGTTGTAAAAACCCAATTTTGCAACAGGGAACTAAAGCGTAATATGAATATCTCATAACTGCGTATTTATTAGAACTGCTTCTCTTATTTGTTCGTTTTATTTATATCTTGCCTGTTTATTCAACGTAACACAGAGGCTTACAGTTGGTATGCATGAATTCTGGATAACTAGCAAATCATAGAATCCTAGAGCTGGAAGGAACCTTTGAGACCACTGAGACCAACCTCTTGTTCAATGCAGGAATCCTAATTAGGCTTCCCTAACAGTTTTTGGAACTCAAAGTGAAGAGGAACCCATCACTTCCCAGGTCATTGGTTCCACTGATTACTTGCTGTTACTATTAGAACATTTCAGATCTGATTTCCTGCTTTCTTGGACAACAGAACATAGTGATGACTCGGGGGGTGACATTCCTTCAACTATTTGATGTTCCACCGGAAGCAGTTTTAGGGTGAGTTAGGATGACTGGGTTAGATGACCGAAACCTGCTTTCTAAGACCTTTATTACAGTAATTGGGCATGCTTCCAGGAACTGAATCTGGGGACTCCAGTTGACTTGTTCCAGTACATGATTGGTTTCACTGAGAATCCCACTGTTTTTATTCACAAAAGTTCTATGCATAGCCAAGTAGTTCACAACAAATAGTGTAATCACAATGTATGTATTTAGCTTTAGGGTTGAATTGGATGTGGCATGGGAGTTTTGTCAATGTCTTCTTTAATTACACTGTGCCCTTCCCAGATTTCTGCATACTGTCCACACATTTCTATGGAATGGGTGAATCTCCCTCTACCTTACTGGGCTTCTGAAGGGCTGAAAAGACTTTGTTCTTCAGGCATGCATTTGGGAATATGGAGGTTTATCCTACCTCCGGGGTTAATGCTGTCAGGATAAGTTGTTTGAATGTTGTTTATATATTGGATGTTTTCAACCCTGTTTTGACATAGCCACTTAGAGACTATGGAAATTTAATAGCATAGAAGCCAAAATAAATAAATCATAATATCCTGGGAATGGGATTCACACCAAATGCCACTTGGACCTGCCCCACTGACACTCACACCTATAAAATAAAGGGTGTGACCTGCTAAGCCACATTAGGACAGCTCATTGGTGACCTAAGGCACCATGAATGATTCAGGCTTCCCTTCTTTACTTTCTAGATTGTTCTTCTAAGCAAAGGACATACCCAGACCCATCCTACATGAATCCATATCCTAGGATGATTTTCCCATGATATATATCCCTATACTAAACAGGAACTATAGAGAGCCAGGTTGGTGTAGTGGTTAAGGCACTGGACTAGAAACTAGAGACTGTGAGTTCTAGTCCTGCCTTAGGCACAAAGCCAGCTAGGTGACCTTGGGCCAGTCACTCTCTCTCAGCCCTAGGAAGCAGGCAATGGCAAACCGCTTATGAAAAATATTGCCAATAAAACTCCAGGGACTTGTCCAGGCAGTTGCCAGGAGTAAACACTAACTTGAAGGGACCAAAAAAAAAAAAAGGTACTGTACAAATGACACAAAAACACCTATTCAGGTTATCCAATAGCCAGTCTAATTTTCCATCTTTGGGAGTTATCCTATTCCATTAGAAACTCCTTAGAAATCCTACCCATTTAGAAACCCCCATCTGGGAAACTTGCTTTGATTTCAAAAGGCTGACAGAGGGCAAAGCCCAGACCCTGCTGTAAAGTCCCAAGGAATCATTTTGTAAGCATCCTGAAAGGCTAAGATTTCTACTGAGTTGGGTAGATATATTGCTTAACTTTTAGTTACCAAAATCTGTCCTTTTGCTTTCTTTTAAATAGCAGCTGACCATTTCTGACCCTCTCTGCTGGAGTTTTTAATCAATGTACTGAATTGGAAATTAGAGTTGATTTAGATTTATTTTTTTTGCATAGCCTGGAGAGCCTGCCAGACAATCTGAGTATATGTTTATCTAGTTCTTCAGAAGAGAAAAGGAAAGCTATGGGAAAGTAGCTTGCTCTTTTCTAGAAGTACAACCCTAGACCTGGATTCAGAAAGAGCATTAAACCTGTGTTTAAAAATCATTCTAAAGTCAGATTAAAGATGTGGAGATAGCTGTTGCCAGGTAAAGAGGGAAGACATTTCCTACTGCAATGAGCAACTGTCCTCCCCACTCTGTGACACATTTAGAATCATGAGTTTAGCACTCTTCTAAAAGAGCACTAAACCTGTATTTTAAGGAAGCCCCCCAAACACCTAATGCCTGCTTCGTTGCGCTATCCCATTGCCTAACATATGCCTTTCAGTTTGTTTGACTGGTTGTAGATAGCCTCTGCCGCTTTGTGGAAAATTGGGTGGGAGAAGAGAGCTGCCTAATAAATCAGGGAGGCTCTCTGCTCTCCGCTTCACTAAGCAGCCTTTTCCCCCACGATAGTAAACCAGGAGAAGTCCCTTCTCCAGCTTCTTCCTGCCACGTTGGTCTCAATTCCCAGGACAGGCTTCCACATCTTTTACGGATCCTTTGATCTGTTCTCTTAGGTTGTTGCAGGTGAGCATATTTTGACAGGCCACCTTACAGAAGAACGGTGTGTTTCCTCCAAGGCAGGGATCACCTGGGTTTTACCCCCCCCCCCCCAAAAAAAAAGCACTCTGGAGTTAGGCAGACAGAAGTGTTGCAGGTCAAATCCCAGTCCTAACTCTCCCCACAAGGACACCACTCTCCAGTTTGGATTTGCAAAGCAAACTGGGGGTGCCAAGAATGCCAAACAATTTCCAAAAGATGGGAGCTAGCCAATCTCCTCAAAGAAACAGCAGGATGGTGGTGGAGGAGACTGTCTGGAGACCAGGACATGGCTACATCCACCTAATCTGGCCAATAGATGCTGGGCAGATCCCAACCCTGACAGCATAATCACCAACATCATGAATGCAACATTGCAGATCATCTCCATGGCAAGGCTTCAGTTCAGAGAAGACTCTTTTTAAACTGGAACAGGTATAGACAAATTTAGGTTGCTTCTATATGGGTTATGGATGAGATGAAGGCAACATCATGAGGCTGTGTCTTCTAAAAACACTTAACAGCATCTTTGGGCCATGGTTAGAAATGATGGAAGGAAATCTTACCAGGTCCATTCCAAGCCGGGAATGAAAGTTCTTAGATGATTTATGTCTATGAAGGTTCTCAGTCATCCAGGTAGAATTGTCTGCAGACTACAGACAAGCTACAGACAAAGATTCTTAGATGATTGCCTGAACAGAGATAATTTTATTTTCCAAGAGCATGTACGGAGTCTGCTGGTTGGAGGTGGCCATGTTTGTATTCTCCCCACAAGCTCTTTATATAGGAGAGCTTGGCTATAGTTATGTAAAAGTGTTCCCGCCCTCTGGGAACTTCTGAGAAAGCACACTTGGCCAGTTTCTTGGAAGGGGGCACTCTCTAGGAATTCTAGGAAAGTGCAGTTTACCGGAGTTCAGAGAGGAGGCACTCTGTGGTCAGGCTCCCTGCAGTTTGTGTTTCCTCTTCTGATAGTCTAGGTTCCCTGCAGGAACTTTGCCTACTAGCTGGGAATGTTCACCTTGGAAGGAATCTTTTGTTATATGATTAGGGAGATCTGTTTGGCTGGGGAAGAAGGTCTACCTGAATGGGCTCTGCTAGATTCTATGAAAGGGCAACCTTTTGTCTTACAAGGTATCTGATTAACTTTGAAGGGAATCTTTTGTCTAAACAGTTGGGGTTTCCTGTCACTTTTTAATCTCTTGCACCCTCTTTGTATGAACCCATTCTATTTTGTAATCTTTAACCTTTTAAAACAGTGTTTGGGGAAGACAGCATGCTTGGAGAAGACAGCATGGTGGAACAGTGTTTGGGGAGAAAACATGGCAGAGAAGGGGGGTCTTGAATTCTTCTCACAGAAAGATGTGAGATTTAGTAATTTTGGTAAATCATATCATAAAGGTGAGCTGGTAGTGTACTGTACCATATAGATTTGGCATTGCAGATGCTCAGTTGTCCCAGACACCCTTCAGCAATGGCTTTCTGTGAAATTGCACTAGTAAGACCAAGGATTTGTTTTCCTTGTCAATGTCAATCAGATTCCCAGAGCACCCAGAGTGGAGTCACCGAGCTTGTTCCAGTCCTCTGAACTTCTCATCTGCCTCCTTTTTTCCCCCTTTCATGAGGAAAATGTTAATCACCTCTTTGTCTGACCCAATCCTTCCAGTTTATAAATAATTTGCAAGCTGCCTGTCTAGCATTCCGTTATGTGCCGGAAATGAAAAACCCCCCCCCCAGCTTTTCTCTCCCTGGCAGGAAGCCATCCAAACCCAGAATTACCAGCAGATGTCATGGCATCCCCTACTTCTTTCCACATAATCTTTTAAATATATATTTACCAAATGCAGTGATTTTTGTAAACTGTGTTTAATCAGGGATAGCATAGAATTATAATGAACCCTGCCATTGTGGAAATACCTTGCTCTAGTAATTCAGAAAAGTCATTTCTTTCTCATCCTTATAAGTGTGCTGTCAATCACGTACCTGCCTCAGAACTTCATCTTCTTCAATTAGCAGGGGAAGCCACAGCAGTTCGAGAGAGGAGCAGAATTATTAACAACAACAAGCCATGTTAGAACCAGCACCATTGTTTGGTTAAAGCAGTGTTTTTCAACCCTGGCAATTTTAAGATGTGTGGGCTTCAACATGCTGGCTGGGGAATTCTGGAAGTTGAAGTCCACACATCTTAAAGTTGCCAAGCTTGAAAAACACTGGGCTAAAGCTACCAGCTACCTGGGCTATAATAATCCAAATAGCAGTAGAAGGCAACAAAGAGACATAGAACATTGTCTTTGCTTCTATCTAGTGGTTGTTTGAATTTTAGCAGACCTACCTTTGGCCATTGAGACACTTAAGCAGAGAAGTTATCACAACATCTGTTGGGGATGCTTTAATATGAACAGAGGAAGGGACATTGTGATGTCCAAAACCCTTTAAACTATGATTTAAAATTCAGGAAATTCTGCATTTTATAACAGATTCTTGACCAAAAAAATGCAGGCATTGTGCTTTGCAAGTCTCCAACCTCCAGGCTGGGTAAGCCTTTCAGGAGTTGTGTTTAACCCAGATCTTTTTTAACTTGAAATACTAAACAAGCAAATAGATTGAGGGAGATTCCCTTACTTGAGAAACCCCAGCCGAAATTCATTTTGTGGACTGATTCTTCCAGTCGGCCCAAGTAGAACCACGAGTCATTTGAGTAATGGAATAGGAGGCTTGCTTGATCTTTCATCAAGCACCACCTTAAGAGAACTCTAGTAGAACCTGCATGGAGCAGTGGGATGGACTAGATGGCCTTTCCAATTCATGGTTTGAAGAAGCTCTGCTTTAAACTGTTTCCTTTCTGCCTTAGCAGTCACCTCCTTAATGCCATCATATTTAAGGTAGGTAACTGAGGTTCAGCAACTTCAGTTCTGATTAGAGGCTTTGACAGAAGCAGATGAACATACCAATCTGATTCCTTTTTAAATTTGTTTGTTTTTAAGAATCCAAGCACCTTACAGGTAGTTCTCGCTTAACGACCACAATTGGGACAGGAATTTTGGTTGCTAAGTGAAGCAGTCATTAAGCGAAATTTATGACCTTTTTTGTGGCAGTCATTAAGCAAATCACCCTGGGCATTAAGCAAACCATGTGGTCATTAAGCAATTCACATGGTACCCCATTGATTTTGCTTGCCAGAAGCTGGCCAGGAAGGTTGAAAATGGCAATCATGTGACCATGGGATGCTGCAATGGTCATAAATGCAAACTGGTTGCCAAGTGCCCAAATCATGATCAAGTGACCATGGGGATAAGTGTGAGAACCAGTTGTAAGTAGTTTTTTTCAACACCATTGTAAATCCAACCATCACTAATCGAATGGTTGGAGGACTACCTGTACTGTATATGGAACAGCAGGAATATTACGTAAAGAGTAAAGAGACAGTGAAGTTCAGTGGTTAAGGTCTTGAACTAGAACTGGGGAGACTCAGATTCAAGTCTATTTTCAGCCATGAAATCTCACTGAGTGACTTTGGGACAATCACCACTCTCAGCCCATCCTACCTCCCAGGCTTCTTGCTATAGGGTACGATGAAGGTAAATTCTTTGTAAGCCATCTTGAACTCATGGAGGGAAGGTGAGATATATTTCTAACAAATGAGATTGGGGCAGACAGTCAGTTGGGCATTTAGATGATCACAGATGCTCTTATTTTTTCTTATTCTGTTCTTTTTTCAAACTCGAGAGCTTTTGACATGGTGGGGGCTCCACAGATGGAACCTTCTTGAGCTAAAGAACCAGTTTTAGCCTGTAATAGAATATTTCCACTAAAATATAATTCAGCTTTGGGAAATGCCCAGCCCTGCTTTCTTTAACTGTTCTTCTGGCCTAAACACCACTGTGTCTTTGCAATAGCAATTAAGGCCTATTAGCAGCTATTTATAACACCTAATGGATGCCTCTTCCCAGGCCTCTTTCTTCTGAGTTTTGGGAAGGAGATCTGAGATACAAATGAAGAGCTGCAGGAAGCACACCCTACATCCTTGCGAAAGTGCACTAGAGTTAATTGTATAGCATTAATGTCAATGAGGTAACATTGTGTGATTATTTTTTTAGCTAGCAGCAAGTGAGGCTAACAAAGTGTGGCTAAAAACACAGCAGCTTTGCTTCTTGGGGCATTTCCTTTCCATTCAGCATGATTGTCCTAGATGGCAAATAAATTTGTGCATTTCTTCATGTACAGGAATGAACGTTTCATGAGTCTAGAAGTATTGTGCCAAAATTTATAATCATCTAGTTCAAAAATATAAAATAACCCAACATATGGGACCACCATATTTGGGCTGCAAATATCCAAATGACCACAAGGTGAAAGCAAATAATTTTACTACTCTTTGCTGCTGTCTAGTGGTCATCCCGGATTTTGCAACCCAAGTATGGCAGCCCTACCAATTTAAAATGTGCAATTCACAAGATCTCCTGAAGTTTCTGCATGGCTATTACTGGAAACTGGACCTTGAAGGAGCAAAATAAAATGAGTATTGTCTCTTTTGAACTTTGGTGTTAGAGAAGACTCTGAAGAATACCATGGGTAGCCAAGAACACAAACAAATGGATCATCAAACAAATCAACCCAGAATTCTCACTCAACTTACAAATGACCAGGCTAAGATTATCATATATTACATACATTATGTGACAACCCAGATGCCTTGAGAAGTCTATAATGCTGAGTAAAGTGGAAGGAAAGAGAAGAGGACAACCAGCAGCAAGGTGAATGGACTCAGTAACAGCAGTGATGGTGTACTGTTGGAAGATCTGTAGGACCAGGTTAGGGACAGATCATCATGGAGTTCTATCTATGTTATTGCTAGAAGTCAACACTGACTTTGATGGCACAAAATCAAATCAATCAATTACTGGAAACAGAAAACAGGCCTCAAGAAATCCATCACCACCTACCATATTAATAAGAATCATTGGAAGCTGAGAGAGAAAATAATTAGGTAGGAGAGCTACTGGCCATTTTGAAAAAGGTTGTTTGCACCCACAGTAAAGCCTGCAAGATTCTACAAATACCCGTTATAGGAAAAGTAGAGACATTGTTACAATATTTCAGTTCTGCCCCATATTATTACATAAAATAAAAAGTACTTTTGTTTAGCCTTAACACTTGTATAACATCCAATAACCAAAGTTCCCTACAGCTGTTGGTCAGTTAAAACAAATCCCTTGGAAAACTCTAAACAAAACAAACATAGTAAGCAAAGGATCAATTGATTAAATACATACATACATACATACATACATACATACATACATACATACATACATACATGATTTCTGACCCTATGTCTGTGATGAACTCGATTCTTGAGCTATTAAATCAGAAATCCTTACACAAGTTGCTTAGGAATACGAAGGAACTTTTATTAAAGCCAGTGATCCATCATCCGTTAAAGATTCAAGTAAAGAGGCTTCTTCAGCCAACAGTTTAAAATCCCCAGTCCCCCCCCCCACCAGAGCACTTGCAAATTGACCCCCCCCCATTGTCTTTTGATTCCCAGTCCTTCCTTTAGTCTGCGTGGGGCAAATGCAGGAACGCTTGTCGCCAGCATTCCACACGTCTGGCTGTTTCTTCCTTGGGTCATTTTGCATGACTTTGCAAGTCCTTGGGATCTGGTGGAATGTCCCTTCCTGGTGCCATGGCAGGATGGCATCCTGACAATGTCAAATCACAGAAGACCAAGCTTGGCAAAAGACAGGAAGCATTTCTGAATGCTTTATTTTACATTTCTTCAGTTTCACATTACTTTTGCTTTTCAATCCCAGTGATCACACTTAAAGATTTCTGTCTTGGGTTTCTGAAAGACTTTCACATTAGTTGCTCAGTTATGTGGGTTAGATTTCTACAAAGGAATTTAAATTCCACTAGCATTTCTGGGCAATGGAGCAATTCTCTTGGGCTCTCCAACCTTCAGCTTCAGAAACTTCTTTTGTGACCTTTTCTCCTGCAATTATTTTGGCTTCCCAAGAATGGTTCCAAACATTTTAGAGAGATGAATAGATTTCATCTGTTCTCTCTTCTCTCTGCCATGCAAAGAAGATAGGACTGATAGGAAATCACTTTCCCCAACTTCCACTTTTCCAGCTTTTCCTTAAGGCAGGATAGAGGGAAAAAGAGGGGGGAAATCCAGTATGTACTGGCTGTCCCTAGTTCCAAGACCCATGCAATTATTAACAGTTCTCACATTCACTGATGGTGTCAACTAGTACATTTTAAATTTATTTTTAAATTTTCAAATATTTATTTCCTACTCCAATCGTAATGGAGTCTGGGTGAGTAACAAAAAGATAAACCGTTTAATGCAAAAAACAAAGGAAAAAACACATGTCATTGCATTATTTTGCCAGTAGCAGAATAGGATTAGTCCTTGTAAGGCCACAAAGCTATTCCAAGGAGAATCTTTGTGCACAGCATAGACATCACCTTGGAAGATACCTCATCTAAGGAGTCCAGGATAGTAAGGAATCAAGGCTCTGATTCTCTCTAACTGTTGAGGTCACATTCACTAGCTTCAGATTCTCCACAATCATCCACCAAGACAATGAGTCCATTCTGAAACTCAGACCAGAATGTGCAGTGCAGTTTTGGCAGCACATGTATTTTTGTTACCAAACTTGTCCCTTTTTTCCTGCCAAGATATTTGCTGGAGCAAGTATTTGCTGCTTTTCCCAAGCCCTGGTGTTATGTTCTCCAAATGGAACCAGTTGGTTCACGAAGGGTTGGTTCTTCATCAGCAGAGGTTGAATAGTCACAGTTCAGAAATGCTGCAGTTGGAAGGAGCAGATATAAATTAGGCAAGGGCCAGAGGAAAATGTGCATCTCCTATAGATCTCCAGAAGAACTAGGAACATAGGGAAGGATTTCTGACTCCCAATTAAACCTTCACAGAATAACTCTCCCCTCCCCCGCTCCACATCCATTCAGGAATTGCTTTCAACAGACACATACTTCAGTGCCCATTTCACTTCTTAAAATCCTCCTCACTTGTACTCTCCAAAAATAGAACTTGGCTGGGCCAGTTTTGGAATGCAGCCTTTGGCATGCTGCTCAAAGCCTACTGTGGCTTTTGAGCTTTTGAAGTTGCATATTCCTGCATTGAGAAACATGGGTCTGTGTGTGTGTGCAAGAGAGAGAGAGAAGAGGAGGAAGAGATGCAAGGTTAAAATTCTCATCAGAAGGCATGAGAGTCTCTTCATATCCCATAAAAGTGTTATATCCATTAACATGCAAAGCTGGAACTACAGAAAACATCAGTAGTTTCTTTCTTACCTTATCCTCCACTTCTTTAAAAAGAAGCATTCTTTCACAGCAGAGCAGGACCAGTAATAGATCTTTGCAAAATGCATTTTCAATTATGTCCATCTGCTTTCAGCAAAACAGTGTCAGCAGACATGTGATGAGAAAAAAACATGAGATGTGGAATCATTGCTATTACACGGCACAGCAGGCTTGGGACTGACAGAGAACGATTAACAGGGATTTACAGCCTGAAGCCCCAAGAGCCCAAGCAGCTCCTCAAGACCTCAGTGTGACAGGAATGAAGAGCAATTGAATGAATTCCATTTAATTTTAATTATATGTAAATTAAATCAAATCAACTTTAGCTTTTGTCTGATCCCATCCACAACATTGCTCTCCCAGCACGATAGTCAAAGATCAGGTGTGGCCCTCAGCCCAGAAACAGTTGTGCATCCCTGGAATAAAGTAATGTCTTCTATATAATAAATAAAATAAAATCTCTCTTGAGTTGAAATCAGCTCCTGGAGACTTCATAGACAAATGCAATTTTCTTGGCATGATATAGATGTGGTTTGCCAGTGTCTTCTCAGATGTTCTCAGAGTCCACTGGAGTTGGGTGGCCAATAAATTCAAATAAATAAGTAAACAAATAAAGTTGGTTTTGATTTCCCAGTCTAGCCTACTACCAGGATTCTCAGGCAGTCACCAATCTAGGGCATTACCTGATTTGCTTCCCATTGTAAATTGTGAACACAATTTGGCTCAATATTTCTGAAAACTTAAAACTATGGTCAAGCCAGCAGGTCCAAAATCCTGGTTTCAGAGAACAGTTCTGTTCTGCAGTCAAATCAGTGCCTGGTTTGGAGTCTGACAGGTTGGGGAAAGACCCCAGCTAGGAGGAAAAAAAGGGGAGGTGCCTTTAATAGTTCCTTCCTGTGAACTGTTAAGAAATAAAAATGGTATTAAAAAGGACCACCTTTCCCCTTTTTTTGGTCTCTTTCTAACTCTGTTTTGTTAGTCTTGACCACCTCTTTTGTCACCCATTTTGCCCTGGTAAGACTACCTGAACTAGCAACACTTTTGACTCAGGGCAAAATCTTGACCTTTAAAAGAAGAATAAAAGCTTCATTTTTAGTATTTTTCTCCCCATCAATAACTAAAGTTGCTCAAGGAACTGAAAAGAGGGACAGCAAGACCTAACCTTCTCCCCGCTTGTCAGAATTGTTTTTACCCCAAAGAGAACCTCTGAGCCATCTGAGGCCAGACCCCTCTACCTCCTCCATGGACTGGATTTGAGCCCAGCCAATGTGACCCTCAAGTGATCAGAGTCTGTCAAGTTCTTCCATTGAATTGGATGTACCTTCAAGATTCTACTAAACGAGCTTGCTTTCAATCAACTCTCAAGGAACATCTGCCTATGGAACTTCCTGAAAATGTTGAGGAACACTGGATTAAATTGAAGACTTCTATTATCTCAGCCTGTGAACAAACTATCGGATACCAAACTAAGAGACATCAGGACTGGTTTGACGAGAACGATAGTGAGATTGAACATATTATTGACAAGGAAAGCCTTCCAGATATGACAAAAAGATATTAACTGTGCCGTTAAGAAAAAAATCTACAACAGTGCAAAGGCAGAAGTCCAAAGAAGAACTAGAGAACTTAAGAATATACGGTGGATAAAAAAAGCCCAAGAAATCCAATATTTTGCAGATGCTCATGATGCACGGGGCTTTTTTAATGCCATAAAGGCCATCTATGGACCAACAAACTATGATACAAATCCCTTACACTCAATATATGGTGCTAAACTTCTAAAGGACAAAGAGTTTATTGCACTGCGCTGGAAAGATCATTACTACAATCTCCTTAATCATCATTCTACTGTGGCTGATGAAGTCTTCTTGCAAATCCCGCAAAAACAAATAAGAGATGAGCTTGCAGTACCACCTAGTTTGGAGGAAGTCAGTAAAGCCACTAATCAAATTAAAAATAACAAAGGTAGTGGACCTGATGGGATTCCTGCTGAAGTTTTTAAAGAAGGAGGGCCTGAACTTACACAACAACTTCATAAACTCTTCGAAAAAATCTGGATGAGGGAGGAGATTCCAGCAGACTTTAGGGATGCCATAATTATCACTTTCTTTAAAAAGGGTGATAGAACACACTGTGGAAATTATCGAGGCATCTCCCTTCTAGCTACGGCAGGCAAAATTCTTGCAAGGATCCTCGCAAGGATCCATCTCCTATCTATATCAGAAGACATCCTCCCTGAAACCCAAAATGGCTTCCGCCCTTCCAGGGGGACAATGGATATGATCTTCACTGCATGACAGCTCCAAGAAAAATGCAAGGAGCAAAACCGCCCTCTGTACATGGCGTCTATTGATCTGACTAAGGCTTTTGATACTGTAAATCGTACTGCTCTCTGGACCATCCTTCTGAAAATTGGATGCCTCGATAAATTTGTGAACATCTTGCGGGTACTCCATGACGACATGATGGCAACAATCCTGAATAATAATGGCTCTCAAAGTGATCCATTTAAAATGGAATCCGGCGTTAAACAGGGATGTGTTATTGCTCCAACCTTATTAGCTATCTTCATTGCTATGATACTACACCTTGTTGAAGGGAAACTTCCTACTGGTGTAGAAATTATATATCGAACAGATGGAAAGCTTTTTAATCTTAGTAGGCTGAAAGCAAAAAATAAGGTAACTACAACTTCAGTTATAGAACTTCAATATGCTGATGATAACGTAGTCTGCACACATTTAGAGGAAGATCTTCATACTATCCTAAACATCTTTGCAGAAGCATATGAAAAGCTCGGCCTCTCGATTAACATTAAAAAAACCCAAAGTGCTTTACCAGCAAGTTTGAACCAATCCCTCTGCAGCACCATCAATCCAACTTAAAGGTGTGTTACTAGAAAATGTCGACCACCTTTCTTATCTTGGCAGCCATCTATCTACAAAAGCCGACATCAACGCTGAAATTCAGCATCGTCTGAGCTCTGCAAGTGTAACTTTCTCCCGAATGAAGCGTAGAGTGTTTGAGGATCGGGACATTTGCAGGGAGACCAAAATGCTTGTTTACAAAGCCATTGTACTACCGACCCTATTGTACACCTGTGAAACATGGACGTTCTACAAACGCCACCTCCAACTTCTTGAAAGATTCCATCAACGCTGCCTCCGAAAAATTCTGCAAATTACTTGGGAAGATAGGCGGACTAATGTTAGCGTCTTGGAAGAAGCGAAGACCACCAGCGTTGAAACAATGATCATCCAACATCAACTTTACTGGACCGGCCACGTTGTTCAAATGCCTGACCATCGTCTTCCAAAGTAGCTACTTTACTCCCAACTTAAGAATGGAAAATGGAATATTGGTGGACAGCAAAAGAGATTCAACGATACTCTCAAAGCTAATTTTAAAAAAATTAATATCAGCATTGAGAACTGGGAAGCCCTAACTCATGAGCATTTCAATTGGAGGTCAGCCTTTATTAAAGGCGCTATGGACTTTGAAGAAGCATGAGTACAGGGCGAAAGGGAGAAACGAGCTAAGAGGAAGGCATGTCAAGCAAACCTTCATCATGACCGTCTTCCACCTGGAAACCTATGCCCTCATTGTGGGAGGTTGTGCGGATCCAGAATTGGCCTTTACAGTCACTTACGGATCCACTGTTAAGATTTTACCCCTGGAAGACAATCTTACTTGGCTACGAGTGATTGCCAAGAAGAAGAAGAAGACAGTTACAGTTCCAAGAGCTTGCTTGGCCTTAAAGTGGTGAAATCCAACATCTCCAGCATGTTGGAATTACCATATTCCTGGGTCCCTTAAGCAGCCTTGGTGAATTGGGTTTCACAGCCTGGAACAAGCAGCCAGCTTCACCTGGTCAGATGGATCCAGAATTAGACAAAATTGCAGTAGAACAATATTTACCCTTTGACTTAGTCTGAGGCCTCACTTCCAGGAGAATCATGGTTTCTGGAAGCCAAGAAACACACTGAGCAGACCAGCCAAAGAGGACTAGCAACAATTGATAGGAACTTTTACAGCCCTGCCAGGGGACAGGTCTTCAAAACAGTGGATGGGAAGGAAGTGGGGCCAGAAGCATCAAATCCAGTCCTATCACTGGAACCCAGCAGTATTGAAGCCAGTTACTCTGCTCTTGCATTGACAGATGCAGCAAGTGACCCCTTGCTTGCAGCCACTGACATTAACTCACACTTAAAGGTGTGGTCAGTTAGTCCTAGGCACGGGTGATAAATGAAGACCCATGGTCAGAAAGCTGGACTTTGCAGATCAAAAGGCTAGAAAAAAGTACATGAGTGCTAACAGGAGAGATGCTTTGCAGCTACTGTTTGATGAATCTCAACTGCACACTAGGCAAAAGCTTAGTGTGACTTACTATTAGCTTGCTTTGCTATGATTTGGACCTTGGATTTTTCTCACCTCTCTTGCTTCTTCTTTGGATTCATTGGCTGATTGATAGATTATTGACTCAGAATTGGGCCTCGCTTGTTGGACCTCAAGGACAGCCTTCCCTCAGAGTGTAATGGTTGCAGAACCTCCATAGCAATTACACCTGTCTCACAAGCTTCACTTGGAAAACTATTTAATGCTAGGTTACTACAATACAAGTAGAAAGTCACAAATGAGGAAAGCACGGGCTTTTCTCACAGTTAAACATTCAAAGTTCCCCCCTTTGCAGTATGCCCACTCCCCCCTGTGCCATGCAAATTCCAGCAGTTCATCTAGCAGATGTCTCCAACCGTCTCCATGACCTTGCGCTGATAACCCAAACATAGCAGTCTCGGAGTTCTGGAATGCCAGTGCTAGTCTCACATCTCCTGACCCAGGTTAACTCTTTCATGCATGCGAGTCGCTTTGCTGTTCTTAGAACGGGCAAGCGATGAGTATGGCACAGAGGTACTGTGATTGGACTTTTCCAAAAGACTGTTTTTACCTCAGCCAGCTTGTGAAGAAGCTTTAGCCCTTAACCTAATAGCCCATGACAGGCTTATAGCTAGGGAATTTACTCCTTGGAAACCAGCCTTGCCAGGACACAGAAAAGGGACCTTCTATCTTTCTCTTCCTCTCCTGTTGGAGGATCCATCTAATCTGCTAAACCTTGGAGGACCCGGGCTATGTGCAAAGCAGCCCAACACTGCAAAGGAAAAGTGATACTTTTTTTTTTTAATTTTTCCCTGTCTCTCTACTTCTCCAGAAGCATCATCTGTTTTATTCTCCATTCTCAGATGAAGTGCTGCCTTTTGCTGTGTCAGGAAACCTAAAAAAAAATCTGATTTGTTGTAGTAAGAGTCTCTATTTTTCTCTTCCTGCCTTCTTTTTTTGTAGCTGAACTCTGTGTAAAATGAATCACTTGTTGAAAGCTCCCTCATTTTCCCTGTCATTCTCAGCATTTTGCTTCATCTTTGACTGTGCCATTCTCTGAGTTCCTTGCCTTTCTCTTACTGAATTAAATAGTGTGCTAAATTCCCCTAGACCAGCATTTCTCAACCTTGGGAACTTTAAGATAGGTGGACTTCAACTTCCTGTGCTGGCTGGGGAATTCTGGGAGTTGAAGTCCACCTATATTAAAGTTGCCAAGGTTGAGAAACACTGCCCTAGACTATTAATTGGTTCTTTTTTGATATCCTTCTGTACCACCCTCAAATGTTCTTTATGCTAAATTCCATAAAAATTGCCAACTGCTTGTTGTTTGATTGCCTTGTAGGCTATAACTATTGCAGGGTCAACTGTTATTTAATAAATGGTAATTTTTTGTTGTTTATTCATTCAGTCGCTTCCGACTCTTCATGACTTCATGGACCAGCCCACGCCAGAGCTTCCTGTCGGCCGTCACCATCCCCAGCTCCCCCACGGTTGAGTCCGTCACCTCCAGAATATCATCCATCCATCTTGCCCTTGGTCGGCCCCTCTTCCTTTTGCCTTCCACTTTCCCTAGCATCAGCTTCTTCTCCAGGGTATCCTCATTATGTGGCCAAAGTAATAGTTGGCTATTAATTATTTTACATTTTTGGACTTCCAGAATGCATGTGCCTGTAATCTACAAAATTAAAGTCCAGGCAGAATTGGTGCTATGGGAGGCCCTGGTTAATCATAAGAGCCAACCATGCTTCCCTTTCTAAATCAGAAAAGGTCAGCTAGGTGCCCTTCTCAAAAGCCACTGGAAAATGAAGAACAGCCCATCTTTCAGTCATTTGAGCATCAGTATCTTACCACACAGCTGTTTGCAATGCTATTAATATAATATTTATATAGTGAGTGCTTTCTCTCCCAGGCATCAATACTGCTGTGTGGTTTTGAGCTTAGACCAATCAGGAAAAGTTGTTTGGAAACATCTTCCAGGCAAGCTAAACAGAGCACTGAGTACCTGTTATATCAATACTTTTCAGGATTAACCTGTTGGTTTAATAGCTTGTGACAAGAAGGAAAACATTGTTGTTGCATCTGGATTAGGAGAAAGCTTTATCAACAGGAGAGGCCAAGAGCTGAAACTGATACCAAACTGCCATGCAGTGTGGAAAGATGGCTCACAGGTGGCATAAGGGAAATGGGGCAATGCCAGCAGTGAACCAGTCATAGTGCTTCTGATACAGCATTAGGCCTACAATGAAATTCTGAGAAAAACTACCAAAGGAAATATATAACCATGGGAAGAGAAAATCATCCCCTCCTCCCCCCTCCCCCCCTCCTCCCCCCTCCTCCCACCCCCTCCTCCTCTTCCTCCCTTATTCACCTTGATAAAATAGACCTTGCTTTCAGAATTTCTTTCCAAGGAGAAGAGAATTGCACTGGCATTCTCAAGGGTAAAATGTGGCATTCATACACTCATTGAGTTATAACAAAACCAAGGGGGTTGAACAAATGGCTTCATCTTTCATTGTACCTCCTTTTCCTTCCTTCTTTCCTTCCTTCCAGTTCAAATTTAAGGGAAGACGTCATGCCTCTCATGAGGCTTTTCCAATGGTAGCACTATTGACCATTAAAGGTCAATCCTGCCCTTGAGAAATTGTTAGAGAAATTCAGAAAAATCATCCACCCTACTTCTATGCACACATTTTTAAAAAGACCATAGATGCCCAATTCTATCTATATTGCTTTTCTATCCCACTTTTTCTCAGAGAGTTCAAGGCACTGTATTTAGGAATAAGCTTCTCCATAACAACCATTTTGTAAGAATGATTGGGCTGAGAGAAAATGACTATAGGCTAGTCATCTGATGAGCATCAAGACTGAGTAGAGTCATGTATATGAGTCTCTCCATTCCAAGCTTTACATGGGATTTCTCTGGTAAAAAAGTTGCAATATACATTTACAAGACTAAAAATTAACAGGATGCAGCAATTTGGATGGGAAAGAGTGTTCACACATGCATGTTCCTCAGTTGGGATTTGTATGTGTAAAAGAATGGGGCTGTGCAATGCTCTGGATACAGTTCAGGAGAGATACTTCAGAATAGGAAAGAGCTGCAGTACAGCAATTTTCTGCAGCTGATCAAGAGAAAGCATTCCTCTCTTCTGCAAGAAATGACATGGATAGACTGGAGTGTGTCTAGAGGATAGGAACCAAGATAATAAGGGACCTCAAAGGAAAAACATCTGAGGAACAATTGAAGGCACTGGAGAAGAAAGGATTGCAAGAAGACATGACTGCTGTCTTCAAATATCTGAAGGGCTGTCATGCAGAAGATGGGATAGAATTGTTAAGAGTTGTTCCAGAAGAGAAGAGAGGAGAGGAGAGGAGAGGAGAGGAGAGGAGAGGAGAGGAGAGGAGAGGAGAGGAGAGGAGAAACAATGGATATAAACAATGGAGCTACTCTACTGATTGAAGAGGCAAATCAATAGATAAATAGATAAATAAATTACAAGGAAGTAGATCTTGGTTGGGCTTCAGGAAACATCTTGTAATGGAACAGATTGCCTTGGGATATGGTGGATTCTCCTCTGGAGATGTTTAAAGAGAGTCTGGATAGCCATCTGTTGGGGATGCTGAAGGAGTGGATTCCTGCAGTGGACAGGAGGTTGGAGTAGGGGATCTCCAAGTAGTGGAGGACAAATTGGAGTTTATTGTTAGTTCTGTATACATACTGTATTTATTTGGTTAAAACTTGTAGCTATGCATGTGATGTGTTCCAATCCATGTAACTCTTCCTTTACAGCTATGCCAGCAGTCTTTCACTGACACTGAATTTCTATAGAATTTGTAATTCTAGTGAGATGTAACAGATTCAAAGATGTAGTGCGGCAGTATCTTTATCACTGCTCCTTCCACACTAAGTTTTAGGTCAGCTTGTTAAAATTACAATTAGAAACTTGGCACCTCTTGTATATCAAAGCTGCAATGTTGCATTTCACAGAACGTTAGTGCAGTGCCTTCACCCTTGGAATGATACCCCTGCCACCTGTTATCCAGCTTCCTTATCAGTTGTAAAGCAATTCCTTGTTCACATTTGGGGTCTATAAAGTATGTACGCATGCTCAAACAGATTTTGATCAATATCCTATATAATAACTGTGTATCCTTGTAGCCTCTACTCTTATTTCTTCTGGCACTTGCTGTAAACTACGAGCATTGGAAACAATAAAGCAATCACTGGATCTTCTCCAATTGTTGACAAATCTTGGTGTGCCCACAATACCAAAGACACTTTCCATTCCTTATATTCTATGAGACAGTGATTCATTAAAGCAGCCTCCTCTATTTTTAGGATCATGCAGTTGAATTGGGGAACCTTCCTCAGGAGCTGAATAATCCTGGAAACAGATAGGGCTGTTTTAATGTCAGTCAGGTGCTGTGTTCAACTTTCTATATTTTTTTACATGAACTCAGAGAGTGAGATTTACCATGCTTTTCGAAGGAAAATGGCATAGACATAGACGTCTCAAGATAGCTTCACACCTATTCACGTTCATTTTTTTCACATGCTTTCAAAGCTGTGTAAATTAACTAAAACCTCCCATCAAATTCAGGAATATTATCAAGTGTTTCATAATTTCCATCTCAAGACCTCAATTAATTGAGCAAACTAGCAATATCGCAAGAGATAAGAAAACAATATCATAGTACCAAATAATACGATGAAGTGTATAACTGCACTTTATTTGTTCCAAAGGTTTTATTCCATTGATGGGTAAAGAATACAGATTCTCCATCCCATCCTCTACAAGAACACCTTCTGTGCTGAGTAAACATCAGCTGTTGTTTTGGGTCTGAGATGATAGGTAATAATTTAGCATAAACATTCCATTTATGTCCTGCAATCCTGTGTTCCTTTAGATAGCAACCTTCTTCCTGAAGTCTCCAGAGTACTTTGGAGCTCAATTACATATCAAATGGACAAATATGAGACAGATTAACTCCTCCCAGCAAAACTAACCTATTAAGGTAGCTGACAGTTATGTCAGCCCTTTGAGGTAGTCCAGACAGGAAACCAAAACCATGAGTGCTAATACTACCTTTATTGTAAGGTTATAGTAAAGGTTTATTGTAAGGTTATAGTAAAGGTAGCTAATACTACCTTTACTGTAAGGTTATTGCAAGTTGATTGAAAGCAAGCTTGTTTAGTAGAATCCTGCAAGTCTGAAAGCATTTCCCCCCTCCCCTGCCTTTACTTTCCAGAGAACCAAGGAGGGTCCCCTCTGAGACACTTTCTCCACCCCCATTCCTCCTTTGGACTCAGATTTCATTTATCAGACCGTTGTCTAGACTGCGGCTCTTCCTCCTGTCTCCCAAGGTTATTCTCACGGCCCATTACAAGATAGTTCCAATGATATACTGTATATTCCCCATTCTCTGCAAATATTCAGCTCATCTTGAAAATAGAGTTAGCTAACAATGCTAGGGGTTCCTTATGTAAATAAGCCAAATATTAGGAAAGAATGTGTATGGATGATTAAGGCAAGAAATGGGGAAGTAAGCAGCTATTAGTTACCTGGAAAGAAGTGCTGTATATGTGTTAGCTGGGGATTGGGAGGGGAGTCAACTAAGTATCTGTATTTAAGCAAGATATTTGATCTGGTTACCCAACTCAGTTCCTGAATTTGCACAATATATTAAAACATAAAATAATCAAATGAGTTAGATTCACACAATATTTAACTTATTAAAAGACTAAGCCTAACACATTGCATGAATTCACCCACCTGGTTTGTAAATATGTCCTGTTGAAGCTTGTTGCATGACTACAGCCAACTTGTATGCGAATGACAATGGAAGGGCCACAATAAATACACAAGCTTTCTATGAACTCTGCTAATCCCTGTACACAGCAATACCACATTCTAGCCCTCAGCAGAGGTGAGAAAAGCAGGAAGATCAGTAACCCTCCCTTGTTGGACATTAGCACATCCCTCTTGTAGCTGCCATGTAGGGATGTACAAAACCAACACTACAGATTCCTTTGGAAGCCAGTATGGACATTCTGTTTCCATCAAGTCTCAGACCAGCATGAACATTAGCTTTCCATTGGAATAGGGCAGAGTTTACAGGATTTCAGCTCACTCTTACAAGTTGAAGCATGCCAAGTTTCACAGATGTTGGAGCAGAGGCTTTCAAACTGTTTGGGGGGTCATTTGTTTTTAGACGGGGAGGGTTTGGGGTGGGGAGGCCAAGGGGGGGACACGCCATGGAGGGGCCCCTTTTGCGCATCCTGTTCTTCTTGGTGGTTTTGCTGGGAGGGTGCGGGGAACATCTGGGCCAGATGTGCTACCCCTTGGCGGAGGGGACC
The DNA here is from genome assembly GCA_023362775.1 of Charina bottae. NCBI lineage: Eukaryota > Metazoa > Chordata > Lepidosauria > Squamata > Charinaidae > Charina > Charina bottae. The sequence continues at coordinate 4,223,998 of JALMGJ010000017.1, read as the reverse complement.
GAGTCGCCCTTCGGAGCCTTCTGCTGCCCGGGGCCTCTGGATGGCGCCGACACCCAGTTTTGCTGCGGAACTTGCAGCGCGCCCTTCTGCTGCGAATCCCAGGAGAGGGGCTTAGACCTGGCTCAGTGCCCCGGTTTCCACCAGGTGGTGACCACCAGTAGCGAGCCACCTCCCAAGGCGACCAGCCAACCCCCACCTGAAGGAAATGGCAGATTGAACTGTTTTTAATCCTGATATTATGCAAAAAAAAGGTAACATTTTGCTTTGAGATATAACATTCATTGTGACAGTGGATCCCATAGTGGATAATGCCTGTACAAATGTCAAACAGATAAGCCAATGAGGAGTGGTGATAGCAAGGAATAATAATGGCCCTTCCTGGATGCTATGGAGCTGACAATCAGGACTTGATGGCACAGAGAAATGTAACAGATTGTTTCACTCATCTTTCCTTAAAAGAAAATATAGGTCAGTCAGACAGATAAGACAGAAAACATCTTACATCTACAGGTGGAAATAGGAAATAACATGTGGAACAAATGGTTGACATAAGGATCCTCTTTCATATTCGTCCCACCCTCTCTCCAAGATGCTACAATTGCCCTGAAGATAGTTCTGTGGTCCCAGGGATTATTTTGATTTGACAGCAGACCTGTCAGTCACTGAAGTCAATATTCACCCTCCCTCCTCTTCCTACTAAGGTTTTTACAAGAACAAGGACAGTTTTTTGTTTAAAACAAAATTGCTTTCTAGCACAGAGCAGAGTTTTCAGTCTCAGCACAGGTCCATATAGGGTTTTGAATCAGAGACAGAGAAATTACAGTAACAGGGGAATCTATTCCATCCCAAGTGAGTTAAACATTATCCTGCACTGCTGTCAGGGAGATAACTGGTGAAGAAGGAGGAGGCTCCCTCCAGGGTGATAAATGCATGTGCAGAACTGAATCGCTTTGCTTTCCTCCCAAGAGGCTAAAGAAGGCCCTCCCCTAGTTTCATGGGCCTTTTCTCTGAGCATCACTAATTCATTTCAGTTTAGCTGGATTCTGTCTAGCAGAGTACAACAATAAAACACTAGAGCTTTTACACCAAGTCTCAGTGTGTTCCTTCACTCGAAGTCAGGACAACTGCCCTGATCCACATTAGGTTCAGGACTTGTGCAGAGCTGATACACAACCCTCCTTTACACATTTGTCAGGATCTCTGGTCTGTGGAGATCAACATAGGTCCATTAGCCTGGCCTTGTTTGGCATCCCTAAGTGCCACTTGTTGCTTTTCCTTTGTACATCCAGTAGGAATTCCTTGCTGAAGGTCATACCTCCTGAGCATACAAGCTGCTGCTATCCCCCAGTTATTAGCTCTGTCAGTCAGCAATATAAATTGGATGCAAATGATGGTTGAAATATTTAATTCAGCTCCACCATAATTAATCCTCCCTTTCTTCTCCCCAACGGCTGTGTGTGATTATTCAATTAGTCTTGGATTTCTTGTCAAGTTGTTCCAGTAAGGAATCCCTGCTGAAAACTATGAGAACTCTTCGGTCTCAAGCCACTTGATTGTGTCAAATTCCCCATGTAACACCATCCACAAGGCCTGATATGAAAGGAACATCCCTCAACATCCTTCAGGGTGGGAAGTTCTGAGTCTAACATTTAATGTTCCCTTTTTCTCACTGCATCTGGAGGTACCTCTCCATTCAAGGTTATTATGTATGAGTTGTCATACTGACTGTCTTGGGGGAAACAGTGAACTCTCCTTCACTGGAAATATTTAATAAATGCTGGATGTCTACCTGCCAGGGGTTCATTCTTGCAAGATTCCTGCAGAGATTGGGGAGTTGCATTGCACACTAGGTGTCTTCCAAGTCCCCTTCCAACTTTAAAACGTTGTGATTGTATAGTTTTCTTTTCCATACAGTTTCCTTTTAGGCACACACGTTATTACTTCCATACAAAGGATCCTCAAAGAGATTTATGCTAGGTAACTTTGGATGAGTCCAAGCCCATTCTTTGGGAATAATACATCTGTTTCCATTTTATCCTGTCCCCTCAAACTTCAAAGCATGTATTGCCAAACTGGTTTTGAGCATATCCCTCAGTAATGTTCTTTCTAATGCAACTTAAGGAATTACCCCAGTATAGCACTTATTTTTGCATTTGTCTCCATCACAACCCCCTGGCAGTAATTTCTGCACAACATTTGACAACTATCAAAATACTGGATTATATGTAACTTTATTGTAAAATATTCCTAGTTACTGTATGTGAGTTTTTCCATCAGTGATGAATGATGGAGAACAGTTCATTTTAGTGAATTGTAGCATTCCGATTTAAAGATATTTATGGGTTCCACCCACCCACCCCCCTCCATCTTTAGACTTTAAATAAGTTTCCACCTAGTGCTAAGCTCAACTCCTGGTGATTTCAAAGACACACCCATGTCATTTTCTTGGCAATAGCATGGAAGTTGTTTGCAATTGCCTTCCAGGATGGATTTTGGACTTTGCAATCTAGCCCATGCCCTTGGAGTTCCTTGATGGTCTTCAATCCAAATAAAAACTAGGTCTGGTCCGGCTTAGTTTCCAAGACCAGACAAGGTCAGTCTGAGAGCCCTGAAACTGTACAATGTAATTAATAAGTCAAAAATAATAGGCAAGTCTATTTCTTTTAAAAAATTAAACTCAAATATAATAGAAAACCTTAAAGCAATCTCCCTCAAAACAAATGGATAAAGCTCATTGATTGCAAATAGCTTGCAATTAAATAAATTAGCACATAGCCCTCCAAATTTTCATGACATGCATTGAAACACTCAAGTTGGTGGAGCTGGTGGAATGGTGGAACTCGTGGAATGGCACCACGGCTAAGAAAAACTTTGTAGCAATAAGCTTTAGGTGGTAAAGAGACCCAGCTCAAAACCTTATCAGATTCCTGAAGAATATGGGGAAATTGTTTCATGTCCAGCCAACATGACTCCATGGACAACCAGAATGAAGACAATTCAATCACAAACAGCCTGAGGTTCAGGTTGGGCACAAACGTGGCCCTATATTATTAGTCAGTTTCCCATCTGTAAAATGAGTGAACATCAGACTATTCTGAGGTCAAATAAAGAAATGGCTTATAGAACTCTGTAAAGAACACCTACCTTCTACTCCATCGGGAAAAAGCATAACTGTATCTTCACAATTTTTTTTTTATGGCTTAGTATTTCAGCATCCAATTTTTTAAAAAATACAAGATTTTCACAGAACATCTCTCTCTATTTTCACCATCTTAGCCTGTTTTTCCTCATGCTGCTCCTGTGCTCATCCATTCCCTGGAGCAATTGCACAGATTTTCCATTTAACTGCTTTATATCACATCCCTCATAATGGCTTTTTACCTGTACCTTGACCTATTCTTGGAATCAAATCATAGGTTATAAAGAGCAAGGAGAAGATGTTTTAACAGTTGGCATGAATCACAGCAGCCACTATAGAGACACTGCTGCAGAAATCATTCATGCTTGCATTATCTTTACAAATTAAGATTGTGTATATGTGTCTGGGACGGAGTGAGCTCCCGCACTCACCCCAGCTCTTGCCAACCTAGCAATTCGAAAGCATGCAAATGCAAGTAGATTAATAGGTACCACTTAGGTGGGTAGGTAACAGCGTTCCGCACGCGTCATGCCGGCCACATGACCGTGGAAGCATCTTCGGACAACGCTGGCTCTTCGGCTAACAAACGGAGATGAGCACCAGCCCCTAGAGTCGGACACGACTGCACAAATGTGTGGGGGGAACCTATACATACACACACATACATACTCATACCATGCTTTACCTTGCTTTTGAAATACAGTCAATTCCAATTTCATTCCTGATACTTCTTTAATTATATTGGGACAACAATTAATATAATTCTGAGACAGCACATTATAATCCCAACACAACTAGACGATGCCTTGCTGGGAAATGTCAATATTTAAGGCTTTGAATATCTGTTCAGTGAGATGAGATTTTTATTTTATTTATTTTTCCAATTTTGCCACTGCCCATCTCTCCCAGCAAAGGGGGACTCCTGGCAGTTTACAATAACAAACACTTTAAAACAGTAGAGATAAAAACATCTAAAATATAAATACACTATTTCCAAATATAAATATAAAAGTGGGAATAAATATAAAATCCAAGTGGGTAAAAAAAAAACTAAATCGGTGAGGAGAGCTCTAAGGCACCAGCCAACCCCAAGAATAACTACTCCCCTTCCCACCCCAAGCTAGATGGCAGAGCCAAGTCTTCAGGTTCTTCCGGAAGGCCAGGAGCGATGGGGCCTGTCTCACCTCTGGGGGCAGAGTGTTCCAGAGGGCGGGGGCTACTGCAGAGAAGGCCCACTTCCTGGACCCCGCCAAGTGAAATTCTCTTGCAGATGGGGTCTGTAACATGCCCTCTCTGCATGACTGGGTGGGATGGGTCGATGTCATGGGGATGAGACAGTCCCTCAGGTAACCTGGACCCATGCCATGTAGGGCTTTAAAGGTGATCACCAACACCTTGAATTGGACCCGGAAGCAAACTGGCACCCAATGCAGCTCGCGCAGCAGTGGTGTCACATGTGCCCATCTTGGGGTACCTTATAGATGCCTTATAACCATCCTTCATATTACTCTTGGATGCCCCACACTGTTCCCTCTATCAGAAGCTTGCAGCTTCCACTAGTTCCATCATATAACCCTCAGTTGACACATACTCAGAAGCTGGTATGGTGTGTATTGTTGATAATAAATTAATATTAAACCTAATAATATGAATGACAATAAACTACAATTCACATACAGTAATCAAAGAATTGAAGTGAAAACAGAATATGATCCAGAGTGAACAAATCTATTAATGTAGGGTTGTATGATAAGGGAGGTTAGGAGGAAAAGCATGTGCTGTCAAGACAATTACATTTTCAAACAAGTCAGACTTAAAAACTGAGTGCCAAATGAATGAAAACATGTTCGGGAAAAGAAAATACTTTGGAGTGAAATGGGAAGGATTTTAAGGAAAAGATGACAAAACTGGAATAAGGTATTGGAATTAGCAGTAAGGATATGGAATCAAGAAGCATTAATAGGCAACTAGGGAGAAGCAAAGAAAATATTCGTATCTCATTCTATCAACTCCAATGAAAAAAATTATATATGTGACTGCTTACCTGTGGAATTAAAGCACAAGAACTGTGTGCAGTGAGTCAACCGTGAAAGATGTAGCCTCCTTTACCTGAAACATGGGTCAGATGGCCCCTGACAACCTATTCTCTGGGTTCAATAAATTAACATATCAATCATTAAACTGTTTGTCTATTTCCTCCTCTCCTGTTTCGGCGATTTCCATCTATTGAAAACTGAAAGCAAAGTACTGATGGATGAATGAATGATTGACTGATCGATTGATTGACTGGATTTGCACATATGGTGCCTTCCTTTTCCTGCAGTTGGGCAAACTGCCTTGAGGAGCTGTTGGATATCAATCTGATGACTGATAGACTGCAGATGATCAGTCAGTACAGTTAGCTGGAGCATCAGTAAAGATTAAATAATAAAACACTAAAGAAGCAGCAGCAGTACAAACTTAAAAGCCACATAGTAGATTCAACTATAACTAAGTCACATTAAAAAGTCAGCACAAACAGAAATGTCTTTACTTGGTTCTTAAATGAGTAACAGGTAGATGTTTCTAAGGGCAGTTTTCAAGAGACGCAGAAGGCTTGTCTCAGATGGTGGCAGGGCTTTCAGACAATCTCTGATGAAAATTTCATTGCACAGATAACAACAACTTATTATTATTCATTTAAATTTATCCCTGCCCATCTCCCCAAATTATTAAATTTATATACCACCCAACCCAGATTCATGTTAAGTAGATAGTTCTCAAAACATACAGGCCCCAATGCATTTGATCTTTATAACTTAAATTTGTGTCTTAAACTGCACCCAGAAATACGTCCAAAGAAAATGTAAGAAGTGCCCAACCCCAACTGGAAAAATGGTCACTAGAATTGATATTAATAGTAGTTTCTGAATTACTTTCAAGGGCAGGCCCGTACGTCTTATGATGGGTACAATGTAAATGGGACACTGCTCAGGCTAAGGAGATCTGTGTCTCTGCACTATCATGCAATAACTGATATTTTCTACAAATCTTGTAGCATCTTTATTTTAAGGACTGAAACACAAAACTGAAAAATACACAGTGATACATTCTATATGCTCTCTCTACATTCTATGGGAACCTCTTGGTAGGGAGGGATATTCTTCTGCCCAAAGCTTCAACTGAACATGAACATGTTTAAATTAGTAAGGGCATCTCCAAATTAGATGGAGATTGATTGGTCTTCCAATACAGTGTGGGTTGCAAATGGCCAAACTACCTTTTGCTTTCCAATCAGCCCAGACTTCCAGCGTTATATGATTCTTCTGACCCTGCTTATCTTTGAAGACCTGATCACTGTCAGAGTACAATTTGACCAGCCTCTCCTTCCTGCATCATAGAACCCTTTGCAAGCTTTACAGCCACCTTTTGACAAGCAAAGTCAATGGAGAAGTCAGCAGTAAAACCGCAAATCGTGGCCATGTCATGTCTCATTAACAACCATGGGTGATTTGTTAAACAACCGCAGCGGAATTGACATCTTAAGTCCAGCACACTCACGTGATGTTTCACTTATTGACTGCATCGCTTAGTGACAGAGTTGCCGAGCCCATTGTGGTCGTTAAACGAGGATTACCTGTACTAGTAAAAGTGCATAAAATATGTATATCTGAAGAAATGCACATAACAATACCTATACTTTTTACGCAGACCTCTTGAAAAATAGTTATTCAAGCTGATATTGAAACAAGCCAAACCAAACCTTCAGGTGGAATTGATCACATCCAAGATTAACAGGTTCTTCTATCAATAATGCTAGCTAACAAAGCTGATCAAATTACTATTTGCCAGTGTCAGTCCTTCCCTTGTTTCTGTTGGACATTGAAGTTGTGCAAGTGAGTACCACTGACAGTGGAAATCAGACCTAAGCAATGATGAGCAAAGCAGGTTTTATCACTATAACAGAAGGGAGATTTATTCCAAGGAAATATAGGGATAGACACCTAGCTAACCACATCCTACCAGGAGAAGTGTCCAGGAGCATGGGTGTCTTGATTATGTCCCTGAGACAGGACAGGCAGAAAGAAATGACCGCAGATTAGCAATATCACAAAACAAAGAGTAGGTAGAGTGCTAGACAAAGATGGGACATGAAGTAATGTCCTTAACTTTCCATCTACACTATTTATTTATTTATTTATTTATTTATTTATTTATTTATTTATTTATTTATTTAATTTATATGACCGCCCATCTCCCCCCATGGGGAACTCTGGGCGGTTCACAATAAATAAGTTAAAATAAAGTCTAAAATATCAAAAATCACTGTTATACAGTAAAATACATTTTCTATTTGTTGTTTATTCGTTCAGTCACTTCCGACTCCTTGTGACTTCATGGACCAGCCCACACCAGAGCTTCCTGTCGGCCGTCACCATCCCCAGCTCCCCCATGGTTGAGTCCGTCACCTCCAGAATATCATCCATCCATCCATCTTGCCCTTGGTCGGCCCCTCTTCCTTTTGCCTTCCACTTTCCCTAGCATAAGCATCTTCTCCAGATTATCCTGTCTTCTCATTAAGTGGCCAAAGTACTTCAGTTTTCCCTTTAATATCATTCCCTCAAGTGAGCAGTCTGGCTTTATTTCCTGGAGTATGGACTGGTTTGATCTTCTTGCAGTCCAAGGCACTCTCAGAATTTTCCTCCAACACCACAGTTCAAAAGGATCTATCTTCCTTCGCTCAGCCTTCCTTATGGTCCAGCTCTCACAGCCATAGGTTACTACAGGGAATACCATTGCTTTAACTATGTGGACCTTTGTTTTCAGTGTGATGTCTCTGCTCTTAACTATTTTATCAAGATTTGCCATGGCTCTCCTCCCAAGAAGTAGATGTCTTCTGATTTCCTGGCTGCAGTCAGCGTCTGCAGTAATCTTTGCGCCTAGAAATACAAAGTCTGTCACTGCCTCCACTTTTTCTCCCTCTATTTGCTAGTTATCAATCAAGCTGGTTGCCATAATCTTGGTTTTTTTGAGGTTCAACTGCAACCCAGCTTTTGCACTTTCTTCTTTCACCTTCGTCATAAGGCTCCTCAACTCCTCCTCGCTTTCAGCCATCGAAGTGGTATCATCTGCATATCTGAGATTGTTAATGTTTCTTCCAGCGATTTTAACTTCAGCCTTGGATTCATCAAGCCCACCACGTCGCATGATGTGTTCTGCGTACAGGTTGAATAGGTAGGATGAGAGTATACAACCCTGCCATACTCCTTTCCCAATCTTAAACCAGTCCGTTGTTCCATGCTCTGTTCTTACCGTTGCTACTTGGTCGTTATACAGATTCCTCAGGAGGCAGACAAGATGACTTGGTATCCCCATACCACCAAGAACTTGCCACAATTTGTTATGATCCACACAGTCAAAGGCTTTAGAATAGTCAATAAAACAGAAATAGATGTTTTTCTGAAACTCCCTGGCTTTCTCCATTATCCAGCGGATATTGGCAATTTGGTCTCTAGTTCCTCTGCCTTTTCTAAACCCAGCTTGTACATCTGGCAATTCTCGCTCCATGAATTTCTGGAGTCTACCTTGCAAGATCTTGAGCATTACCTTACTGGCATGTGAAATAAGTGCCACTGTTCGATACTTTGAACATTCTTTAGTGTTTCCCTTTTTTGGTATGGGTATATAAGTTGATTTTTTCCAATCTGATGGCCATTCTTGTGTTTTCCAAATTTGCTGGCATATGGCATGCATCACCTTGACAGCATCATCATGCAAGATTTTAAACGGTTCAGCTGGGATACCATCGTCTCCTGCTGCCTTGTTTTTAGCAATGCTTCTTAAGGCCCATTCAACCTCACTCTTCAGGATGTCTGGCTCTAACTCACTGACCACACCGTCAAAGCTATCTCCAATATTATTATCCTTCCTATACAGATCTTCCGTATATTCTTGCCACCTTTTCTTTGTCTCTTCTGCTTCTGTTAGGTCCTTGCCATTTTTGTTTTTGATCATACCCATTTTTGCCTGGAATTTACCTCCAATGTTTTTTATTTTCTGGAAGAGGTCTCTTGTCCTTCCTATTCTATTGTCTTCTTTCACTTCCACACATTGCTTGTTTAAAAATAATTCCTTATCTCTTCTGGCTAACCTCTGGAATTTTGCATTTAATTGGGCATATCTCCCCCTATCACTGTTGCCTTTTGCTTTCCTTCTTTCTTGGGTTACTTCCAGTGTCTCAGCAGACAGCCATCTTGCCTTCTTGGTTTTCTTTTTCTTTGGGACGTTTTTTGTTGCCGCCTCCTGAACAATGTTGCGAACTTCTGTCCATACTTCTTCTGGGACCCTATCTACTAAATCTAGTCCCTTAAATCTATTCTTCACCTCCACTGCATATTCCTTAGGAATATTAGTGAGCTCATATCTAACTGATCTGTGGGTCTTCCCTATTCTCTTTAGTCTGATTCTAAATTTTGCAATAAGAAGTTTGTGATCTGAACTACAGTCAGCTCCAGGTCTTGTTTTTACCGACTGTATAGATGTCCACCACCTTTGGCTGCAATGGATGTAGTCAATCTGATTTTGGTGTTGACCATCTGGTGAAGTCCATGTATAAAGTCGTCTTTTAGGTTGTTGGAAGAGAGTGTTTGTTATGCACAGTGAGTTGTCTTGGCAAAATTCTATCAGCCTATGTCCTGCTTCATTTTGTTCTCCCAAACCATGCTTGCCTGTAATTCCAAGTGTCGTTTGACTACCCACCTTAGCATTCCAGTCTCCTGTAATGAAAATAACATCTCTTTTTGGCGTATTATCCAGTAGGTGCTTCAGATCCTCATAGAACTGATCTACTTCTGCTTCTTCAGCATCTGTGGTTGGGGCGTATATTTGGATCACTGTGATGTTAAATGGCTTACCCTGAATTCGAATTGAGATCATTCTATCGTTTTTTGGATTGTATCCAAGCACTGCTTTAGCCACTTTATTATTAATTATGAAGGCTACTCCATTTCTTCTGTGGTCCTCTTGTCCACAGTAGTAGATCTGGTGGTCATCTGATGTGAAGTGGCCCATTCCAGTCCATTTCAGTTCACTGACACCTAAAATGTCTATATTTAATCTTGACATCTCACCAATAACCACATCCAATTTGCCCTGGCTCATAGATCTTACATTCCAGGTTCCTATGGTGTGTTGATCTTTAGAACATCGGATTCGTCGTTCACCACCAGCACTGTCGGCCGCTAGCCATCCTTTCGGCTTTGAGCTAGCTGCGTCATCACATCTGGGGCTAGTTGAACGTATCCTCTTTTCCTCCCCAGTAGCATTTTGACCATCTTCCGACCTGGGAGTCCCATCTTCCGATGGTATACCGACATATCTCTTGTTTTACTGATCCATTTAGTTTTCACGGCAAGAATACTGGGGTGGGTTGCCATTACCTTCCCCAGGGATCGTATTTAGTCTGACCTCTCTGCCACGACCTTCCCATCTTGGGTGTCCCTTCACGGTTTAGCTCATGGTTTCATTGAGGTGCTCAAGCTCCAGCACTACGACAAGGTAACGATCTCCTTTGCTGGAGATCTACACTATACTTCCCCCTTATGACCAGCAGATAATGAGTTGCTAAAGACAGGTCATAGGAATCACACCTCTAACAGTTATGTGGAGCTCTAACCTAGCTCTGGAATCAAATGGCTTTCAATATTTCCAAATATATAGAATTGGATGGACAATTTCCTGATTTCTCCACGGAATCTTGCTGGGTTGAGTGGTATATGTTGCTGGGTGATAGCTACAACTGGGATTTTTGGGGTGGGGGATCAGGGAACTTGAGTTGTTATGGATTATGGGGAAGGACATTTCCACAGTCAGGGGCAATGGGAAGTTTCATAGGTATTGTGGGACATTCCAGGAGTAATGATACTGGCAATTTGGTGCAAGTCCCCATATCTGGCCCTTCTGTCTTTTTCCTGGGTCCAGAAGGCTGGATCACTGGCTGCTTTGGCAGCTAGTTGTTGCTAGTCAATGGCAGATCCTTACACAATAATGCCACATCTATGCCTGATCAGGTAATGAAAGAGCATGCAGATCAGGTTTGTATCAGGGTAATCTGGGTGAGTAAAGACAGGGATGTAGACCTGTATGATATTTGCCGTTCTGAGTGGTGCATTAGCTGGAGGATGGGTGTAGTAGTCATTTGTATGTGGTCTTAGCAGTGACCAGATGTGCTGCTTTGCAGGTGATACAGTATGAATCCTTAGATGTTAACTTGGGGTTAAGTCTGCCTGAGCTCCTGGCTCGCATATCTAGGCTAGTATTGGAGGCTCAGGCTCGATGACTAGAGAGAAGCAATTCAGAAACCATCTAGACATAATATAGGCATGATCTGAAGTTGCTTTGGATCTGGCATGGACACGCTCAATGTAACTGTCAGAAGCCCACCGCTATCGTGAGGTTTCCCACTCTGGATCTGAAGCAACTTTGTCTACTTTTGATCCAAATAACATACACCTCCAGTAAAAAAATGTACATGTACATGTGATTTATAAATAAACAAGATGAGCCTAATGTCCAATTATGGGTAGGAAAATATTATTTAATAGGTATATCTAAGGTCTGATGAATTGATTCTCATGATTGGAAATCAGGAATTCAAGAATATTACTTGTTCAATATGAGAAATTGCACTATATAATAAAGATATCTACAGCTCCATAGAATTTAAAAAGAATTACTGTACTAGTACTGCTCAGAGCTTCTGGGTAAAAATAATTGGAAGAAGGAATAAAAGTAGCATCTAATTTGTGTCCACCATTGACCAACTAACCAACCAACCAGCCAAGGAGATGTGAAGGATGCTTTCCCAAAGCAAACTGCCAATTTTTCAAAGAGACATTAAATAGTAGTACTAGGAGGCTTTAATTACCCTTCCATCTGTTTGGAATAAACTCTGCCAAGCAAGTTCCTTCAAGAAAATTCCTGTTTTGCTGACAACTTTCCCCTTCAGAGGGTAGAGGAAGAAACAAGAGAATGTTGTTGGTCAAGGACCAGCTATCTTTGATTTGATTCTAACCATCAGAGAAGATGTGGGCTGTGTTCCCATTTGCAATAAACCATGACACAGTTACTTCTTGACAACACCGATTTCTCTCCTTGTTTCCAGAACATTTCCCTGATTCTGAGACAGGCTTAAATAGTCATTATATGTTCTGCTATAAAGTAGTATTTTCCCTCTTATTCCATCATCATCCAAAAAGACCCTCAAGATGCATAAAATCTATCACTTATTACCATGGAGATAAATTAGATTATCTTAATTGGTGTGATCAGAGGAATGTTTGGGAGTATCTAAAAGCATGGGGCTTCCTTCTGGTCACTAGCTGGATTCCACTACAGTCATTTTTCTCCCAGCCTTTGCTAGCATTTCATTTCCTGAATTTTTTTCATACCTCCCCCATCACCCCCATATTTGCCACCATTTCCTCTACAGGCTTCCAACAGGGTGGACAAAAGCAGAGCAGATTCCCCACTATTTTATTTTGGGAAGAAGTGGGGTCATGTACTTATTTCCCAGTTTACCTGTATTAGTCAATTGCAGTTACTTCCTTCTGGCAGTAAGAGAGGTGGTTGTCCAATTGCTAGTCAGTTTCAATTCCTCTCCTCTACCAGACCTAGATAGTTGAACAAACATGGTGGGTCTGCCTCCCTGATCTCTGGAGTTATTTCTATCTAGGTCACTCCCATAATATTTCCTTTATTGCACAATATTTCAAATAGGAGGTGGAACAGACACACCAACCTAGAGAAGACAAGTAGAATCCTGCAAGAACATCCACCCCTTTCCTCCAGCAGTGCCCAGATTGGCAGAGATTTTCCCTGCTAACTTGTGACATGCTTAAAGGGGAAGGCCGCAAAACCAGAGGAGAAAGCTAATTACCTTGTCTATAATGAGTGACAAATTAATAAATCAAGATAGCATCATTCAGCAGTGACTCAGAATATATGTAGCAGAGGCAGGATAGGCATTGGCAATGGGAAAATAAATTCTGTGCTGATTCAAGGATGGATGGGTAGCACCAACTCAGAAGTGGGGAAAGAACTTTAGTATATAAGATGGAAGCAGTGGGAACTTGGAGGAAAGTGATTGTGCAATGTTAGAATTCTTGATATTGAGGAAAACTAAAGCTGGATATGTCTGTAGCCTGAATCATGTCAACTGGATTTCTATTTTCTCAGTGGAAACAGTCTGAAGAAGCTCCTTGGATAAGGAGCGAAACGTTTCCACTGAGAAAATAGAAATCCAGTTGACATGATTCAAGCTACAGACAATTCCACCTGGATGACTGAGAACCTTCATAGACATAAAGCTGGATATAGTCAAACACATACCTTGGACATAAAAAATATCAGACGATAATAAACTCAAAAGGACTGCACAGCACAAGAAAGCTAACAAAAAAAAAAAAGAACTCACACATTCCCCCTTTCTGAAGAAGAATTAAAAGATCCCACAAAATATTGGATTTAAGAAGGAAGCTGGGTTTTAAGAAAAGAAACTTTCCCCATCTTGAAGAATGGCAAATAGAAGCTGAAAAGGTCACCATGTCTGAGTCCTAGTAGTCAGGAGATGTTCTTTCTGAAAAAATTCTCATCCTGTTAACTTTATTTCTAAAGAAATGTTAACATGTTCTTTCTGGGAAAAGTCTGAGCTAACCATAATTAAATCTCACCTGGAGGCATAAAGAAGGCTGCTAAGACAGAACGGAGTGGAAGTTTCCCAGGTACAAAGTTTCTCAAGTACAATTCTAACAATGGGGTTTCAGCCCAGGAAAAGGGGACCCAGAAAGAAAAGGGGCCATCCCCATTGAGCCTTTTTTATTATATTGTGACCTACATCCATGCCACCTCCATCTCCACTGGTCAAGTAAGACTCTGAAATCCATCCTCCTGTCCCGAGGGAAGATTTCTGCTTCCCTATTGGAGCCTCCCCACACAATCACCCCCAATCCGTCTACAGTAAGCATGGGTGCTTGGTTTTTTTGGTTTTCTGCTCTCTTTCTTTCTCTTTTTCAACTCTGCCTTTTTCATCTTTATTTTATATCGTTTTGATCTGAATTATTATTTTCCCCAGCTACGATGATTAAAGTTGCTGTTGTCTTTTTTAATTTCCCAATTCAGACTACTTCTTGGATACTCTGGGTTTTGTATGCAAATTTCCTTTCATGAAATTGAATTAAAATTGTTGTGGGAAAAGTAGAGGATTTCTCAGCTGCTACATTAGCTGTCTAATGGCCCTTTTGCTGGTGGTGAATAGTTGCTCAGGCAGTCATCACTGAAATAAGCCCTTTTGAAGCTTCTGGGCTTAAGTGGCCCATCATGATGCTTTCTCTCTCCTAGAAGGAGATGCAGGCCCAGATGGATTTCTAGGTTTTCTCCATGTATGTTTTCAGAATCAAGTCTGTCTGCTAGATGGCACTGTATTTAGTTGCTTTACCTGCTTCTCTAATCAGCACAGTTATTATAGGAGTGTAAGTAGAGCAGTGTTTCTCAACCTTGGCCACTTGAAGATGTGTGGACTACAACTCCCAGAATTCCCCAGCCAGCCAGTGGCCAAGGTTGAGAAACACTGAAGTAGAGTATTTCCAAAACCTTCTTAGTGAGCCTCACAGATCCAGGAGGTCCTATCACTAACTTAAGTTTCATTCCTATGCAAAAGTTCATCCTCCTCGCTATAACCCAAAAGTTCAGAAATAGATCAAGGTCCTGAGCAATGAGAAAACCTGTTGGATCTTCATAATACATAAAGCTGGTAATTGAGGTTTCTGCAGCTAGTTGTCTACTACTGTTCCTTTCATTGTGCTGAGCTCCAGGAAGGTGAAATAGTGACACCGTAGGTGTTGGATCATTCACAAAGGGGCAGTATTGTTTCTGCTGTTTTTCTCCCCCTACCACCAGTTCCTTATTTCTGATTAGTACAATCACATTCTCAATAATTTCAGCTTTGCAAAAGTCTTGCTTGTCTGCCATTGGCAAAAAAAAAAAAACCCTCTCTCGTAACATTTTCTAGTGCCAACTATGTTGATTTGAAGGCTTTTGAAGGATCTCCTAATCCTCTTCACATAATTAAACTTTGGAACTGAACATCAAGGCAATCAAAATGCAAAGCTGAGAGACATACCTGCTTTGCCTCCCATATATCTACTCATCCATATTCACTCTTCTTTTTTCCGTTCTTCTGCAGTCATCTTTAAACTTGCCAAACTGTGGGGGTGGGGTGTTTTGTTCTGTTTTTTGGTGCCTTCCAGTTTAAATTGATTAATTAATTGAAAGTGGCTGCCAGAAATTCTGTTTTCATTGATTTTGGATAGTTAATTAATAAACAAAATTCTTGCTTCCGATTTCTGGGAGTTCTTAATACTTCCATTTCAGGACTGGCACAGAGAGACAACACTGAAATGAATTGGCTGAGACCCAGAGGCAGAAAGATATTTGCTTTTCAATCCCCAAATGTGACATCAGCATAATCTTCAGTATTCAGCCAAAGTTATTATGGGCTACTGTGTTCAAAAGGAAGGTGGCAGTTTGACGGGTGGCTGGAATGTACCTATTGTTTTCATATCCAAGCATAATGGTTCAGTAAGAAGACTTCAGCAGTTGGAACCATTTACCCAGAGAGGTTGTGGTCTCCCCTTGATTGGATGTGTTCAAGCAGAGGCTAGTCAACCATCTGCCTGGGATTATTACCATCAGAGCAGGAACCCCAAAGAAATTTAGTTTTCTAAATCATCAAGGCAATGTCTTTTACATCAGGGAGGGCAGACTTTAGGTGTGCGAGATTTGTTTATTTTTTTTTAATTAGGAATTTTAAGTTTTATGAACCAGAGCCCAGTGCTGAAAGCAAAATACCTACTTGAATTAAAGAATTCTGAGCCAGGAATTTGTTATGAAAAATGCTCACAGCTCTTCTATCCCAAAATTCATCTCTGTTAACCCCAATCTTCATTTCAACAGCAAGATTTCAAATGAGGAAGAGTTTTATCCATTTTGGGTGATCTGTTACAAATCAGAAAGTAATCTATAAAGCTCTACAGTCTACCAACCTCTAATCTAAGTGACCTTCAGTTAGCAGCAGACCTTTTTATTGTATCTAAAGGGAAATTCATTTGCTGTGCATCTGAGCATCATTCTTTGAGACCCTAACCTTCAAATGACCCTCAGAATGGAAGTAGCTCCATCTGTACAGTTCAGCATGTTTTCATTGTTTGCCAAAAGACATCATCACTCTTAATGTAACCCTGCTTAATTCCACTTGTGGTATGCCAGAATGTCCTTTCACCATCATGTGTGTACTGGATGTTTTGGGCTAATATCATGCTTTTTCAGACATCTCCATAGTCATTGAGAACTTCCAGGCAGTATTCACAGGCTTTGTTGCCTTCAGCTGAAATAGCATGTCCTATCATTAAGCAAACTAACTCAGGTGACAGATACTGGAGGACAACAGTAACCCCATGCTGTTCTTCATGATGAGTTAGTATCTTCCTTCTTCTCCCCTGTCTTTTTGCTTATATAAACACTCTCCTCCCTTGAAGAACAGAGTTTTGTTGGCATATACTGTATCCCCTAATCTGGTTCACTGCCATTAACTATAATAGATATCCCTTTTACTGAAATAACAGCCAGCTGCCAATCTGGTTAGCTTCTATGGCTGAATAAACTACATTTGGCTGAGTTCACACAAGATGCTAAAACAAAACCAAGCATGTGTGTGAAGCCTGTAGTTCAGGGTTTCTCATCCAGGGTTCCATGGAACTCTAGGGTTCTGAGAGAGGTCACTAGGGGTTCCCTGGGAGATTACAATTTATTTAAAAAATTACTTCAAATTCGGGCAACTTCACATTAAAGAGATAAGTTTCATTCCTTAGTTTAAGAACATTGTTAGTGCATATATACAGGCCTACACAGGAAACAAATACAATCATTTTGTAACTTCTGGCCTATATTTGATCCTGAATGTGCAGGGGTTCCCCGAGGCCTGAAAAATATTTCAAGGGTTTGTCCAGGGTCAAAAGGTTGAGAAAGGCTGCTGTAGATGGAATGAAATGGGGGACACAATTTTGATTCTTTGCTTCGGGCAATAAAAGGTCTTGGATTGGTCCACTTTTTCTGTAAGCTCTTGATTAGCTTCTAAACTGTGCAAGGAGCCTCTGTTCATAGAACAGGCTGTCTAACCTGAGAAAGGTAGCAAATTTGCTTGGGCAGGACATGAAAGGGGTATCCACAGTCCTGTCACATACTTCTAATTGGGTGATGGAGAATGCTTCTGCAGAACCTTCTCCATGACAATTTGCTTGTTCCATACTGACCAGAATGCAGCCCTGTTTTGTTTTGTCCTTTTCTTAAAGACATCCAGATGCTCAGGGATTGCAGATGAGCCATTTGCATGTTTCAGGACCTGCCTCTTTGTGAAGTGCTACCTCTCTTGCAAACTGTCATCTTCATTTGGGGAATAAAACTACATGAATGTGACAGGTTTAATTAATGAGTTGGAGCAAATATGGAGGATGATATAGTGTTTAACCTTAAAACTAAATATTGTAACATTGATGCTAATGCACTGATGGACTTTTTATGCTCAAATTTCATCAACATACAGTATATAATTAAATGCTTTCGTCTGTGAATTTTATAAATATGGCATAAAGTTGCTAATGGAGTATCTTAAATTCTATTAACATTCAGTTCATCTCTTTGGGGTCTCTTTAAATACACATTTAAAATTCTAATCACCACACAATGATTTTAATAAAGTGCACGGATAATGAAATATGGGAAACAGATATTAGGAAAGGGCAAAATTTCTGGAGGAGAAATATAAATAAGGAAGCAGGCATTGGGAAGTTAGATGGAAAACTGCAACCAAACAGGTTTTTGAGAAGCTTTTAGAACTCAGGAACTTCTCTTATCCCATCAAGAGATGGTGTTATTCTATAATTTGGAGCTGGGATCTTGCAACAATTTTTTGCTTGTATTAAAGGCACATACTTGCGTATGCTTTGCAAACCTGGTGATATATTCTTCCTTTCCTGTTCTTTTCCTGCTTTTCCTGTTGTTAGTTCCTGCCATTTTTCCTTCTCTCTTTCCCAATGTCTGCCCCACTTTCATTGATTTACTTGCCCTTATCTCTCTCCTAGATTCCACCTCTTTGTTCATATGCCTACTGTCTCTTTATTCCAGTATCTGTTTTTGCCCCTTCTCTGCTTCCTTCTCTAAGACATTCATGCTTCAGCCCCTTACTCCTCATGCCTCTTATTATTATTTGTCACATTTATATCCTGCCCATCTCCTGCACAAGGAGGGACCCTGGGCGGTTAATTAATTTCTTTCCCACCACTTCCTGTTCCGTTGCTCTTCTGTTTATATTCTATTTCCAACATGCTCAGCTTTGGGTAGTGAGTGTCAGACTTCCCTCATTGCAGTCTAGACTGGAACTGGTTAACTGAAGGAACAAATACTCCCATAAATACAATTAGAAGGAAGGTTAAGTTTATAACATAAGAATTCTAGCAAGTACCACAATTTCAAATGAGATCCCTTTATATAGGCAATTTATCATGGCAAGACTCTTGTCCATTTCCTCCTGCTGGTTTTTTTTTTTTTTTTTTTTTGGGGGGGGGAGCAAACATTTTTGGAAAGCTTTTTCTAATTGACAAAAACATGCTGTGAATTGGTAACATTCAGCTACAATTCCTGCCAGAGGACTGATGCCAAGAATGAACAAAATTATACTAGCAGGGATGTTTTTTTTCCACCATTGTCTAACATCCTGGCTAGGGATGATGGAAATTGAAGTCCAGCACGTTTGGTGCACATTACTTTTTAAGAATGCAGGATTACACTGAACTCAGCACAGACTCAGTCCAGCAGAACACAGATTTTAAAGTCCAGAGTCAGATGCTTTGCTATCATTACCTTTAGTTCATTTGGCCAATTACTCTGCGTGCTTGGTTACTTTTGTAATTTGTGGGATCAGACAAAAGCAAGCCCTTTTTCATGGGCTTCTCCCCCATCCCATGTTGCTATAAATTGTAAACTTCTAGCATAGCATCTCCAAGGGACATTTAGTGGACAGCTTCCCATTCCTGACCCTTAACTTCATATGATCTTAACCCTAAAAATTGTCAAAGAACTGGAAAAGCGAGCAAGTAAAAAGCCTCAGAATGTAAACTGCAAAGACCAAGGAAATCAGAATTACCCAGGAAAAAGGAGACATTTTTCAAACTACACTAGATATTCCCCCAAAGAAGCATGCACATCTGTTTATGCTTCTAAGATTATATGGTTGGCTTTGTGAAATTAATGTTTCCCTTTCTCTGTGCTTTCAAAGACAAAGAACCCCTGCCCCTTTCTGGAGGAAACCAGTTATTAATTAGAACAAGAAAGTGCAATATGCAAACAATTACTAAGTCCAGATGTCACCCTCTCTAGGCATGCAGTTGGGTATAATGAATTCACAAAATCAGGAGGACAGCTTGTGCCCTGCCCCTTCCATTATATCTTCCTCTTCAGAAGAACATCTAGGACCTCCCAAGTTAAAAGATTATGAACAATGAATAAGTCTCACAAATGCTAAGACAGAACAGTGTCTTTCAGGGAGTCCCTTTTCAGATTTAATTCCTTTCTCTAGTACTTAGCTACTACCTGAGCTATTTCACCATTCTAGGGAGCATAGAAACTAAGGATAAAAGCCCAGTGAAGGGTCAGATGGAGTATTTGCTTAAGAAATAACTCTTCATAAGTAATGAACGACTCATGACAGTCTGTACCTTGGATTTGGAAACAGTCTGAGAATTTTCTTCCATCTTCCATTTCTGAACCCTTTCTTCCATTTCTGAAGATCAGATTACTTTTGGCCTTGCATAACCAGCTGCCTGTTTCCTTGCTGGACTATCTGTGCTTGACTTGATTTCTATTGATTGAATGTAGTTTTACCCAAAGCAGCTGCATAATTCTACATGTTCATTAGAACATGGGCACAAAACATTCCTGTACATACATGGTGAGGGTCAACACAAGTTGAAATGAATTTCTTTAAGTTGGAGGCAGAGAGTTACCTCCTTTTCCATCACCAGTTTATGTACTTTTTTATTGGAAGGGACAACCTTGAATTATATATTGCATACAAATGCTGGAACAGCAGCAGTAGCAGCAACAACAACAACATTCATTATATCTATAGCAATGTCCAAAGAGGTTTGAGTGGAAGTTTTATGGGGTTAAGTATTTCATTCCAGGAAACAACTCAGAATTGCTTTTCCTGCAGACACAGAATTTGTCAAATCATTTTAGGTCTAAAAAAGCCAGTGCCAGAATGATTTTATTAAATAGATTCACAGACACAAATGCTGACAGCCTCGTTTGACAATGTACCTGCCAAAAAGTATAAAACTGAACAGAAGGCCAGGCCCTGGCCTTAGTTACAGGAACAGGGTCAAGATGGATGCTTGCCTTGCGGTCTGCTAGGTTCACAGGAGGAAAGCTAATCTTTCATCTCAGGGACTGAGTGTCTACATTGGGAGAGAGGGGAGGGGTTTTCAGAAGATGGGACAGGAAAGAGCAGCGATCGTTCTTTGATTTGGAAGGGATAGGTTCATTTCCAGAACCTGGAAGTGATTAGTTCTCTCAGGAGTTTTAATTACTCAAGGGAAGCAGTTAATATTTACTAAATGGAAAATAATGAATGGGATTTGGGCTTGGGAACATTTTGTGTGGATGATGATGATGATGATGATATACACAACAACATGGAATCACAGTTGCCAGTTCTTTAGCTGGTGTTGGCTTTCATTCGCATCAAGTTCTTCCCAAGAACCTAGGATGTCGTAATGTATCCGCGTAGTTTACATGTGGATCCAAGCAATGTGGCCTTTTGTAATTGACAGGTGGAAATTTTGTCAATGTACAGATTTTCTAAGTGCCATCCAAGATTATTATTATTAATTATTTTTATTCTATTATTCTATTTTTATTATTTTATTAGTTTTATGTATTGTTTTTATTTATTTATTTATTTATTTTTATTATTTTTTATTATTTTATTTTTATTTTTATTATTATTATTATTATTATTTTATTTTTTATTTTTTATTTTTTATTTTTTATTTTTTACTTTTACTTTTATTTTTTATTTTTTATTTTTATTATTTAATTGTTATTTTGACTCCTGGTGACTACCTGGTCTAGTCCTTGCAGCTTTCTTAGTATATTTTTTTTGGAAATCACTCTGAGAGAGAGTGACTGGCCCAAAGTCACCCAGCTGGTGTGAGGTTTGCGCCGCTCACCTGGCTGCCGGCCGACATGCTGGACTCCGAGCCGGAAGAGGAGCCAGTCGCCGGAAGCAGCAGGCTTGGCGCGAACCCAAATGAAGAACCGGAGACGCTGATTGGCAGAGGCTCGGAAGGAAGGACGCCTCCACCAATCAGCGCATGCCAGAGGAGAGCAGAAAGGTGGGCCGAGCAATGTGAGACTCGATTGGCCTCTGCTCCCCAACGGCATGAAAATCGAAATAAAAGGCCAGTGCGACGAACCTCGGTTGCCGGAGACAACCGATCCTACCCGCGACCTGGATGCTTGCCCGTGACCGATCCTCCCACCACGTGGACTACCTAACCGAGAGCCTCATACCGAGTCAATCCCAGCAACCAGCCTGATCGCCGTGGAGGAACCCAATCTAGGAAATAGATCCACCTACCTGTTGTCACCGAGAGCCAAGCTGCCTCCTGCTGCCACACCTTCGTCCAGTGACCCTCCAGATCCCGGACGTCACTCGGAGCACTTCCTGTTCCCTGCGGAAGAGGCCACAACAGGGGTAAGCACTGCTGCATTGCCTGCCCGTTCTGCGACTGCCCGCGCCCCAGATTCCCTGCTGATCTCTGAACCGGAACAGTTTCCGCCCATGCCACCACCGCCTCCAAGTGTCGCCGCCGGGTCTCCTTCAACCGGGAACGTAACCAGTCCTCAGTTGAGTCAAGCCGACTCTGGTTATCAGTGGGCTGCGTTTGTTGGTCCCCGGTCCACCCCAACTCCCACCAGCCAAAGTCCTCAGTCGAGTCAAGCCGACGCCGGTTATCAGTGGGCTGCCTTCGTCGGGCCCTGGTCCACCCAAACCCCCACCAGCCAAGCTAGCTCCACGCCCGCTGTTACCTTACCTGCCACCTCCAGATCGCCATTGGCTGCAGCTTCAACCGCAGAGCCTGCAAACCCTTTGGTCCTCTCTGTGGGTCCAGGAGTGTCACCCGGACTTGTTGCTATCCAGCCTGCAGGTGAAGAAGGGGACAGTATAAACTGGGCTGCTTGTGTAACTGTGTAAAATAAAGTTAATTCCAGTAATGCTTCCATGTCAGTCTTAGTCAGAACAGGACAGCTGGTTTCATGCCTAACGTGAGACTGGAACTCACAGTCCCCCGGTTTCTTGCCTGGTACCTTAACCACTGGCTTTCACATTTTTAATTTATGCTAATATATGATCAAAATAAGCACATGAGTGTCTGTCTATCGTGGCTTTCAATTCTTGTCATTTCTGGTGTGTACCAGTTTAGGGAAGGCTAACTGCTTTAGCCTTCACATTTTAGTTAAGAGGTAGAGGAAAAGCAGTGCCTGCTTTAGGGTGATCATTACATGTTACATAAGGGGTGGAGAATCTATGATCTTCCAGATGTTGTTAGGCTCCAGTTCCAAGCAGCCCCAGCCACGATGCCTTATAGTGAACAAGGCTAGAAGTTTTGCTTCAGCAACATTAGGACTACAAGGTTTCCTGTGCCTTTTGTAAATAATTAAAAATCTTTTAAGTTAGAATAGAGAGTAAGATTCACAGAGCAAATAAGTCAGTCCAGGATCTATGCCTCTTTGCTCTTTGCCACATATACCATTATCACTTTTTTTCATTCCCTAAAGTCCCCAGATCCCAGCACTGGGATTTCTTACTGAAATTTTGCCTCCTGTAAACTGAATACAGAGGGGCGCGATGGCTCAGTGGTTAAGACGCCAGGCTTGTTGATCGGAAGGTCGGCAGTTCGAGACCCAAGCACCGCATGATAGAGTGAGCTTCCACACTCGCCCCAGTTCTTGCCAACCTAGCAATTCGAAAGCATGCAAATGCAAGTAGATAAATAGGTACCACTTCCGTGGAATGGTAACAGCATTCCGCACACATCATGCCGGCCACATGACCACGGAAGCGTCTTCAGACAGCGCTGGCTCTTCGGCTAAGAAATGGAAATGAGCACTGGCCCCTAGAGTTGGACACGACTGCGCAGGGGAAAACCTTTACCTTTACTTAAAATGAATACACTTATTTTAATTATTTTTCCCCAGAAGAGGGAAAAAAAACAATTCCCCCCCCCCCACATTTCAGTGATATCATGGCATACCAATTTACACCCTTCAGATAACAAATCCTGAACTGGTAGAGGAAAGGTGTTTTACAGCTTTTGCAGTATTGGAGTAAGTTGATAGATGAGTGAAAATAGTTATATTCTGGGAGGGTTAAGAAGGAATCAGAAGAAGCAGCTCCTCCTGGGGATGGCTGGTGCCATAGAGCCCTTTTAAGTACAATCTTATTGCCCCTTGGATTTTATATTTAACTATTAATATTTATATGATATATGATGTTTTTGTATTTGCACTGTTTTTTATCTATTTTAACTGTTGTAAACCGCCCAGAGTCCCCTTCGGGGGAGATGGAGCGGTAATAGAAATTGAATGAATGAATGAATGAATGAATGAATGAATGAATGAATGAATGAATGAAATCAGTGATACCTGTTTTGAAGATGGTTGTCTGAAACAAGAGGTTGAGGAAATAGCTTTTGGTTCCCAGTTTCCAAAGAATTAGTGGCAAAATGAAAGAACTTCCTTGATGTATAATTTGCAATACCATCTGACCATCTAGCATGGAAGCATTAAGAGGGAAG
This sequence comes from Charina bottae, assembly GCA_023362775.1. Lineage (NCBI taxonomy): Eukaryota > Metazoa > Chordata > Lepidosauria > Squamata > Charinaidae > Charina > Charina bottae. The sequence goes on along the minus strand of JALMGJ010000017.1, from coordinate 4,199,908 downwards.
TATTGGCCAAGGGAGCCAAGTTAAAAAGTTCAGGAGTTAGGTCCATTTGAGACACAGCACTCAGGGGAATAATAATTTCCTGTGAAAGAGAGTTCCCCTGCCCCGTCTATTTCACAGCCATATGAAATCCTGGAAACTATTCCCAAATCAACATATCTTGGTAAACTGATGCTTATTTTTTCTTTTCTTTTTAACTTTTATTTTAAGGACCCTTAAAGGTAATATGAGCGCAATCTTACTTCCATCTTCTTTCTTCTTACCATTATCATCTGAACATACAATATTGTGTGGTCACTTACCTGTTGTGTAATCAGATGATGATTGTGAGAAGAAAGAAGATGCATGAAGAACATGCCGTATGTTACAGGGAGTGGGTGTGGTGTGTTTTTAAGAAAAATAAGGTGAAAAGAGGAAGTAAAAACACTGGTCACCAACAAGTTAAGGTGACATTATGCCCCTCCCCCCAATTACAGGTGGCATTTGTTCCCCTTATCTTCCATTCTCTTGTTCTGAGGTCCCTTCCCCTTTAATGAATGGGCAAAATCTAAAGCAAAGTGAGCATTCAACATATCATTAGTCAAAAAGAAAGTGAGAACAGTGAAAGATGGGTTTTTAAAAAATAAGATGAACAAAAAACTTAGCTTAGTCAACTTAGCTAAAGCTGCTTTCAACAAACTTCACTCATCAGCATTTCCAAAGGCAGGGGAAAATTATGCACTACTCACTTTACATTATGTCCCTCCTATAGCCTCAGAAAATATATCTTTAAAACCAAGGTGCCTGACAACTTGTGAGATGAGGCAGCCACAAGTCTCCAGTAAAAGCAGGGAATGTTGTTCAAACTTCTGCCTCAGCTCCAGATTCATATATCTTGCAGCTGAGCAGGATGAAGAAGGATTTTTTTTTCTGGCTTAAACTCACAAAAAGACAAAGATGCTTGGAGAAAACCACCAGCTATCAAGAGGTTAAATGCCAGCCCTTGGAAGGAACAACTGTATTAAAAGCTCTATTCAAGCTGAGACCCAGGTCCCTGGAAAAAAAACCTACTTCAATATATTTGGAGGCCTTCTTTCTTAGCTCCCACCCACTAGGCCAGTGTTTCTCAACTGTGGCAACTTTAAGATGTGTGGACTTCAACTCCCAGAATTCTCCAGCCAACATGGCTGGATGGGGAATTCTGGGAGTTGAAGTCCACATGTCTTAAAGTTGCCAAGGTTGAGAAACACTGCACTAGACTAAGGGGCTAGTGACCAAGGAGGTGCTCCTGGATAGGCTTGTACTGATGTGTTTCTCCCCTTGGGAGACTCACCTGACATTTAATAAACACTTTTTTATTTTCTATTCTCACTCATTTTTAATTAATGCTGTGCCAAAAACTGTAGGGCAATTTCTCTGTTCATTTCCTCCATGAAAGGCTTCTCTTCTGCTACCTTATTCCCAGGGTGTGTGAAAATTTATTTCCAAATCTCAAAGTGTTGATGTTCCTTTATTGTGGGAAGTGTCAAAAGGCATGGCAAGGGCATCCACAGGAGGCGTGAGGTGAGAAGCGCCTCATGACATCATGGTGCAAATCACATGACTTGGGTGATTTATCACGGAAGTCATGGCCCATGTGATGTCATAATGGCTTGTCTGAGGGATTGTGGGGAGTCTGGGAAAGTCACAGGAGGAATGTGTATGTTTATGTCTAATGACCAACAAATAAGAGAGAAGCTTGTTAGTAGCTTAGTTCAAGAACAGCAGTTGAATTGAGGCTGCAAAACAACTCAAGAAGAAGAGATTCAAATTGCCCTCTAAGATTGTCTTAATGAAATCACTAATAAAAGAGGGCTGAAAGTTTCTATCACATATTCCAATGTTCTGTACTGAACCCCTAATCCATTAAAAACAACTTATTGAAGTCTGTGTCATTCTCGCTTCTTTGTTTGGGCTCTGCTGTGAATGACTTGACAGTTGTACTCAATGGTGTGCTGGAACTGGCTCATGAGAGCCAATGGTTAAATTTTCAGGAATTTTATGAGCCAGTTGAGAGCAAAGTCAAGTGCCTAGTGCACCAATCACCTTTTTGGAGGCTCATGGGATGGCGATAATAATGGAAGCAGCACAACCAGTTGTTACACATTTATTAGCATACCACTGATTGTACTGGACCCCAAGGGACAAAGGTAATACTGCTGGGGCTGTTTCTGTTACTGTCAGGGTTCATAGCTGAATCCTGTCATTAGGAATATAGAGTTAGTGTAAGCGTGTGAACTGCAGGGAGGGGGAATGTGCACGGCGTGTTGTAGCTTCTGTTGGAGGCTGGAGAATGCAGCGTCAAGGTCAACCACCTGCAGGAGCTGGAGGCTGGGAACAGAGAGGGAAAGTGCTCGACATTGACATCATCGAGCCTGCGAAATTGGCGAGCAAGGGGGAGAGTTAAGTTAGCGATGTTGGCGGGAATCCGCATTCAGATCTTTAGAAGTGCTTCAATTAACATGTATCCTAAATAAAGCTTAATCTGCATTTCAATGAATTGCATTGAGAAGTGTTTATTAGGGCATTGAAGTTGGGGTCATTACAGAAAGATCTGAATGCCCTTTTATGTCGATTTGTCCTGAGGCTACGATTGATACCTCATTGTGCCTTACTGGTGAGAATCGACCCTCTACCACTTACCTGTTAACCATCTGCATGGCAGATAATAGCAGGATGGAGGACTCTACCACATTAACCCAGGTAGAGGAGTTTGAGCAACCAGGAACTTCTAGGGACATAGGAATAGTCCCAAAAGAAGAGAAAGTGGTTGCTTTTGAACAGAAATCCGATCGGAAGAAGGTATCCAAGAAGGGGGCTAAACGAAGTGGAATCGAGGCAGCTGAGATCCCTGTATTACACACTCCTAAAACCAGAGCAGAGTGGTCTATGGGGATCGGAGGTGGCCTCAAACCAGAAATGGGGAAGCGGGCTACTAAAACCCGGGTTACCCAGTCCCAAAGAATGGCTTCCCTGGAAGCAAAGACTTCCCGCATCAATTTTGAACTGGAGACCATCAGTAAACAAACGGTCATAATGAACCAAACCTTGCAACAGTTGGTGCAAGGTCCCGCCCCCCCAAGAAGGAGGAAAAGCTAATAAAAAGGGGATAACTTTGACTACAACCTCGGCAGAGGGTGAAACATCGAGCAGCAGTGACGAGGAAGAAGATACATCAGAACCTGATCTAGAGGTGAGACTTCCTTCCACAAGTGGGCTGGCCAAGGGGAGAACCTTAGCGGTCAACAAGCTAAAGATGAGGTTCGACGGTGATCCTGGGAAGCTAGCCTGTTTGATGACCCATGTGAGAGGGTTCATGGAAGAGTTTGAGGACTCCTTCACGAATGAAGAAGCAAAAATGTATGGTACGTGTCTAGCTTCTTAGAAGGGGAGGCAGCGCAGTGGCTGGTAGCCATGCACAATACTAATGTCAAAGAACTGTTAACTTTTAAAGCATTTATGTTGGCATTAAGGAAGAGATTTGAAGACATTTTGTCAAAAATGTTGACTAGAGTTGAATTGCAGCAACTGAGCCAGGGAAAGTGTACAGTGGCAGAATATGCCATGGAATTTAAAAAACGTATTAGTCGGTTACCTGACTGGCCAGAGACTTTTCAAATGGAGTATTTTCAGATGGGGTTAAAGCCTGAGATTCTGGAAATGGCGGCTGGAAGGGGAGACCCTGAGACATTGGAAGAATGGATTCAATTAGCGGGGAAGGCAGAGAGCACCCAATTGCGTATCAAATCATATAAACAACTGCAAACACTGGGGAAAAGGGTGATGAGGCCAGCTCAGCCACCGAAGAAACCCATCAGCCAGAAAGCATGGGAAGAAGAAAAAGAACGTTGGGCTAAAAGTGGACTGTGTTTCAAGTGTGGAAAGGAGGGCCATCGAATTAGTAATTTCCCGCAATCTACTTATATAGCAAGGAAAAAGCGAGAGATAAAAGCACCAAAGCCACAGCCTTCAAAAAGAAAGGGAGCAGCCAGCACAGTCGAAGAGGCAAGTAAAGCAGCAGCATTTGGGGGAGAGAAAAACTCAACAGATGAAGAATTTTTGCCGGCGGGAAACTCCAATTGCCTGTCCTGAGATGCGCCAGTGGCCAGGCATTTGCAGATAGACGCACGGATCCCCTGGTGAGCGGTGATTGTCCCACCATGCAAGTAAAGGTAAAAATCAAGACTTTAGATGGGGGGGACCAAACCAGTTTATTAGCTATGCTGGACTCAGGGTGTTCTTGATGTTTGATTCACCCTGCCATAGTGACTGGATTAAGACTGAAGTTATATAAACTCAAAGTACCCATCATATTTTGTCAACTAGATGGATCAGATATGAAAGGGGGGCCAGTAGAATATTATACTGAAGCCCTGAAAATGACTATTGGGACACATCAAGAGACTGTGCGATTTATTGTGGCTCCTATTGCAAATCAGCCCATTGTGCTGGGGCTGAAATGGCTAAGGGAACGCAATCCCCATATTGATTGGGTATCTGGGGAGATGGAATTTGCAGATGGGTCCTATGCAGGGTTGGAAAGAGATGACATGCAGCTTGGGTCTGAAGTGGCAGCCACAACTCTGGAATTTAGGAGGGAATTAGCACAAGCTGCAAGTGCCCCAGTGTCATACAAGGAGGTGGAAGAAATTTTCGAAGAAACTGAGTCAGATCAGCTCCCTCCCCATCGTAAAACTGACTGTGCTATTGAACTGGAACCAGGGGCAGTGCTACCAAAACCTAAGTTGTATTCCATGACCCATAAGGAGTTACAGGAACTGAGAAAGTTCATTGATAAAAACTTGAAAAGGTGTTTCATTGAACCATCCACTTCACCCATGGCCATGCCTGTGTTGTTTAGAAAAAAGAAAGATGGATCGCTGAGACTATGTACTGACTATAGAGGGTTAAATGCCATTTGCATTTCCAATCAATATCCATTGCCTTTATTGAAAGACATGTTGGCTCAATTAACCAAAGGAAATTTTTTCACCAAACTGGATTTAAGGGAAGCGTATTTTAGAGTATGCATAAGGGAAGGGGATGAATGGAAAACTGCTTTTAATTGTCAATTAGGTTGTTTTCAATATCGGGTCATGCCGTTTGGATTAAGTGGAGGGCCTGGAGTTTTCATGAGCTTAATTAATGAGGTTTTACATGATTTCTTATATCAAGGGGTGTTGGTTTATTTAGATGATATCTTAATCTATACAGAAACCATGGAAGAGCATGTAAAATTGGTAAAAGAAGTGCTGAAATGACTGTTAGATGCCAAATTCTATGTCAAATTATCTAAATGTGAATTTCATAAAGAGAAACTGGATTTTCTGGGGTATAGAATATCACATCAAGGCATTGAAATGGACCCTGCTAAGGTTAGGGATGTCCTGGCATGTGAACACCCAAGAACAAAGAAACAATTGCAATCATTTCTGGGTTTTGCAAATCTCCATCGCCAGTTCATTCCCCAATTTGCTCAAATAGCTTTGCCCCTAACTGATTTATTAAAAACGAAACATCCCAATGAAGCAAACAAGCCGCAATCAAATCTGAAATGGACTCCGACTTGTCAAAATGCTTTCGAACAGTTGAAAAAACTGTTCACAGCAGAGCCTATTTTAAAACATCCTGACTCTGAGCAACTGTTTGTAATTCAAATGGATGTGCCAGACATGGCAATTGGTTATGTTTTATTACAGAAAGATATTGACAATAAATTAAGACCATGCGCCTATATCTCTCGGAAATTCACTGAGACTGAGAGATGCTGGCATGTGTGGGAGAAAGAGGCATTTGCTGTACATCATGCTTTGGTTACATGGTGGCACTTGCTGGAGGGATCTCCTCACCCCTTTGAAGTTTTAACTGATCACAAAAATCTGGAAGCATTGAAAGCACCACACAAATTAAACCCTAAACAAGTGAGATGGGCTGAGTTTTTTAGTAGATTCAATTTTACCCTGAAATATCTTCCAGCAGGGAAAAACTTTCTAGCAGATGCATTGTCCCAGCTGCCTCAACATGAGAGCCAGAGGGAGGAGATTGTTACCACGGTAATGTCTCCTCAACAGTTAGGAATTCACAAGATAGCGGCACCTACTGCAAAGATATCCCCTGAAACTGAAATGGTCAAGCAAGTGGGAAATGTGGCTCTCACTAGACACCAGGCTAAGTTTCAAGACACAATGCCTGAACCATCTTTAGCTAAAGAGATCAGGGTGGAAATTGTGAAGGATGAATGGTGGAAAGCCAATAAACATTCCTTGACTGAAAACAATGGATTATGGTGGAGTGGGGACAGATTGTATATTCTGGAAGCTGTAAGGAAAAGTATTTTACATCATTGCCATGATGACAAAAAGGCAGGACACTTTGGGTTTGTAAAAACCTTACATTTGGCAAGACAGTTTTGGTGGCCCACATTAAGAAAATATGTAAAACATTATGTGTTGTCTTGTCCTGTATGTGCCACCATGAAAAGGGCTCCTGGCAAACCTGTAGGATTGTCGCAGGGAGTAGCACAGCCAACCAGCCCCTGGAAGCAGATTGCTATGGATTTTATTGTGGATTTGTCTGAAAGTATGGGTAAAACTGTGATTTGGGTGGTGACTGATTTATTTTCTAAGCAAGCACATTTTATTCCATGTAAAAGTGTGCCGTCTGCTGGTCAACTAGCTAATTATTCATTCAACATATCTATCCGGCACACGGCGCCCCCTTGCAGATAATCAGTGACCGCAGAAGTCAATTTACTGCAAAATTTTGGAAATCATTTTTAAAATTAATTGGTACTGAACAAGGATTAAGCAGTGCTTTCCATCCTTGCATGGATGGTTCGAGTGAACGTTTGAATGCTGTATTAGAACAATATTTGAGATGTTATATCAGTTATCAACAGAAAGATTGGGTTGATCTGTTACCATTTGCTGAAGTTGCATATAATAATGCTGTGCATCAGAGTACAGGGTTTTCTCCCTTTAAAATTGCTACTGGCCAAGACTTTGTTCCAATACCTGAATTGCCAGACCCTTCTTCATCTGAACTGCCTAATACATTATTGGCAGATGAGTGGATTGTAAAGATAAGAGCCAACTGGCCAGTAATGCAGAAAACCTTACAGGAGGCAAAGGACACTTACAAGAAATTTGCAGATCGTAAAAGAGCTCCTGAATGGCCTTTGGTTGTAGGTGAGAAGGTTTATTTGTCTACAAAAAATTACGTTCTAATCAGCCTTCCAAAAAATTGGGTCCTAAGTTTGTGGGACCTTTCTCAATCATCAAAGTAATTAATCCTGTCACAGCTCAACTGGATTTGCCAAAGAGTTTTCGGATAATACATCCTGTTTTCCACATTAGTTTGCTTAAACCAGTAACTGTTTCTACACATTGGCATCCAGAACCATTACCACCAACACCTATCATGGTGGGTAAAGAAGAACATTTCGAAGTAAAAGCTGTCTTGGACTCTCGTGCTTATAGAGGAAAAGTGCAATACTTGATTCAATGGAAACATTTGCCTGTTGGCTTTAGTGAATGGGTGGATAAAACTCATGTGCTAGCCCCTAGATTGTTGTTAAAATTTCATGCTGAGTTTCCTGATAAACCTGGATGAAATATTATTCATATGATGATTTTGTTTGTTTTACAGATTTCAACATATAACCTACTATATTTCCCTCCTGTTTATTGGAACCATTGTAAACGTGTTTGCTTTGTCATGTTAATCATTATTCTCTGTTTTGCTTTGTATATTGCTCTTTTTTTTGGAGGGTCAGCATGTCAGGGTTCATAGCTGAATCCTGTCATTAGGAATATAGAGTTAGTGTAAGCGTGTGAACTGCAGGTAGGGGGAATGTGCACGGCGTGTTGTGGCTTCTGTTGGAGGCTGGAGAATGCTGCATCAAGATCAACCACCTGCAGGAGCTGGAGGCTGGGAACAGAGAGGGAAAGTGCTCGACATTGACATCATCGAGCCTGCGAAATTGGAGCGCAAGGGGGAGAGTTAAGTTAGCGATGTTGGCGGGAATCCGCATTCAGATCTTTAGAAGTGCTTCAATTAACATGTATCCTAAATAAAGCTTAATCTGCATTTCAGTGAATTGCATTGAGAAGTGTTTATTAGGGCATTGAAGTTCGGGTCATTACAGTTACATACCTTGCATCTTCAACTCAACTTGAAGCCTCCATGGCTGTCTACTCTTCCCACAAGGAAAAGCCCACTGGAAGGAGTTCCCTCATGATGTTTTCCCTTGGGATTTCATAGAAGCATAGGAAGATAAGTAGGCTGACCATACGTTCCGGTTTTTTACCTTTTCTGGACTGTACCGTCGTTTCCTTACAAAACTCAATTTCATCCCGTTTTCTAAGGGATGGAGTGCGTGTATGTGCCTGCGCGCGCGCATGTGCTGGCGTGCGTGCCTGCATGCGTATGTGCATGCCAGTGTGCTGGCTCACATGCTCACGTTAGGGTCCTGTTTCCGTCTCAGGGAAATATGGTCAGCCTAAAGATAAGGAAACTCCCAAACAATAAAAAAATGGAGCATTCACCCACACACTTTGCCCACCTCATAACTGAAGAAGTACAAGAACATCTCACTCAACCTTTTTCACTGAAATTCTTTTCTCCTTGGGGAAAAAAATTGAAAGCAAATCCCCTTTCCTCAGACTGAATGAGATCTGATGCATTGGGGAAAACTGAACAATGTAATGCTCTACCTAAGAGAGGTTCCATGACCATCTGTGTGTTCTGGGGGAAGGTAATCTAAATCTGTAAGATGGAGGGTGGGGCATCATGATTGAAGCACCACCCCTTTGATATGTACATGCAACATTGCCACCTGTACAACAGGGGTGGGGCTTTGTTGCCATCTAGCAGATTTTGACACACACACACCCCAAAGATGCTGCTGCTTGGGGCTTCCCAATCCCCTGACATTTCAGAAGATGGCAAAAACCCTTCCCTTTTGCCAAGCTTTTGTTGTTAATTATTTTAATGTTTTGTTTTAAATTTGGGTTTGATTTGCATTGCATTGATTTTGTTGCATTCTATACCCTATTTTTAATGCTGTAGGCTTCTCTGAGTATTGGAATAAAAGTAGAATATAAATTCAACAATACATGAATAAAAGACAATCTTCTGCATAGAACTGCCTTTGACATTTGATTCTGTATTATACATTTTACTCCAGTAAGTTAGGCATTGCTTATGACCTTCTTCTTTTTCAAAATATAAGATCATGAGTAAGTAAGATTCTAAGAAGGGAGGTTCCAGAATGGGCCAAATACCATACTCATTCAGCTCTGCTTTTTCCACAGCGGTCAACCAGATGTTCCTAGGAAGCTTGCAAACTGAACATAAGTTCTATGACATTGTCCTGCTGGTGTTCCCAGCAAGTTGTACAGAGAGATAAACTGCCTCTGATCCTGCAGATCGCATACAATCAGCATGGCTAGCAACTAACCATGTCCCCATGTTGTCTACTCTGTTGACTGACTGTGGTTTTCTAGTTCTTCCCAGACCTTCCAGCAGATGCCAGAATTGAATCTGGGCCCTTCTGCTTGCAAACCAAGTTCTTGATCACTGAGCTAAAGCCTTTCTTCACTTATAAGTTGTTCACAGCGTTTGAAATTTGTGACATTTGTTGTGAAATTCCAAAGAAATTTGGAAACTCCTTCAGACACCTGAGGAATCTTCAGCAAAGTCCAAAAGAGACATTCAAAGACTAGTGGGTATTGAACAAGATTAGGTACATTTCCTTTGTGAGAGAGCATTTAATTAGACTGTGACAATGTTTTGATCCTAATGCACTTGGTCCCTAGTCTCCTTCTCAACTGCTGCTGATCTTCAATAAGCAAGTCAAAATTGATTGTTGGATTTTTAAGACTGGATAATGGGGGAGAGGCATGCAGAGGGGAAAGTGATTTATGAAAGTAAGTGGATGAATTTTTTTAAACAAGTTTACTCTAGATGTACTCATTGATCTCCTTTGTCCATGCTCTCTTTGTCCTTTCCCCCATCCATCTGCAGACCTTAACCCATACACAAAGTTAGTCCAACCATATTCTAAGAAGTTAAATGCAATTCTTGTAGAAGATAACTTGAAGCCATTTTTAAAGCCAAATCGTTAGGCAAGCTTCTTGTGCAAATGCTAATCACTTGAGGGTGAGGGAGTTCTTAATATTCAGAAAGAGACCATCTTCTTGTGATTTAGGATTGCAAATGATGGGATTATCCAAACAATGAAGGTACACTTAAGGTTGCCCAAGAGGCTAAGAAGAAAATGCCGTATGGCAATAAACACCATTCCCCTAAGCTAGCAGATGACAGAGGAGGCAAAATGCTTGACCTTCTTATGAATTTTGCATGAGAATGAGCCTCTTTTCTTGCTGAGCAAAGGTAGACATTTTCTTTCTCCACCCATAAAATGCAGCTTTTTAAAATTCAATTTTGCTTACTGGTTTTGTAGGTTCAAAGGGAAATACATTGAGATCCATTGTAAAAAAATGCAAATTGGTTTGGGCCCATTTTCAGTCAAAGCACTTTCCCATCAAATATAATGGCCACATTGTTTAGACAAATTAGTTTCTCTCTTTTTTCTATATCATCTATATTCCTCCTGCATCATCATTTTGGTTTGTATCTTCTAAGCATATTTCTATATCCCATTCGAATAATTGCATAGTGCTGCTGCCACTGTCTGTTTCTTGGGCCGAAATTGGTCATTTTATGCATAATTTACAATCTTCTGGAAAAAGTCAATACATATCATTAACATGAAGGAAAGAGTGAGTGAGATTTCTGTATTATGAAAATTGAACACATTAGGAGTATCTCAGGCGAATCTCATTGCTTGAGAAAAAACACACACCTGTCAATGCCGCTTTCAATTTTAGCTTAGGCATGGAAATGGAGCACTTCCTTGGAGAAAAGAAAAAGGAAGAAGGCTGTGATATTGCAAGATCTCTTACCTGTAATCACAGGTTGTAGGATGAATGCAACAATTTAGAAATAATGATAATCTGCAATTTTATAAACATTTGCTACTCTTTGTAGATTCTTAGTTCTGTCTCAAGAGTCAATGGGCTGCCATAAACAATGTGAGGATTTGAAGTTAAAGTGACAGAGAACTATGGCCAAGAAACAGACTTGTACTTAACTATACATTTGTCAAGGTACTTCAGGGAAAATTACCCAAAATTACATCAGCCAAAAGCACGGTCAAATATTCTTGAAGGATCTAAAAATACTTTCTTATATTATTGTATATCCTCTCCTTTCTCTTTCCCAGAAGGGATAACAATATCTGAACCTCACCATTCACTTTACTGTTAAGGGTGGATGGCAGTCAGAAACCACATGTTGTCCATCTCTGTTTTACAGGAAAGAAAAACATTTGTGTGGCTTCCTATGAGGAACAATTGGAGATTTTCTTTGCAACTTCAAGCTCAAAATATACTATATGATAGATCTGACAGTCCTGCTCACTAAAGGATCTTACTGGAATTCAGAATACATGGAAAGACAGGTTCTCAATCTAAATGGGAACTGATTTAATAATAAGCAATAGAAAGGATTAAATGGAGGGATGTAAGAAGAAGTTGGGTTCTCAAAGATCTGGACTGATCCTATCTGATTTATAAATACTCTGAATCCCGAAAATTGGAGTGGTGTATAAACCCATCCAAGTAAGTAAATAAGTAAATATTTGAGCAATGAGGTGGCCATGTGTGGATGACATCATAGTATTCAGTGTGGTAAATACCAAAATGTATGATAAAAAATCAAAAACATGGAGAATGAGCAAAAAACTGTTACATTCCAGTGTCAATAATTTAAAACAGGAATAGGCAAAATATGTCCTCTATATGTTTTTTTAAACTTCAGCTCTTATCAGCTCCTAACTGATACAGCCTCTGGTGAAAGAAAATGAAACTCTAGTTCAGCAAGACCTGGATCATCACTCCTTTGAAATCACAATTGTTTATGTCTGCTTATGGACCCTGAGCTGGAGATAACTGAGGAAAGAGAACTTGGGACTTGGGATTCTACTGGAAAACGTATGATAATCTTGATCCATTGTGCAGCAATTGTGGAAATAATTTCTATGCTAGGAGTCATCAAGAAAGAGCTCAACAAAACGCCTTACATATTTAATTTATTTAATTTATTAGTAATTTTGATGGTTGTAGATTTGTATGGTTTTATATTTATTTATATTTAGAAATTATATTTATTTTATCTTTTATATTTTGTAAACCACCCAGAGTCCCCTTAGGGGGAGATGGAGTGGTAATAGAAATTGAAAAATAAATAAATAAATAAATAAATAAATAAATAAATAAATAAATAAATAAATAAAGGTATGAAACTCATTTGTTTCAGAAGAACCCAATTAATTGGGCATATCCAGAATCTTTCTAAGGGAGATGATTCAGAACTGTATTTGGTCAAATCTAATGCATATCCCTTCTAGGAATGCTAGATGTTTTCTGCATACAGAACATAAATTCAGCCTCTATGCTTTGTCTCCCTCTACAAAGATAACACTTTACCATTGTAGAAGACAAATAATATTCTATCCTGACATACATGATTCACTGTGAGGGATTTTGAATTGCACAGCAGAAGGAGCAGGCAAACTGAAACTGCCTGATGACCCTGGAGGGGAAGGAGATCAATAAGAGAAACCATGTTGTCTTTTGGTGTGCAAGGAGTCAATATATGGACATCATAAAGAGCATTATGTTAGAAGGTGTTGGTATCAGTAGAAGGGGTGGGCTTGAAGCCTCCTTAGAAATGTAGAATTTAGAGGCACTGGGTCAGCCCATAGTATGGTCACCCAAGTTTTTTTCAGATGTTACATTCCAGTTGTAAAGGTCCTGCTGTAATACTTTGTGGCATCTATCTCCCATCACTCTGGTTCTTAATTAAGATGGGCATTTTCCCCACCACACCATCATAGGATCATACAGCTGGAAGAAGTCCTTTAGACCCTGTTCACTTTTGGAACACCCTGTGTCCTCAACACAGAGACAAAGCCTAGTACAGTCCTTAAGCCAGTAGAAACTGTGTATCCCTGTTTTATGGACAGTCCCTTTGTAACTATGGATATGAAGTCTAGCAGTGCATATCTATCTATATATTTATTTATTTTTTATTTATTTATTATTTCAATTTATTCCCCGCCCATCTCCCTTGCAAGGGACTCTGGGCGGGTTACAACAATTGAAAGTTAAAAACTATAAAAATATCATCTAAAAATACAATAATAATAAAATAATAATATACAGTAATAAATTATCTAAATCCAAGATGGATTGGAGACCGTAGTGTAGATCGTATTCCTACGGGGCCAGCCAACCCCAGGAGGCACTGCCACCTCTGTCATCCCAGGCTCGATGGCAGAGCCAGGTCTTGAGGGCCTTCCGGAAGGCCAGGAGCGAGGGGGCGAGTCTCACCTCAGGGGGCAAGATGTTCCATAAGGCGGGCGCTATCGCAGAGAAGGCACGTCTCCTGGACCCCGCCAGATGGAATTCTCTTGTTGAGGGGGTCCGAAGCATGCCCTCCCTGCATGCACGGGTGGGGCGGGCCGACGTTATCGGGACGAGACGGTCCCTCAGGTACCCTGGCCCTATGCCATATAGGGCTTTAAAGGTAATCACCAACACCTTGAATTGGACCCGGAAGCAAACTGGTAGCCAATGCAGCTCGCGTAGCAGAGGTGTTACATGTGCCGATCTCATGGCACCCATAACTGCTCGCGCCGCAGCATTCTGAACCAGCTGAAGCTTCCGGATACTCTTCAGGGGTAGCCCCATGTAGAGCGCATTACAGTAATCTATACGGGAGATGACAAGGGTGTGAGTGACTGTTCGGAGGGCCTCCCGATCCAGGAAAGGGTGTAACTGGCGCACAACACGAAGTTGTGCAAAGGCCCTCCTGGCCGTGACTGCCACCTGCTCTTCGAGCAAGAGTCGCGAGTCCAGGAGGACCCCCAGATTCCGCACTGGATCCGAGCGAAGTAGTGCCACCTCACCCAGAACCAAAGATGACAACTTCCCGGATCTAGGGGGGCCATCAATCCACAGCCACTCCATCTTACCAGGGTTCAGCTGAAGCCTGTTGTTCCCCATCCAGGCCCCGACAGCCTCCAGACACTGAGATAAGGCATCGACCGCATCACTTACTTCACCTGGGATGGAGATGTACACCTGGGTATCATCAGCATATTGGTGATACCTCATCCCATGGTGACGGATGATCTCGCCCAGCGGTTTCATGTAGATGTTGAACAGGAGAGGAGAGAGAACTGACCCCTGTGGCACCCCACAAGTCAGGGGGCGCGGGTCAGCCCTCTCCTCCCCTATCAACACCGACTGGGAACGGCGCCGGAGGAAGGAGGTGAACCAGCGCAAAACTACGCCGCCCACCCCCAACTCCCTGAGCCGTCCCAAAAGTATACCGTGGTCGACGGTATCGAAAGCTGCTGAGAGATCTAAGAGAGCTAGGATGGACGCACTCCCTCCATCCCGCTCTCGCCAAAGATCATCCATAAGCGCGACCAATGCAGTCTCCGTCCCATATCCCGGCCTGAAACCTGACTGGAAGGGGTCTAGATAATCCGTTTCCTCCAGAATCCTCTGGAGTTGCCATATTACTAAAACTCTCATTGTGTTTATCTGTTTGTCTGTTTGTGTCCTCAGCTTAGCCCAACCGGTGCATTATATCACAACAATTGTTGAATCAAGGTACCTAAAATCCGCTAACTTAAAATCCGGGACCCATTACTCCTGTGGAATTGAAATTTCCACGATGTTCAGGCCAGTTTTATTCACAAAGTTGTGGCCACTGCAGCATCCCCGCAGTCACATGATCGTGATTTCTGAATCTCCCTGCCAGCTTCCCACAAGCAAAGTCAATGGGGAAGCCGGCAGGAAGTCAGAAATCACTCCCGCTCCCACTGATTTTTTGCCCGCCTGTGGTCATTCTGTTTCTCTGTTTAGGTAAGTAAATATTGACTTATTATTGAAGTTCATTTGCCATACAATCGTTTGCACAATTATTTTTCTATTTATGATATATACTCTTCTTAGATGGTCACAGGACCATCCAGCATCAGGGTAAAAAAAATATGGTCAGTCTAAAATTTTATGTTCATTCTGGTCACATCAGACTGTACTACCTTCCTCTCAAAGGATGACCCAATGGGTCACAGGGTTGTCTAATATTTGTTATAATGCTGGAAAGGTGCCAGGGCATGGGTAGATTGCCATAATGTCATTGGTGCCTCTTGTTTCCACTTATCAGTATCAGTATCATTCCACTGTACTGTAAAGTAACACAATGATTTGGAAGCAAAAAGTTTCTTCAGAGATCATGGGGTCATGAATGAAGCATCAGACTGAACTTCTTCCAGTATTGAGCAGCTGTTTTCTGCAGCTTCTACATGATCCCAGGAAAAGATACATTTGATTGAAGGGTTGCGGATAGGATCTACATCCACATGATCCAAAATGTCTTTTTGGTGAAAGAAATTCACAATCTTGTTGCATGGTTCTGTTATTTCCAGCTGTATAGTGGACCACATGGTAGCACTGAGTTATGCCAGCAATTGGTATCATTTTTTATGCCTTTATTACTTCTTGTTTTGGGTGACTTTCTTCCTTCTTTCCAAGCTGAATGGACACAAGATACAGTCAGAGTTACACTTGCCTAATGATTCCTCCATCTCTTCCCACCCACACCACAGTTGTTTTCCTGTGAAAAGATTCCTCCAAGATGACGCTGTTTCCATTTTTCTGCATGTTTACTCCATTACCCTTAAATTGCAAAAGAAATTGCTGTGCACACTGCACGACACAAATAGACTAACCCAAGTGATGTACCAAATGCCAATTTAATTGAAGCAATTCATTTAATCTTGTTGGTCTTGAGGATGGCAGGACCTGCAAGACAATCAGGGATGCCCATCATAATGAAGATGAAGTGCTGAAAGTACCAAACCCATCTGACCCAAGTCTCAGATGCTAGATTAGTCTGACCATTGATAGGAGCCTGATGATATTACTAAAGAAGTACAGGTTAAAATATACAAAGAAATACTTCAATTTCTGAAGCAAAAAAAACCCACAAATGTGGGTGGGTGTCAAAAGATTTGACTTAAATGGATTACCTTGGAAATCCTGAGTCTTCAGCTGGGAATACTTCAATCTCCCTCACAGCAGTAAAATCACCATCTTTTCCAGCTTCTTCTTCCATCACAATATTTTCATATAGTTGACCCAATTTAGCCAGAATCTCATCTCGAATGTCCCAAACAGTCTGAAAAATAACTTGACAACCCTTTGAAAATATCTTTTTGCTGACAATGAAATTCCATAAAATCTTCTTTAAAATCTTCCATAGTTCAAAAAAGTAAATTATGACACCCCCTAAAGCAGGGATTTCCAAAGTTTTCCCGCGGCAACACAGCAACCGCCGTTGGTGTGTCGCCGTGGGAAAATCCGGAAGTGCCGCCGTTGCGGCAGCGCGCAAAAACCCGGAAGTGCTGCTGCCGCTTTCAGGTTTTTGCACGCCGCGGTTGGTGTGTCACCGTGGGAAAACCCGGAAGCGCTGATGATGATCAGTGCTTCCGGGTTGTGTGGCGACACACCAGACTGTGTGTGGCGACACACTTTTGTGTCGTGACACACAGTTTGGAAAGCTCTGCCCTAAAGAGTTAAATCACAGTAATAGTGGTTAGTGAATTAATCCAAAATTAACAAAGGAAAATATACTAGCAGACAACCCAAAGAAAGTAAACAGAAAGCCAAGAGTTTAAAATAAGAAATCAAAAGCAACGTGTAGGAAAACACTCTGTCCTTCAAATTCAGCACCAAAGATAGCAACGTAAAGGCAATCTTACGCTTTCAGCCCTCAATACAATCCAGATGGGAAAACAAGCCAGAACTTTTTTTTTCTAAAAGTCTTTTTTTCTTTTTTTTCTTGTGTGTTTACACTTTTAGTGTTTTTTTCTTTTTTTGTCTGTAGGGTGTTTTTTTTCTGTAGTTTTTTATCTTTGTCTTTAAAAATAATAAAAACTTTATCCCCCCAAAAAAAGGAAAGTGGTGCACTCTCCTTTGCTGGAGATATGTAGACAGAGTCTGGAAAGCCATTCATCAGGTATGGTGTAGTATTGGATTTTTCCACTGGGCAGGAGATTGTATTAGATAATTTCCAAAGTCCCTTCCACTCCTACAGCCTATTGTTCTATGATTCTATTATAATATTGGCAAATTTATTTTCAGTTTTTCTTTCAATAGTCCCCAACATAGCGCTGGTCTCTAACAAAGCAGAAACACACTGGTCAGTCATTCCTCAAGATATATATTACATCAAGGTGTATTTTTTGGTCAATCCCTGACATCTTGGACCTTTTCAATGGATATGGACCACATTGACTATTCAAAGATCAATTCTTGCAGACCGTAGAGATTCATCACAAATCTAGAGAATCAGAACATGGATGGGCAATCTGCTGCTCTAGAACCAAATGCAATCTCCCAATTGTTTTTTAGGGAGACTCTGGAGCTTCCCTGAACCATGTCAATGAATTTTAGGAGCATGTTTGTTGAAAATTAATAACAGAATGACTTTCTGTTGTCAGGTGAGAACTGTGTGAGTCCTAAAATAGATTTGATGCTGATGTGTGATATAGCACCACCTACTCTGTATCAACATGTCATCACTTCATGTCATCAACATTAAGTGTGGTCCCCAGCCTTCACAAGGTTACCCACACCCTTAACACAATCTCTGTTTGTAGATTTATGAAATGGACAAGCAGTAAAGGATTTTCTGAATGTTAGAGCACCAATTTTACCCAGCATCAAATCAATCAATCAATCAAGCAGTATGAGAGAGTTGCTGGCAGAAAAGTCTGCCATATCCTAGATAAGCAAAGTCTAAGTTAGTTAAGGGTACGTATCCTATGCATGCTAATTTCATTATTACTTCTGTTGATCTTCATATTTCACTGTAGATGTAGACATCAGGTTTGAGGATACTATGATTTGACTTGAAAAATGAGAGCTTGGAGGTACACTCTTAGTCTCTCAAGCCAGTCCAGATGTTCTCAGCCTTAGGCCAGCTCTGGCAGGGGCTAGTGAATGAATGAATGAATGAATGAATGAATGAATGAATGAATGAATGAATGAATGAATGAATGAATTTTATGAATAAATTACGAATTGCATGTTTGTAAAGTTGCTTGCACAATTCAGGATGTATGTGTTTGGTATTTCAGAGTTGTGGCATGATTGGTAAAGCATTCATATTTTAGGTTTGTTTTGTTTGTGTTTTCCCCAAAATTGAGGAACAGAACTCAGTGGTCAGAGTATATTATTAGTGATGGATAAGGAAAGTCCTCTACATTATTTTTACCAAATTTCACTCAATTTGCTGAAAAAGAATTTGTTTAAGAAAAATACTCTTCTCAAAGGAGAAAAGAATGTTGAATGACATTCTTCTGGGTGGAAGCATGGCATTCTTGCACTCCTTTAGTTATGAATTGGCCAAAGGAACTGTGTGGCTATCCTGAACAATGCTTCTTCAATGCTTGCAGCTTCCCTAGCTTCCCAAACGTTATTAAAGTCCAAGGGAAAACATTAGTAGGGAATTACTCCTATGGGGTGGCGGGGTTCAGTAGTGACACTGCTGTAGTCTCTGAGGGGAAATCCTGCCCTTGAGAAATTATGGAAGAATTGTCCTTCCCAAGAACAATTCAGAGAATTGCCCATTCAAATTCTTTGTCCATGAATTTGGAGAATTTCAGAAGATAATTTCTACCCAGCTCTACATATAGTGTTAGGCCTTGAGGGCAGCCAAGAGTGCATTCAATCTTTAGCATCTCCAGTGAAAAAAATGAACACAGGTAGCAGAGAATTATAAAGGTCTCTAAGGGGGCGTGGTGGCTCAGCAGGTAAGACGCCAGGCTTGTCGATCGGAAGATCGGAAGATCGCAAGTTCGGAGGTTCGAATCCCTAGCCCTGCATGACGGAGTGAGCTCCCGCACTAGCCCCAGCTCTTGCCAACCTAGCAATTCGAAAGCATGCAAGTAGATGAATAGGTACCACTTCAGTGGGAAGGTAACAGCGTTCCGCGCGCGTCATGCCGGCCACATGACCGCGGAAGCGTCTTCGGACAACGCTGGCTCTTTGGCTAACAAACGGAGATGAGCACTGGCCCCTAGAGTCGGACACGACTGCACAAATGTGCAGGGGGAACCTTTACCTTTTTACCTGTCTCAGCAAAACATCTCCAGAGTAGTCCTGACATGGGGCTCATCCACAAAGCAATGGCATCCTACACTCCTCCCATCTTTAAGGCGGGAGGAAGGTGTGTCATTTTAAAAACTGCTGTCCCCAAGCCTACCTTACCATGCCTCAGGAATAAGGCCAGTAGTGTCACTACCCACATATAGGGCTCATCCACAGGGCAACAATTGGTAGGCACTATGTGATTCCTGTGGGGAATTTTGCAAGCAATTTTTTGCATAAGGAATAATGGTAACAACCATAACAAAGTTGGCAGTCCAGCTGACTTGTGCAGACCTAGAGGTCCACTCCCATCACTTGATCCAGCCCAACATGTGCCAGATGATAGTAGGATTGACCTAAGAGCACCTGCCTTACCCAGAGTGCACCAGGGAAGGGGATGCACCAGTTCTTGGCACAGACTCTCTCTTCCTCCCCCAACTCCAAAACTGATTGCCAGCCAGTCCCAAACTATTTAGTTCAATAAAGCTTTGCAAAGAATAGGATTTCCAGGTTGCCAAACGTTTATACCAGCATTCCAAAATAGCATACGCAGCTTACTCAGTTTAACTCTAATATTTCCCCACCTGGATCTTACCAATGGGACCATTAATCTCATGGAAGGTCTTCTATGAGGTCAATATTCCCTGACCAAACAAGCAAAAGAATGAAAACAGTTCCAGGCAAGGATCTGCTTTCCTTGGTAATCAAAGCAGAGATGACCACAAAGGCAGTCAATGGAGAAGGTGTGGTCCTGCAATGGGCCAGTTGGAGTCAAGCCATTATCTAGAGGCACCTCCTTCATGTGCACTAGCATATTCACAAAGGAGGTTTTCTACCTATAAAAAACTGCTTCCAAGCTGAACACCGCTGTGCTAATATGTCCTCAGTAAATAGTAAGGGGAGGGATGTATACAACCTGGGCAAGGAGGCTGTGTAGATGATCCCAGAGTGTAGGGATCCTTCAAAAGATTATGTCCAACTAACCATTAATGGATGCATCTGTAGCTTGAATCATGTCAACTGGATTTCTATCTTCACAGTTGACATGATTCAAGCTACAGACAATGCCACCTGGATGACTGAGAACCTTCATAGACAATAATGGATGCACTTCAGCAGATAGAATAATAGAACCATAGAATCTTAGATGGAAGAAGCCCTTTAGGCTTTTGAATCAAACTCCTATTCAGTGCAGGAATCTAAATTAAGGCATCCCCAATAGCCAGCTGTCTGAACTCTACTTGAACTCATCACCTTTCTGGGAAAATAGTTCCACTATTGAATTCTTCTTACTGTTAAGAAAAAAATTCCTAACATTCTGTTAGAATCTGTCTTCTTATAACTTAAACCCATCATTCTATGTCCTGCATTCTGGAACAGTTCTTGACCTTCTTCTGTCTGACAACGTTTCAGGTATTAAGAATGCTATTATATCCCACCTTAGTTGTCTTTTCTTAAGCTAAACACACAAAGCACCTCCAATCTCTCTGCATAGGGCTCCGTTTCCAGTCTCCTGGTCATGCTCACTGCACTTCTGTAAGTCTGTTCCAATTTCTTGGAATCCTTCTTAAAGTGTGGGGCCCAGAACTGGACTCATGGAACAATGATTCAGATCTCCCTGGCTTTGTGCTTCTAAAACACAATGTACATAAATGTATTATGGATAATAAATGAATAACATGCAAACCGCAAGCCAGATTTGGATGTGCACAAGTGCTTCAGTGTCTCAAGTATGCAAGAAAGTGGAAAATATCTGCACAAATAAACAGGTGGGCTCCAGAAGACCATAAACGCATGCAAGGGTCTACCAACATGTAAGAAGAACTGTTTCAGGCTGACTTATTAAGACAGAGCTTTCCAAACTGTGTGTTGCGACACAAAAGTGTGTCGCCACACGCAGTCTGGTGTGTCACCACACAACCCAGAAGCGGTGATCATCATCAGCGCTTCTGGGTTTTCCCGCGGTGACACACCAACGGTGGTGCGCAAAAACCCAAAAGCAGCAGCAGCGCTTCTGGGTTTTTGCGCGCTGCCGCAATAGCGGCACTTCCGGGTTTTCCCGCGGTGACACACCAACGGCAGTTGGTGTGTCACCGCGGGAAAACTTTGGAAAGCCCTGTATTAAGAGATCACTCAATTTCCAAAGGATTGAAAGGATGCATAACAGCTTGTGCACCCAAAAGAGAGAGAGATTTTTTTAGTCACTTGCATGTTCTTTGAGAAATGCCAGATCTTAATGCTGCAGGTGTGAACAACGGGAATTGAGAAGCACCTACAAATATTTATCCCTCCCAGCTTATTTGAAGAGCAGCACTGACATTTTAACGGGGAGATTAGCAGTTGTGTGGGTTTTCTATTTTCACTCTCTGTTTTAGGAGTTACTATGACAGTTTTATCTAGAAGCATAAATACAACACAAAGGCATATGGTGGCCTGGAGGAAGAAAGGGAAGAAGAAATGCAACATCTTGGAAGGAAGCCTGTGTAAAAGCGCTGCCTTTTAGATGGACAGGAAAGCATAGAGTGAGCTCACATCTGTAAGACAAGAGTGATTCAGTCTGAAAACTCTCCACAAAAATATTTAGTCTGTATCATTCAGCCCTATAGCACCTCTGGAGAATGATGGTACTTCCCAAACCAGTACATTAGATTTCAGCTATGTTCCCCTGAATCTGAAATTCCCAACTCTAGCAGCTGTTTTTAAGTGGCCTTCACTGTATACCTATACAGGACACTGATTTTGGTCCAGTTCTACAAAGCACACTGGTTCACCTCTAGGGTGAGAAATGTATTTGGTTGAAATGTCTCTACAAGCTTATGCAATTTACAGAGCCTGAACTTATGAAATTTACAGAGCACCCAGAGGTAGAGCAAATGTCCCAGTTTCAATCCTGCAACTTAAGGGAGAAGAAATTTAAGTCAGAAACTCTGAAAAACTGCAACTAATCACTGTTGACAATTCTAAGTGAGTTGGACCAATGGTTTGATGCAACATAAGGCAATTTCCTTTATTATTATGCACAAACTTGAACATATCTACATCTTTCAGATCATTGTGGTTTTGTATTTAAAAAAACTCTCATATATGTATTTTTTTAAAATGCACATAAAATGTGCATCTTAGACAAAGGTATGCACAATAACATCTAGCAGTAGAGATTCTGTTAATGTAGCTTTACAATAAAGTAGAATTAGCTCATCTGGTCATGTTTCCTGTCTGGTCTACCTAGCAAGGCTGACGTCAATCCTGCAAGTCTGGAAGTACAATTCTCCCGCCCTTTACAGCCTGAGAAACTAGGGAGGCTGTTTTGAGCCTCTTGCCCCTCCCACTATCCAGCTGCAGGCTATGCAGCCTCTTCTCTGACTGTTCCCTAGGTGGCGTCTCATGGCCCTGTCTCCCAAGGTCTTTCCCACATACCGTTACATCTCCTTACCCGAACAGGAGGACCTAGCAACAGGAACTTACGCTCTCATCACGACCCACATAGACAACTGCTATGCACTTTGCAGATTATCTGGAAAACATAGTTAGTCCAAAATGCAGCAGCCTGTGTCGTGATTAGTTCCTAATGTTGGGAGCATATTACATCTATATTGTGGACCCTGCATTGGTTACTGTTGCAGTTCCAAATGCAATTTAACATCCTTGTGTTAATCTATAAAGCCCTTCATGGAGTGACACCTGGGTACCTTTTGGGCCACCTCCTCCATCTAGATTCAACCCGGCCTGTTAGATCTGGTAGGGAGGGGCTTCTTGTGTCCCACATTTCCAGGATGTCAGGGGAGCTGAAGTAGAAGGTGCTGCTTCTCGAGAGCGATGGCAGCACTATGGAATGGGCTCCCCACTGAGATCAGACTGGCCCCCTCCTTGGCAACTTCTAGGACAGCATGGCTGGCTGGGGAATTCTGGGAGTTGAAGTCCATACAGCGTAAAGTTGCTAAGGTTGAGAAACACTGCTCTAGGAAGATATTAAAAATGGACCTTTTCCAGATAGCCTTTGAATAACATCACCCGTGCCTCTTGTTGTTCATATATATTTTATTAAAAGTTTTAAAAAGAAGATAAAAACTAACAAAAACTGATACAAGGTAAAGAAAGGAAAGAAAGGAAAAAGGGGAAAGAAAAAGACAACAGTTCAAAAAGAAAAGATAAAAAGAAATAGAAAGAAGAAGCTTCCGATTTCCTTTGCAGCAAATGCAAGGATGATTACAAAATTATCTCTTACTCTACAGTCACAAAAGAATCTTTATTTTTTTCTATTATCTAATGTTTTCTAATCATCAAAACCACAAATCAAAGGTTCATTTTTTTCTGTTTCATGCAAAAGGTCTATAAAGGGTTTCCAGTCAACAATACACTTAGATATTGTCTTTTCTCTAATCAGGGAATGTTACCAGAATTTGCTGATCAAAAGAGGTCATGGCAGGGGTTTCTCATTGGCACCTCACTTCTGAGCCTGGCCTGGCTCCCTCTGCAAGCCCATCAGACATGCCTGCCGGCCACTTCCTAGAGGATAAGAATGCCCACTTCACTACTGGAGTGGCTGCTTGCTATAAACACCATTTGTGCCCTTTGGGCTTGATCGAAATATTGTAGCTGTGTAAAAACTGGATAAATTAGGTTGTTGGTACAATTTGGGGAGGGGAAATAGATCAATTACATTATATCACTGCAGATGTTTGAGATGATGAAGGCAAAGCTGGCAAGACTGGGAGCAAAGAAACTCAGATCAGCCAAGAGAGTTATCTAAACATACTACAGGTACCTGCCATATTCCAGCCTGAGAAAAGAGCACCAAAGGGTTTGTTACCACAGAAGAGTACGAGAAAGAGACCTAGGATTTAAACCCTGGGGCTGACCCAGAGACATATATGGCTGGATTCATGCATTTTATAGTAGCTGATCCTTTGCATAGATATGACTTCATCTAGTTTGCAATATCAAACTGATACCAACCGAAGAGAATATTTGTAGCTCAGGGTTGAACTGGGAAGTACAGTTACATTCCTGTATATATTGTTCGATTTTTTCCATTGGTATTTGTTGTTTTTTATATAATTTTGTATAGTAAGCATGGAAAGCATTTTTAATTTTCTCATTGTGTATTAAGTCCACATCATTTTCTCTAATTTTAGAAATTATTCGTTTTTCTCTTTCTTAATTTGTATGCCAGCCATCTACCTGGCTTGTTTGCTTGTTCGAAATTTCTCTGTTTAATATATTTCAATTTTCTGTCAATATCTTCCATCATCAAAATTTTTAATTGAAGTTGTAGTATTTTAATTTGATTTAAAATTTCCTCTTTTTTATTTTTAGTTTGTAATTCTTTTTCTTTTTCTTTAATTTGATCCAAAATTATTTGTAATTTTTTGGTACTTTTTTTTTTTTGGTAGTTATTCAAAGATATAAAATGTCCTCTCATAAAGGCTTTGCTAGCATCCCATACCATTTCTAATTTTACCTCAGTATCTAAATTCCAGTGGAAAAATTCTTGTAATTTCTTTTTTAGGTTATCTAAATTTTCTTTATTTTTCAAAATATTTTCATTTAATCTCCATCTGAAATTTTTGGAATTTATCTTCAGAATTATTTGTACTGGATTGTGGTCTGATAACATTCTTGGTAAGATTGATGTTTATTTTATTTTATTTTCCAAATTTTTTGAAACCCAGATCATGTCAATTCTTGAAAATGATTTGTGTCTATTGGAGTAGAAAGTAAATTCTCTAGCATTTCTATTTTGACTTCTCCAGGCGTCTATTAAAGTTAATTTTTTTGTCATTTCAAAGAATTCTTTAGGTAATTTACCTTGGTGGTTGTTGATTTGACGTTGGGATTCTTTATCTATTTTTGGCAAAACTACTCCATTTAAATCACCCATTATTATCCAGTTGTTTTGTGTATATTCTAAAAGAACATTTTGTAAATCTTTATAGAAATTTTTTTGATTATTGTTTGGAGCATATATGCCAATTATTAATATGTTGGAATTTTGAATTTCGATTTCAATTATAATATATCTCCCATTGTCATCATTTTGTATTAATTTAGGTTTTAAATATGGTTTTATATGTATTACTACTCCATTTTTTTCATTCGCTGTTATAAATTGTAGTCCTAGTTTTTTATTAATTAGATAATTTATTTCAGTTTTTTTAATATGGGTTTCTTGGAGACATATAATGTCTAGCTTTAACTTATTTAGTAATTGAAATAATCGTTTCCTTTTAACTGGAGAATTAGCACCATTGATATTCCAAGTAATAGCTCTGAGTTCACTCATTAACTAAGAGCGATGTAAATTCTTTGGTATTAGATGGTCCTCCCTCTTTCTGATTCTGGGATTTCTCCTTTCCCCCTTGTCTCTGTTCCTTGGGATTTACTATCTCTTTTTCAAATCTTTTTAGAAAATCTTTCGCTTTTAATACTGAATTTAATTTAAACCTTTGACCTTTAAATGTCAAGCTTAGTCCTTCTGGTATTTCCCATCTAAAGTTGATGTTGTTTTTCCTTAAGAGATCAGTTATAAATCTATATTCTTTTCTCTTCTTCAATATTTTTGCTGGAATCTCTTTAAAGATAGTAATATCTTTTCCTTCTATTTCTATCTTTTTGTTATATGATGCTTGTATTACTATGTTTCTTATTTTTATTTTTATTTTTATTTTTTGAGAATTCTATTAGTATATCTCTTGGCTTTTTGTACATGGTAGCATATTTGGAATTAATTCTATACATTTTCTCAATTTCCTCCTCTACCCTCTCCTCCTCCCAATCAATTAAATTAGCCAGGATTTGTACAATTATTTATCTTACATTGTCTTCTTTCTCTTCTGATACTCCTCTTAATCTGATGCAATGTTCCTTTTCTTTTAGTTCTAATATAGTTATACGTTCTTCCTCTTTATCTAAATTCTCTTCACATTTGTCAGTCTGTCTCCTAACTTCTTGGATTTCTTCTTTTAGTCTTTTTTCTATCTTTCCCAGTTTCAGTTCTAACCTATTTTCTAAACCTTCTAATTTCTCTTCTAACACTCTCGTCACTGTTTGTGTTATGGTCTGAGTAGTTTTAATTGTGAAATCTTCAAACAATGATTTTAGCCATTCTCCTTCCCTTGCTTCTGAACCTCTTCTTGCTTGTCTTCTAGTACTTACACTCATTTTTATTTTGTTTTATTTAAATTTTTCACCTCTTATTTTCTTATAATTAATTTCTTTGTCTTAACTTAATTACTAACTTATACCATAAATACTTTAATTCCTCTTAAAGAAGACAAGAAAAAAGAAAAAAAGAAAAAAGAGAAGGTAATTATCTACTAACAATATAACTACTATTAATTATATACTTCTATCTATAATATAGTGAATAAAATAAATTTCTTAAACTTTATACAGAGGTTCTATTGCAAACAGGGTTATGCAAAACAAAATGGCTTTGTTGAATTATTAATTAATTAATTAATTCAGTCTTAGTAAAAAATTTCTGTACAGGAATTATGTATCTTCTCACCCAAAGTCCTCACTTTGTTCTTCGTTAAGAAAACATTTAACTTTTGCTTTTTGTTAGGTAGTCTTGCAATTAATGAAGTGAACTGCGGCTCTTGTCTGTTTCAAGACTTTGCCACGTGGTTCCAAGTTTCGTTTTTTCAGGCTTCCCGGCTTGATTCTCTGCGAGTCAGCGAAAACACTGAAACACAACAATCAACTCGCCTGCCTCCGAAACTGCCGAAAGTCTTCCTTTTCAAAGGAGCCAAATCCTCCGCTCTCTCTGCCGTCGTTCTTTTGCTCTTAATTTTATGAAACCGGCTCGGATCTGCGTGGTCTCTGATTTTTCTCACGGAGCCTCCTTCAAATCTCTCCAGCCGCCGTCCATCTTCACCGGAAGTCGTAGTCAGGCACTTTTTGATAAAGTTGCGTGGGTATCCATTTTTCTGGAAGATGCTGTGTAGATGATCTGTTTCTTTTTTTCTGGTGTTCTGGGTTGCTGCAGTGTGTTTTTTGAGTATTTTGTGTATGTATAAGCTCAGATATGTTGTTTCAAAGGAAATAGAAATATAAAATATCACAGTTTATCTTAACATCCAATGCGCAAATGAGTAAATGCAAACATTATTTTTTAATAATTTTTTTTATTAACAGTTTTACAAAGCACATAAAAGCTAACACAAACTAATAAAGAGTAGAAGCAAGCAAGCAAGCAAGTGAAAGAAAGAAAGAAAGAAAGAAAGAAAGAAAGAAAGAAAGAAAAAAAGAAAAAAAGAAAAAAAGAAAAAAGAAAAAAAGAAAAAGAAGAAAGAAAGAAAGAAAGAAAGAAAGAAAGAAAGAAAGAAAGAAAGAAAGAAAAGAAATAGAAAGAAGCTTCTGATTTCCTTTGCAGCAAATATAAGTACAATTACCAAATTATCTCTTATTCTTTGATTACAAAAACGCTCACTTTTTTCTATTAGCTAGGGTTTTTTTCCCTAATCAACAACACCACAAGTCATAAGCGCATTTTTTCTGTTTCATGCAAAAAGTCTATATGGGGTTTCCAGTCAGCCATAAATGTAGATATTGTTTTTTCTCTAATCGAAGAAGTTAATTTAGCCGTCTCTGCAATCTCCTACCAGGAAGATGGGCCAGCTATGGCTCCCAAGTTTCTCATACTTCCATGCAGCTAGGCCACATTAATGAAGACAATGGGTTTGGTCAGAACCACTTGCTTGCATGCATGGACCGTTTCTACTAAGGAACTGAGTTACAATAAAATTGTAAACACTTTTTTTTATATAACTTTACATTAATGTGTGAAGTGTGTTTATTTTGTGTTTTGTACTGATTAAGACTTGTGCAAGTTTATGGGAACGCTTCTACTTTGCTATATACTAATAAGAAGCTGCTTGGAGTTCTGATACTACCATATCAGAATTCCTACAAACTTCACCAACCATTCCTCCGTTGTGGGTAGTGCTGAACCTTTCCACTTTTGAGCATATAATAATCTCGCTGCAGTTGTCATATATAAAAACAAAGTTCCATGATATTTTTCCAGCTGTTTATCCATTAGTCCCAAAAGATCTGGTTTCAATTGTACATTAGTTTTTAAAATCTTCTGAATTAGTGCATGTACTTATTATTTCTCTTTTATAAAATGCTTCTTGTGCTGAGAGCCACAAAGGTGTTTTCGGGCACAACCTAGATTTGTATTTATTCCATATTCTCAGAATGGCACATGCAACATAATGATTTTTAAAATCTACATTAACCTTAGCTTTATCATATCACAATATCCATGCCATCGAAATCTCAAATCATGTCCTTTTAACTCCAAGAGCCTTCTGTTTCTCAGCAACACCCACTTCTTCATCCAATCCTCCTATTTCTTCTGCATCTTGTAATACCTTATATTTAACTCGTGGTTTTTTTCCCCTGCCATATAAATTTAGAAAAATCCTTCTTCCATTGTTTAAATGGTGCGTCAGTTGTCAAAACAGGTACTGTCTGAAACAAAAATAACATTCTAGGTAAAACATTCATGTTAATTACAGAAATTCTCCCCAGCAATGACAGTGGTAGTTTGTTCCATCTTAACATGCCTTTTTTAAACTTCATTCCATGTCTTAACATAGTTATTTTGTACCAATCGAAGAGAATAGTTATTTTGAAATAACATACAGTTCATATTTGTCATAGTAATACCCGAATATTTAACCTTCTTCTCAATCTTAAAACAATATCTTGCTGTTCTTATTATTTTCTCTCCTACTTCAGTTTTGTTTTTGTGATTTGGATTCAATAAATAAATAAATAAATAAATAAATAAATAAATAAATAAATAAATAAATAAATAAATATACATTAGACAGGAGCAGATTACTTTTTTAAGAGATCTAAATTGAGACTTAGGCTAAATTGGGACTTAGCCAGTTTGGTGTAGAGTTTAAGGCTCCAGGCTAGAAACCAGGAGACTGTGAGTTCTAGTCCCACCTTAGACACTAAGCCAGCTGGGAACATGTACATGAGGCCACTGGATGAGCTCATCCATCGCCATGGGGTGGGGTACCATTAGTATGCTGATGATACCCAATTATATACCTCTGCCCCTGGCAAATTAAGTGATGCTGTGGATGTCTTATCCCGGTGCCTGGAGGCAGTGAGGGTCTGGATGGGAAACAACAGGCTTCAACTGAACCCTGGCAAGACTGAGTGGCTCTGGGTTTTGGAGCCTGCCAGTTTTAGGACTATGCCATCTTTGGTGCTGGAATGGGAGGCACGGCCCCAAACAGACCTGGTACGCAACCTGGTGGTCCTCCTGGACTTACAATTCCTGCTTGAAGAGCAGGTGGTAGTCATGGCTAGGAGGGCCTTTGCACAACTTTGTATTGTGCACCAGTTGTGCCTGTTCCTAGATCGGGGGGCTCTGCTCACGGTCACTCATGCCCTAGTCACCTCTCGATTGGATTACTATAATGCACTCTACGTGGGGCTGCCCTTGAAGAGTATATGGAAGCTTCAGCTGATGGTACCCCACCCCATGGTGATGGATGGGCTCACCCAGCAGCCTCATGTAGATTTTTAATAGGAGAGAGGAGAGCACCGAACCCCTGCAGCACCAACCTCTCCTCCCCAATCACCACTGACTGGAATCAACCATGGAGAAAGGAGGAGAACCAGCACAACATCGTGCCACCCACCCCCAATCCTCTGAACCAATCCAGAAGGATACCATGGTTGATGGTATCAAAATTCGCCGAGAGGTCAAGTAGGGCAAAGATGGATGCACATTGGTTGCCAGTCTGCTTCTGGGTCCAATTCAAGGTGCTGTTTTTGACCTTTAAAGCCCTTCATGGCATGGGGCTGGGTTATTTGAGGGACTCCATCAGATCCAGCAGAATAGACATGATACAGGTCCCGTCTGCTAGGGAGCTGCATTTGACAGGTCCCAGGAGGTGGGCCTTCTCTGCCAGGGCGCCCGCCTTATGGAACATCCTCCCCCATGAAGTGAGGCTGGCTCCATCCCTGTTGATTTTCCTTAAATCCCTCAAAACCTTGTTATGCCATCAGGCCTGGGGGGCCCAGGGGACCTGTGAGGTATTGAGGTGGCTCCATTGTTATTAACATCTGCTGTTCTCTCTTAGCCTTTATGATTTTTAAATTTTTAATAATAATTGTTTTATATATTAACTGTTTTGCTGTCTTGTTGTACGCTGCCCAGAGTCACTTTTCTGTGAGATGGCTGGCCATATAAATTGAATGAATGAATGAATTCGAGAGGGAGGAGTCTGCTCACAAGAGTCGTGGGCCACACTTTTTGCATCCCTGACATAGGCTAGGCAGCCAACCTTATGCCCTCTACGTTAGAGTGCAATTTGAGAAACAAGATCTGAAATACATCTGGCATCATAATAAAGCAAAATCCTGTATACTCAAGGACAAAATGGAACCAGGATCAGAGTAGCCACCACTGAGGTCTCACTTTGCCCTGGTTCCCAGACATCCTGAAAGGTACCTGCAAACTAGGGAAGCAGTATTGCAGCTCAGCCTCAACCAAAATCATGCAATAATTCAAGAATCAGATTTCTTCCATCATCTTCAATTAAATACTCAATGCCTATTTTTAGCATCACTAATCTTAGTGTGTGTGAAGGAGACAGATGTTCTGATGGAGAGGAGAGAAAAAAAATACACCGGGACAAATGTCACCCGAATGTCAATTGACTGAAGCTGCTTTTTCGCTTTGATAGATATTTTGGAAGAGCAGGGAATAATTAACACAAGGCATACAGAGGATGGTGAAGGCATTCCTATCTTACCAGACTTCAACCTACAATGGCTTGATTCATCTTCTGTCCCCTTGCTTATCAAGGAGGAAAGGG
This sequence comes from Charina bottae, assembly GCA_023362775.1. Taxonomy (NCBI): domain Eukaryota; kingdom Metazoa; phylum Chordata; class Lepidosauria; order Squamata; family Charinaidae; genus Charina; species Charina bottae. The sequence goes on along the minus strand of JALMGJ010000017.1, from coordinate 4,168,743 downwards.
GGCGATTATGATTGCAGCTTGGACAGAGCCTGGATTCAGGGAGAAGGGAGATATTTTTTAAAACAGGGGGATTCTCAATCCGCCCCCCTCCCCATCATGGGACCAATGAAGCTAGGTGAAGGGTTGAACGTGGAATTGTCTTAAGCCAGAGGAGGAAACCTTCCAATACTGTTGCTGGAACCCATTAGTCCCAGCCAAAAAGTCCAATTGAGAGGGATCCTGGGAGGGCTGCCTTGATTAAGCTGTTACACTCTGAGACTTAAGCAGCTCTTGGTTCACTTGACTGTTAAACCTGGGTTGGCCAAAAGCTGTTATCATATATGTTTCAGCAGGGGGCAGCATCTGGCTGACTTTGACTAGGCCAGGGGTCGGCAAACTTTTTTATGCCAGGAGCCATTTTGACATTTATAAAATTTATAATATCACTCGAGGGCCAGGGGGCGGGGTTTGAGGGTGGGAGCCAATCGCGTGGAAGGGGGTGGGTTTTGCGGGCGGGGACCAATCGCGTGGAAGGGGGCGGGGTTTGCGGGCGGGATCCAATCGTGTGGAAGGGGGCGGGGGAGGTTTGGAAGAAGGAGAAGGAGAAGGGAACGAGAGGCTCGACTGCTCCAGTCGCTTCTCTTCTGGAGCCGCTCACGCCCCCAGTCCAGGCAAAGTAAAGCTGGTGGGGAATCCAGCACGGGAGCGGGGTTTGTGGGCGGGAGTTTGCGAGCCAATCGCGCACACTTAGGGCCTGCTGCCGCCATGCCCGCTGCCGCGCCTGCCCCCGCCACGCCCGCCACGGGAAGAGCCACACTCAAGGGGCCAAAGAGCCACATGTGGCTCGCGAGCCGCGGTTTGCCGACCCCTGGCCTAGGCTGTTAAGCAGGGTAGGACTTGCTTCTTACTTAGATGGGGAATACTTGGTTCATACATGCTCTAGGGAATACATGGGCTATAGACTAAACAGAGAGGTGAGAAAATCTCCTGGAAGAAGTCAGGGGCTAACCACTTCCATATTGCTGCTTAAAAGACCACATGGACGTATCCATGAAGTCACCAGGTGTCAAGCTTGATTTGTAGAAGGCTTTTTTAAAAAATCACATATTCCTCTATTCTGCATCAATAACCTTCAGACATTCCCATCATTCATTCAGCAGAGGCTCAAAAGCCACTGGAGCTTCATGTCTGAAAAAGCATTTGGATTTTAACTCTAGTGCTCCCTGCTGATGTAGCACATTAAGATGTACAATTTCATTTATGTCCTTTGACTTTGCCCAAATCCTGCAGGGCAAGTTGCTATTATCTCCCCTTTAACTGATGGGAAACTGAGGCAACCTGGCCACCCTCATTGCTGAGTTTACAACAGAGATGGGAATTGATTTTATTTCTTTATTTAGCATGTTTATATAGCCACCCATCTCACAAACATGTGACTCTGGGCCGCATACCACACAACAACAGTTAAAAGCTCTATAACATTCTAAAACCAATTAAAATTAATAAAACAAACAGATGAATTAACCAGATAAAACCCAAGAAAGCAGGAGAACAAACATCACCTAATCTTATACAGCCACCTTGCAGGTTCTCCCTGTGATCCCCAAGGCTGGTGGGAAAAAAACATGTTTTAAGGGTCTTCCGGAAGGCTAAAAGAGATGAGGCTAACCTCATCTCGGGGAATGATGCTCCAGAGGGCGGGGGACACAGCAGAAAAGGCACACCACCTAGGTCCCTCCAGATGGAGCTCTTTTGGAGACAGAACCCACAGTATATGCCTCCTGCCGGACCTGATGGGATGGACAGATGTAATAGGGTAGAGACAATCCCTCAAATAACCAAGCCCCATGCCATGGAGGGCTTTAAAGGTCAAAAACAGCACCTTGAACTGCTCCCAGAAGCAAACTGGCAACCAATGCAGTTCGCGGAACAGAGGTGTAGCATGTACCCTCCTAGGGGCACACATAACTGTCTGTGCAGCCACATTCTGCACCAGCTGAAGCTTCCAGATGCTCTTCAAGGGCAGCCCTATGTAGTGTGTGTTACAGTAATCCATTCTGGAGTTGACCAGGGTGTGAGTGACCTTGGGTAGAGCCTCATAGTCCAGGAAGGGGTACAACGGGTGCACAATACAAAGCTGTGCGAAGGCCCTCCTAGCCATGACTGCCACCTGCACCTCGAGCAGGAGTCGTGAGTCTAGAAGGAACCCCAGATTACTCACCGAGTCTGTCTGGGGAGTGCTACCCCCTCCAGTACCAAAGATGGGAAAGTCCCAGAACCAGAAGGCCCAAAAGCCCAGAGCCACTCCATCTTGCCAGGGTTCAGTTGAATCCTGTTGTTCCCCATCCAGACCATCACAGCCTCCAGGCACTGGGACAAGACGTCAACCACATCACTTAGTTTGCCAGGGGCAGTAATGTATAACTGAGTATCATCAGCATACTGATGATACCTCACCCCATGGCAACAGATAATCTCACCCAGTGGCTTCATGTACAGTAGATGTTAAATACAGTAGGCGTGGAGAGAGTACCGAACCCTGTGGAACCCCACATAATATGGGTCAAGGGCAGGACTTCTCATTCCCAATTAACATGACTGGTACTGGTCCCACAGAAAGGAAGCAAACCAGTGCAATTCTGTGCCACCCACTCCCAGCCTATGGAGCTGATCCAGAAGAATACCATGGTTGATGGTATCGAAGGCCACTAAGAGGTCAAGAAGAGCAAGGACAGACACACTACCCCTGTCCTGCCAGCTGAGGAAGTTCTTATCTTAACTTCCCTCTCTGCAACAGAGCCAGCTTTCTACTGTCAATGCCAGACTTGTAGAGCTGCCATTCTCCCTGTTGTTAGTTGCCGTCAAGTCGTTTACTACTCATGGTGACCCTACGTATAATAGAACGAAATGCTAAACGGTCTTGCACCAATTGCCCGACTGTTCCAATGTTTGCATCCATTGTTGCAGTAATTGTATCAATCCATCGCATTGAAGGTCTTCCTCTTTTCCGCTGGCCCTCAACTTTACCAAACATGATGTCCTTTTCAAGCAATCGGTCTTTCCTGACAATGTGCCCAAAGTATGAGCGTCTAAGCCTAGTTATCCTTGCCGCTAGTGAACATTTTGGTTGTATTTCTTCTAAAAGTGATTTGTTTGTTCTTCTGGCAGTCCATGATACTTTCAGTAAATTTTTTATCTTTCCTTTTTTAAGCCATTCTCCCTACCCAGGTTAAATTCCAAATGAGTAGCCCATTCATGGACCTCTTTGTATGAAACACATGGCTGGAACTTGCTGGAACTGTGGAACTTGCCTGCCTTCCCTGCACTGACTAAATTGAGCCTTTTTTTATTATAATAAAACTTCCCCGCATCATTAATTCCTACCACCATTGGCCTGCACACTAGCCAATTCCCTGCTGACAGAAGAGCTAGTTACAGAATAGAACATGAGCAACTGCTCAGTTGGGTTTTTCCAATGAGCAGGTCGAGAAATGAGCAGCACCGGTTTGTTTTATTTTTATTTTTTATTTTCCCCGCTGCTGGGCTCACTTCTGCTGAGCCGAGGACTCATCTTCTGACTGTCGGAAGCTGCTGAATTATTAAGGGAATGGGAGAGTCTATCAGGAATACTCCAAGGGGACACCATCCCCCTGCAGGGCTATGGCACATTGTCCCATGCTCACACCCACACCAAAAAGAGCAAAGTGTACAATATTGCAAGAAGCAGAAGAACCACAGTTGGTGGCTCTTTGGATTTAATCATCTCTTCTGCAGCTTGGCGGAAACACTGCTCAACAGTAGTGCAGAAGGAAAGCAGAGCTGTGTCCTTGCCCAATTACAGTGACCTCACTCGCTTGCCTTCCAAGTGGTGTCATGATTTTTGATATCCCACCCCCTGAGCAGCAATCATTTCTTTGCTCCACAACAACAGCATTCCCTCCCAGGTCCGGCAAGCACAGCCTGGGCATTGCATCTCCTAGAGAAGTCATGTTGGGCAATCAGATGGCTTTCCCAAGGAGGTTGAACTTGCAAGAAGGTGGTTGTTCTTCCCTGCCCATTTCAGGTCATGCCCAAAGAATATTTTGGGTATCATAAAGGAGGAATAAAAATAAGCTGAAGCAGCACTGTTAAAAATAAGATGCACTGCCAGCTTAGCTGATCTTCGGGGAACTAGAAGAAGAAAAATCTATCAAATGCAATGCCACTGATATTTTAGCTTCATAAGATATTTTGATTATATAAAACAGACAGCATGGGTGATAAAAAGGTAAAATCACCTTCAAGATGAATTCAATTCCTGGCAGCATTATACTGACAACATGGTTGTAATTACATAGCAGTTTTCTTACAACAGTACCAAAATTATTCTTTTTCCATTAACCTTTTCTGGGATATTTTTTTCAATTTCCCACTCAGTCTACAGTTCTGATGTTCCATTGAGATTTGTAATCCAAGTATTAATCAGGCTTGACTCTGCTTCACTTCCAAGTTCAGACAAGGATGTCTAGGCACTGCCAGCTGCTGGGATTGTATAATGCATCTCAATTGCTTTTGTCACCTCCACCACCAAAACCTGAAAGGGAAACCCAAAAATACAAATTGGATGCATAACATGACAGATCCCTGAAGAATTGTAAGCTGTAGCTGAAGAACAAATGTGTGAAAATACCCCATTAGTAAAATCATTCAAAGCACTGATTCCTTAACTAAATATCTGGAATGGAAAATTCATGACAATCAGGGGCATCTACAAGGGAAGTCAAGAAAATCAAGATGGTGGCCATGACTGCGCAATTGCAGCTTTGCCCTTTTTCATGTGCATCATGCACACTTCCCCTTTTTCGTGTGCTATACACATGCTCAACAAACATAAAAGAGGGATGGCTTTGATTACATGATTGCAGCCACCATTTTGACTTTTTTACACAGACACACCCATCCACCTGAACAGACAATCAGCAATCACTGGCTTCTAGTCAGGAGAAGAGCAACCAAGATGGTGAGGGGCTTGGAAGCTAAATGCTATGAAGATCAGTTCAAAGAACTGGTTTGGTTTAGCCCAGTGTTTCTTAACCTTGGCAACTATAAGATAGGTGGACTTCAACTCCCAGAATTCTTGAGTTATTAGGGCTCCATCATTGGAGGATGTTGGGCAGCCATATGTCTGGGATATGGCTGAGAACTCCTGCCCTGAGTGTCTGCTTTCAGGTTTCAATCACGCTCACTCACACACAATTGTTATGGAGTTTAGCAATTTCACTCCAAGGTTGAAGAGATAACAGGGAACAAAGGAATGTAAACAAAACTGAGGCTTGCCTGAAAAGTTTGCTTTCTAAATAGGAGTACACAGAAGAGAAGTCCAAATCCAGAGTTCCAAGAGCCAAGTCAGAGTTTTCAGCCAGTCCAGAGGTCCCAGGGTTCAACAAACAATATTTGCAGAAATGTTACACAAGAACCACACATCAAACTTTGTTTCCAGCAAAGAGAACGTGGGCTGCTTCTTAAATAAGGCTGCAGCCAGCTGTCAGTAATCAGAAGATTTACTCCCTTGCTTGGCGAGAAGCCTAATAGACCTTGGCTGCTCTGCTCTCTTCTTCTCAGGTGTGGGTGCTGGGAGGTCTTACATCATTCTCATTTGACTCCTTCAGCTGTTCAGGTGGTGCCTGTGTTTGATCAGCCTCATGTGATTCCTGGCTTTGTCTCTCCTGAGGCTGACATTCCACTGGCTCAGCTGGAGCAGCTTCTTCAGGGTCAAATTCAGAATCTGAGTCCTGAGCCTGGGCCATGACACTGAGCAGGGAATTGGACTAGAAAACCTCCAAGGTCCCTTCCAACCCTATGATTTTATGATTTATGGTTCTATGATGGCTATATATTGCCTCTACTGGTATCAGAGACAATATCCAGGGGTAATACTGCCAAAAAGGTCACCTCAGAACATGCAACACAGGGTGGAAACTCACGATATTCTGCAATTGACTGTCATACCACTTCCCATTTTGGAAAACTGGCCCCCCAAAGTGGTTCTGATTTCAAACATTAAGTTCCACAGTTTTCTCTACTGCCCTGGAAAAAATAATATTAGATCTGTCCATATCATTTTGATACCTTATTGACCAGAAGCAGTCAAGTAAGGCTCTGCTACTGATGGGGCAAATTCCATATAGGGATATCCTATTTGTGTATCTTGCTAGACATTTCAGTTCATCACTTGGGAGTTGGGGTGACGGCTAGGGATGGGCAGATTGGTGTAAAACCAGTCCTCTTTATTGCTTCCTTTAATACTTAGGGCAATAATATGTCCATTTTTTCTGCAGACTTCTTTAGAAAGACCCATACAATACCTGCTGCAATTTTATTCACTATTTTCCGTAATCTATAGAGGTTTTGTTTGCAATGTATGTGGTTTTAAATATACATTCTACAGAAACGGGTGGTTGTTTTTTTGCACAAATTTCCTGCTATCACTTTTTGTTATATACATTTCTCCTATGCCATGTTCAGAAACATATGTTCTTTTTCAGTGCAACCTGCAAACAAACAGCTTGTGTGGATTTTTGGCCATAGAAAGTGGTCAGAGCACTTCACTTTGGCAAATTTTGAACAGCTGTTCTTATAGAAATCCATTGTGATTTCTTTTATGTATCTAATTACTCTTGCCTTGAGAATCAGACCATACAGTATGGTAGAAACAGGAAGAATATTTTTCCAAACCCTCAAATGAAGTACTATTTGGATGCCAGATCTGTTCAGGGTCCACCTTGTGACTCCTTAAAGATGACGTCTCATCTTAAAATGATGCAGTAGCATCCAATCAACACAAACTCTTCCAACGGAGCAGAAACTGTGTTTATTACCATCTATGGCTATATAATTGTTACATTGTGGGAGGTTGTGCGGATCCAGAATTGGCCTTTATAGCCACTTACGGATCCACCATTAAAATTTTACCTTTGGAAGACAATCTTACTCGGCTACGAGTGATCGCCAATGATAATGAAATGACATATCACACACAAGGATTTCAGCCTTTCTGTTTGGTGCCTCATCTTTCACCAGTGCTGACTACTCTGTATCCTTCAGATATCCCCCATCCCTGTCCTTAAAACTAATGGTGAGTTCCTTGCATATTTGTCACCTTTCTCAGCATACTTGTCTACCAGTGCTTAGGTCATTTCTCAAAAGTGTATGTCAGATGCAAACATGGCTATGGAGGAAGACAGTACAAGTTTATTAAGCTTCCCAGCAGTTTGGAATATTGGAATATATGTTGAGCCTCTTCTGTGTGTTTCTCTACATCAGACTCCCATTCCATTTTTATCATGGATTTGTGGTTAATGGACTATCTGTGTTCCCTTCTCTCCCAAGAGGGTAATGCACTACTTTGCTGTGAAGCCTTGATTGATTTGCTCTATGCTTCAGACTAAACTCTGGCACAAGTCCTTTTCTTGATTTTCATTATTTCTTTCTATTCTCTTGGCCACATTATAGCTCCTGCCAGTAGTTTCTCTCTTGAAGATGTCCAATCCTTCTCTCTGATAGCACTCTGTAATAGAACAAATATTATTATTTTATTAATGGCATAATTCAGCTCCACAGGTATAGTCCTTTGACAATCTTCTAGATACCTTCTCCTCAAGAAGCTCACACCTGTCAACATCCATTTGGAGAGAATACTAATTCCTTTTGTTATTAGGCAATAGAAAGTATTTGCACATAACCTAAATCTAGCATAGTAGAAAGCTTTGTTTCAGAGATGAATGTTGTTTCAGAGCAAATGTTGTTTTTGGAAACCAGGTATTTGGTTATTCCAAGTTTTTGATATGACACCAATGGCTGATCTAGTATCTTCAGGAAGAACATAAAATATTTCTTTTGACATACGAGCTTCACACATTTTGGATCCCATAATTGCTTCAGAAGTGTCTCTTTATCTATGCGACAACATAACAATGATGCCAAAGTCTTCCACTTAAATACATTTTCCGTCCATATTCCATGTTCAAGGAACAGAAAAACTCTGCACCATAAAGTTATTGTTCCTAGTTACTAGCAAGAGAAGCTCTGTAGCTCTCGTTACTGGTCTTCTTTCAAACAAATACATTCACTATCCTCCATTCTTTGCTTGAACTAAAGCCCCCTTTTTCCCACTCATGCATGCATGCACCATTCCAATGATATCAGATGTAGACATTTTGTTGTTGTTGTTTAGTCGTGTCCGACTCTTCGTGACCTCATGGACCATAGCACGCCAGGCCTTCCTGTCCTCCACTGCCTCCCAGAGTTTACTCAAATTCATGTTCATTACATTGGTGATGCTATCTAACCATCTCATCCTCTGCCGTCCCCTTCTCCTTTTGCCCTCAGTCTTTCCCAGCATCAGGGTCTTTTCCAGTGAGTCCTCTCTTCGCATTAGGTGGCCAAAGTATTTGAGCTTCAGCTTCAGTATCTGTCCTTCCAATGAGCAGTCACGTATGCCATAACAGACACATATATAAGGGCTGATTTCATTGATATCTTGCACAGAAACCTCCTTTTGTGGTCTGTTTCATTTCAACATTAATATTGCATCATGGGACATGTATGCAGACCCATTTCAACAAGTCAATTTTGGTGAAGAGCAAAAATTGAAGTAATTTGATGTCAAATACTTGTGCTCTTGCAAATGTTCATCAAATACATCTTATTAAGGGTGAGCCATAAATTATTGTTTTGACTACATGGCATATTTCACTGTGGCTGGTTATAAATAACATGCGCACAAAGCTAATTATAAATGGCCAAGCTACATATTCACAATCCATCTGTGGTGGCCCATCTCCTTTATCGTTTAGTATAGGACTCAAAGCTTAGCTCTGACAATTAAATTTAGTTTAATAGAATCAGAATGAAGATTAAGGGAAGAGAATATAAAGTGCAATTATATATTGATGATCTTTTATTGACTTGGTCTAATGAAACTTCTTCAGTTCCCAATATGCTGCATTTAGTCAATGAAATCTGCCTCTTATCAAGATATTTAATAATGGTGAGCTTCTCAAGGGATGCAGATTTTGGTTGTACTCATTAAACTGTCGACTGACTATAAACGTTGCTGATCTCTACAGATATACAGCTGAACTCAGAATTTGTTTTATTTATTTATTAACCTAATATATATGGCCACCCATCTAACAAAAAGTGACTCTGGGTAGCACACAATAATCCAATAAAACAGTAGATATATCAAATAAGCATTATGTAAAACCATTATATAATAATTATTAAAAAGCATTAAAAACTATAAAATTTTGCAGTACAGGTAGTCCTTGACTTACAACCACAATTGGGACCGGAATTTCCTTCGTAAGTTGTTGCAGTTGTAAGTCGAGTCACCACATGACCAGACCTGATTTTATGACAATTTTTACAGTGGTCATTAAGTGAATCATAGGTCATTAAGTGGATCCAGCTTCCCCAATGGGTATTTTTTTGCCGGAAAACAGTAAAAACGTCGCAAAACACGATCATGTGACCGCAGGACACTGCAACTGGTTGTAAATGTGAGCCAGTTGCCAAGTGCCCAAAATGCAATCATGTGACCACGGGGGGTGCAATGTTTTGCGGCACTCAGAAGTGCTATACAGGCCGTAAAGCACCCATTCCAAGGCTGTTGTAACTTCAGACTGTTGTTAAACGAACGATCGTAAGTCGAGGACTACCTGTAGTTGAAGGAAGAGCTGATTGTTAGCTGAGGCAGAAAAGTGAAACTTAGTGAAAGGTCTGACAATCAGATGGACATGACAATCTGGCATTTGCACAATAGGAAAACAAGATCAATCACTGGTGTGATTGATAACTTATTGTTCCATCCAATGGCTAAAGGGTGTCTAAAAATCTGATTTTGAAATATTGAAAAATGCAAATCACTGCTTATCTTCAAAATGATATTTCTGATTTAAACATTATAACTCTTAAGGGGGAAATTCTGCCTTCCCCACGTCCACAAAGTATGTCAAAGGATTGTTTAACACTCTTCCATCTTGTTCCACTGAATTTTTTTGTAAACTCACACTTTCCACTGCTGTTCCTTTGGCCTCATTCCTTTGACACAATGATTATTTATTAATTATAGCAACATCAACACTTTCACCTATTAAGGAAAACAAAGACTGCCTACTTGCTTATTTTTATCTGTTGTAAACAGGAAACCAATTAGATATAAAACTATACAGGTCACTTGGAATGATTTGGATGGAGATAACAGAGATGTTATAATAGCACTATCACATATCAAATATCTATATTTTGTGGATCTTATCCATAATACTAATTCATTATATCCCATCCTGAGATTTCTACTAGGGAGGGCTTTAATTCAGTAGAAGAGCTTTTTTTTTTTTTTTTTGCTTCCAGAACATCCCGGGTTTAATCTCTTGCCTGAAACTCTGAAGAGCTGTCATTAGTTAATAATGCTGGGCTAGACAGACCAATGATCTGATTCAGTACAGAACAGTCTCCTATGCTTCCTTGTCCGTCCCCCCCAAGATGCAAAACAAACAAATAAATGACTACAAACATCCCACATGACCTATAATTATTCTCCTTCCTATTAGGACAGAAAGAAATAAACGCTTCCCTGAATATGAATGATAGAGTTGAATTGATTTTCTCCTTTCACATCTATTTTGTAAACTACATTTTGAATGTCACCACATTCTTATGCATATGCTTGATGAGAGCATATTGCCTGTATCTGTGTCTGTGTGTGTGTGAAAGAGTGATTTTTAAAAAAAACTCATTTTGAGCTTTTCAGTATTCGGTGGCTATAAACTGAAATAAACAAATAAGCTAAAAATCAAGCAACCGTCAGAATGGAAAGGCGCTTATCTAATTCTCTGTGCAGAGATTGGGACAATGAGTAAGAAACTGGTTTTATGCAAGTGTGTGTGGAGAAGAAATGATGAAATTATTGCCTGCCATTTTGGTCCCAAATCATCATTAATTCTGTATGTATTTTCAGACATCTAAACGGATTGTTCAGGCATCTCTTTTCCTTGCAGAAATAAACCAGGTATTTGTGCCAGTACTGATACCTGGGGGGAGAGAGTTGGAGGAACTGAGGCAAGAAATGAAGTTCCAGACCTTACTGATAAATTAAAAGTAAACAAATTTTATGTTCCTATCAATCTAAAAGATCATAAAGAAGTGAAACCTGAAATTGCTGGTCTTGCAAGGGAATGCTAGGAAGTGCCCAGTGTGAGCTTTTGAAAGATGCACACAGGCTGTTACAAAATGCTGTTACAAATACTTGTTCTCAATGTACTTGAGATTTTTTTTTCAAATGTATCTTCCTGGTGTTTCTAGGTTTACTATATTGTTGGTGTCAGAGAGTGCTGCTGTTGGTATTGATCCCTTTCATTGGGATTTAATGCTAATGTCAGAAGTCAGGAGACCAATGGAGACACAACTGTACAATGGAAGATGGGAAATCCACACAAACCTTTTGGCTACCTCTTAACTAATTAATTTTAATTACTTATTTATTTCTCAGATTGATAAGGCCTCCTGACTCCATTGGAAGTCTATGCAGAAAAACCACATTCCATCCATGAGAATTTCTCCAAAATTCCCTTCTATTTTGAAAGACATTTCTAAAGCAAAATCTCTTCCACCAAAATGAATGACAGCTGGAATTTTCTCCATGGCATTATTTAAAAGGTAGAGCTATTGGAGACACATAGATCAAAAAGGAGAGGAACTAGAAATAATAGAATCATAAGGTTGGAAGGGACCTTCTAGTCCAACCCCCTGCCCAAGGCAGGAATCCTCATACCATCTCAGATAAATGGTTGTCCAATCTTTTCTTGAAAACCTCCAGCGATGGAGCACCCACAACTCCGCAAGGCAAGCTGTTCCACTGCTTAATTGTTCTCACTGTCAGGAAATTCCTCCTTAACTACTATATCCAAAGGTCTATCAAGATCAAATTATGGGGTAGAAGATATGGAAGGAAATTATTTTTCTCTTCTTTTGTATCTTTCGTTTCTGCCCACCCATTACAATGAACAGAAAATAGTGAATGTTAGTGTACATCTCCCTGTGTATCTAGGGGAAGGGAGTCTGTAGCTTGAATCATGTCAACTGGATTTCTATTTTCTCAGTGGAAACGTTTCGCTCCTTATCCAAGGAGCTTCTTCAGTCTGAGCAAAGTTAGTAAGGGAATCCTAAATATGTTTTTAGGTAGCTGTGTGCCCTTACACCTGGGGCTAGGTCATGGTTATATTGAGATGTTATTTTAAGTCCTTTTTATCATCTAAAGGAGGATCGTTAAGATCACCATGCTGCTGTTGAGCTTGTGAAATGGCCTTAATCTTCCTAGGCACAGAAGACAAAGCAGGGAGGAAGATGGGGGAAAGATTGTGCCTGAGGCCCCCACCTCTATTCAAGGAAGGATTTTCCAAGTTGGCATAAATGGATTCCTTGACCCCTCTCTCAAACCACCTATCATCTCTGTCTAAAATGTGAACATTAATGTCCTCAAATGAGTGTCCTTTTTCCTTTAGATGAAGATAAACTGCTGACTCTGGTCCTGTGGTGTTACTTCTCCTGTGTTGGGCCATCCTCCTGTACAAAAGTTGTTTGGTTTCTCCTTTTAAACCGTTAAACCGCTGAGCTGTAAGACTGCTTGATCTAATGGTCGGCAGTTCAAATCCCCGCGTGGCGAAGTGAGCTCTCGTCACTTGCCCCAGCTTCTGTCAACCCAGCAGTTCGAAAGCGAAATGCAAGTAGATAAATGGGTACCACGTAAAAGTGGGAGAATTTGCCAGCGTCCTGTCAGTTGGGGGTTGCCCTCAGAGCGGAAAGAAGATCCCGGGAATTCCGTGAATGGCGGCAGAGGACGACGGAACCCGATCGGCAACATCCAGGACATCAGCAGCCGACTTGGAAGCGAGGTATTCTGGGACATGTAGTCCAATACCTACGGAAGAAGAGTCGGTTCCCTTACCCCCCCCCCTTAGTGCGCGGTATAATATGGCTGTATAATATGAATTTGCAATGTTGTTGTAAGCCGCCTAGAGTCCTCCGATAGGGAGGGGATAGGCGGGGTATAAATATGATTAATAAATAAATAGATAGATAAATAAATAAATAAATAAATAAATAAATAAATAAATAAGAAAACCATTAACAATTATATCCCTCTGCCACCAGTTCTTCTCTTGATTTCATTTTACATTCCCCTTGACAAAATTCTAGTATCTCATGATAAGTTAGCCATTTGTGTTTGCCTATTATTTCTCATCTATAAAATGCTTCTTGTGCTGAGAGCTACAAAGGTGTTTTCAGGCACAACATGGGTTTGTATCCATTCCATATTCTCAATAGGGCACATTTAACATAATGATTTTGAAATCCACATTAACCTTGACTTTGTCATACTACAAATATCCATGCCACCCAAATCTCAAATCATGTCCTTGTAACTCCAAGAGCCTTCGGTTTCTCAGCAACACCCACTCTTTCATCCAAACCAAACAGTGAGCTTCAAAATACAGTTTCGAATCAGATAGACCCAATCCTCCTCTTTCCTTTGCATCTTCTAACACCTTCTATTTAACTTGTGGTTTCTTCCCCTGCCACACAAATTTAGATACAGTATATCCTTCTGCCACTGTTTAAATGGTGCATCAGTTGTTAAAACAGGTATTGTTTGAAACAAAAACATCATTCTAGGCAAACCATTCATTTTTATCACAGAAATTCTCACCAGCAATGACAGTTGTAGTTTCTCCCATCTTAACATGCCTTTTTAAACTTCATTCCATGTCTTCACACAGTTATTTTGAAATAACATACAGTTTATATTTATCATAGTGATACCCAAATATTTTACCTTCTTCTCAATTTTAAAACCTGTTTTTTTCTATTTTCATATTCTGTTAATATCTTTGTCTTCTGTTATTAATCTTGAAACCTGCTAATACACCAATTTTTCTTTAATTTGCCCATTAATATTTCAATTCCCTTTAAAGGATCTTCCAGAACCAACACCAAAACCCAACAAATGTTAAAATCAGCAAAAGACAAAAGGGACCCCCTCACCGCTGCAGGAGTTTACCGCATACCCTGCAGCTGTGGACAAGTATATATTGGGACCACAAAATGCAGCATCCATGCCAGGATAAAAGAACATGAAAGACACTGCAGACTACAGCAACCTGAAAAAACTGCAATAGCTGAACATGCTCTCAAACAAACTGGTCACGAAATCTTATTTGAAAACACAGAAATACTGGACAACACCAACAGCCACTATCTTAGACTATACAGAGAAGCCATTGAAATACATAAACACCAACACAGTTTCAATAAAAAAGAAGAAAGCCTAAAGATCAGCAAAACTTGGCTGCCAGTCCTGAAAAACACAGTTTGCAAAAGGTCAACAAACTCTACTCAACCACAGAAATATACAAACAACTCACACAATAGATGTGCTAATCCCACACACGCCAGCACCACACCCCCTAATCACCACAAAAAACCCTCTCCCAATCTCTTGCAAATGACCTCTCAGCAGCTATAAACACCAGCAGGACCACACACACTCCACTTGGTCACAGAGAGAATCTTCTAGCTGTGCTCTTGTCCTCTGAAGATGCAAGCCACAGCTACTGGTGAAACATTAGGAACAAAAACTGCCAGAACACGGCCACAGAGCCCGGAAAACCCACAAAACTCACAACACCAAATCATCTGCAAAAGCCCATAACTTATAAGTTTCTTTTTTAATCTTTATTCCCACAATCCTCTCATCTTGTCTTATATGTCTATTCAATATTTCAAGAACCAAAGTAAACAAGAGAAGAGACAGTGGGCATCCCTGTCTTGTTCCTTTTTGTATCTCCCAGAGTTTTGTTAGATCTTCATTAACAATTATTTGTGCTTTCCGTGAAGTGTAAATCGACCTTACCCATTTTATAAAGTTCTCTCCAATATTCATAACTTCCAAAACCTTGAACAAGAAAGCCCAGTTCAAGTTGTCAAAGGCCTTCTCTGCATCTAAGAAAATCAATGCAGCTTGTGTTTCATTATGTTGCTCCAAATATTCCAAAATGAACAACACATTTCTAATGTTGTCCTTTAACTGTCTTTTAGGTAAAAACCCACATTGATCCTCATGAGTAAATTAATTCATGATAAACAAAATTTCAGCTATCAGCTAAAATCGTTGTGAACAGCTTGTAGTCATTATTCAGTAATGATATTGGCCATAACTAGAAATATATTTTAATAGTATAAAAAACTGTCATCTTATGCTCCTTTGGAAAGCAGTAGGATCCATCTTTTTGACTCTCTCCAAAACTATCTGCAGTCTTTCCCCTTGAACTAGGAGCTTCAATATTTGGAAGGAAAACAAGAAAGAAGGTAGGGGAATGTTTTGGATCCAGAGGTCTCCCATTCTCAAAATATATGAGAAGGATGCAGAATTTATAACCACTCTCCTAAGTTTGTAGCAGGATGGAAATCAGTTCAAACTCTTAAAACTGTCAGGAAGGGAAAACATCGCTCCTTCCTTTCTACTTCACCATGGTGAGACTGGTGAAACTTTAGATTATTCACTTCCTCTGACATAATAGTTATCTTCAAAAGCAACTGGATTGCTCTACTGATTTTATTTGTAGGACAGTCCGACAAAGGTCCGTATAGTTAAAGCTATGGTTTTCCCAGTAGTGATGTATGGCTGTGAGAGTTGGACCATAAGGAAGGCTGAGCGCTGAAGAATTGATGCTTTCGAGCTGTGGTGCTGGAGAAGACTCTTGAGAGTCCCTTGGACTGCAAGGAGGTCAAATCAGTCACTCCTAAAGGAAATCAACCCTGACTGCTCATTGGAAGGACAGATGCTGAAGCTGAAGCTCAAATACTTTGGCCACCTAATGCGAAGAGAGGACTCACTGGAAAAGACCCTGATGCTGGGAAAGACTGTAGGCAAAAAAAGAAGGGGACGGCCGAGGATGAGATGGTTAGATAGCATTACCAATGTAATGAACATGAATTTAAGTAAACTCTGGGAGACAGTGGAAGACAAGAAGGCCTGGCGTGCTATGGTCCATGAGGTCACGAAGAGTCGGACATGACTAAACGACTGGACAACAACAACAACCTTTTTCACAAGGTGTTTTAAATGTGGCTTCTTTTTTTCAGATTCAATTTTTGCTGGCAGGAGGGGAAGAACAAATATCAATGGTTTTTCAGAACTTAGAGAAAACTTGGCTTCAGGAACAAAAGGCCGTTTTCTTCTGTCACATCATGCTCACACAATGCTTGTGTAAATGGGGATAACATAAAAATATATACAAAGAAACAACCTTAATATCCCCTTTATTGTCTTTTCTTTTAGTGACTATCTTTTTTCTGTGCTTTATAATTTCTCTTATTTCACTGAATGAACCCAACCAATCAGGAATCCCAGAATAAATGAAATGAGATAATGGCAGCACATAAGTCAATCACGTTTGTATATGCTACATGGTGTCAATAATGGCATATGAAGCCCTCACTCAGAGGAACTATCTCCTGTTAATGCTTCCATGCAAATCCGTAAAAGCAAGCAATGGAGCCCATGCAGAACCACATCAGAAAACTGCATGTTCTTTTCAGCAATGTGTGCGTAGATTCTCCTTTCTTCAGTTACATTATGGGTAATTTGAGAAAATGAAGACTGAGTGCCAAATTTATCTTCCAATGATAAAAAATAGTCCAGATCAAACTCCAGATGAACTCTCCTGATATAACAGTTTTCATTTTCTCCCTGTTCCATCCTTAATGCATAGGAGAGGTCAGCTAACACAAATAGCCCTCTAAAATAAAACTGGTTTTCTGTTTTCTGTTTCCCATTTCTACCAAGAGAAATGGATTCACTGGAGTCCTGAAGTTGGAGCAAATGTCTCTGTAGGGGCTCACTTGCCATTAGCACTACTTAACTGGAATTTATGATTTGATAATCAGAAAAAAGCACATTATGGTAAGTATGCTGCCATTCTGGATTCATTTGATGTTCATTGTAATAGCACAGCTTATAATGAATGTGGCTGATACTCACTGAGATGTCACATATAGGGTTCCCATTTCTACCAAGAGTACTCTTACAATTCAGTGTTCATTATCTGTACTTAATTCACCCAAGGAAATGAGCACCTAAGCCACTGCTGTTATTTATAATAACTTGTACTCAAATGTTGATAGAACTGAGTAAGCACCGGTTGTTAGCCCTCTTGTGGAAACTCTCTCTGACTGCTGAGACAAAATGTGAGCTTTGTAGCTTCTTACAAGCTAGAAGGGAATAATTTAGACCACTCTAGCAGAGCCCTTCTTTTAAGGGTTCCCCAGTAAAAGGTAATTACAAAAGGCTGCCACAAGTACAGTTGAAATTCTTGATGTTCCCTATTATGTCCATCTGAGGTGTTCTTAGTGTTGGAGGTTCCAGAAAATCAGCATGCTTCATTAGCATATGGATGATTGCTCTAGGAGGCAAACTCTCTATGTGCTTCTAGAGGAAGCTGCTTATTGCCCCTCCCACTTCCTCTCTCTCTCTCTCTCTCTGCTTTCTTCCACTGGAGGAGTAGGACGCACGTGCCGGAGCTCCTTCCATGGAGAGGCCATGTGCTAGGCCTCATCTCAGGAGGCTTTTTCCCCTTTTCTCCACGCAGCCCTGGAAGCAACACAGGACCAGGGGTCCACAAAATTTAGAAGAACAAGAAGTCATCTTTCCTGAACGAAAATGTAACTGGACCAAATAAACAGTAAGAACTCTTTTTGTAACCTACGTTGTCTAAGCATGTAATTATTTATACTTGGGTGGGCTATGTGCTTAAGATCAATATCTTATATCTCTCTAGTGTGCTCATTAATGCTATTAAGATAAAAACTCCTTTCTGTGTGTGCTTATTGCTCCGCTGCACTAAGCTCTGCTCCATTCAGTGGATCTAGCCATCCATTAATGGTCTTCACTTAGCCCTTCCACCACAAGGAGCCCAACAGCTCTGTGGATAATTGATTCCATTCGCAAACTGCTCTTAAATACAAAAATGCTTTAGATCTCTTTGCCCAGAGCCCAAACTACAGAACCTAATAAAATCTTGTGAACATCCAGAAAACAGAAGGAGTAGCTTGCAACTATGACATCTTGCACACGGGGAAGGTTTTAATGAGAAATTTCCTTTTCAATGTAATGGAACCAAATCTCCAGATATAATGAAAAATGGTTAGGAAAAAGTGATACAGGAAAAAAAAATAAGGGAAGGAGGCAATCACAGACACAGATTACAAAGAAAAACAAGTTCATCAGCCTAGCTAAGCTAGTTACCTGCTGGAATGTTATTTATTTAGAATGTTTCATTGTCCCCCATCCCCTTAATGACTTGGGTAGTCCCAGATATAAAATAGAACAGATATTAAAACCCCATTAAAGCAATAAAACAAATCATTTTAAAACAATTGAAATATTCAAGCAGCTTAAAAAATTAAAATGCCTGAATAAAAAAAATTGTTTTGCGACCCACCCCAATAAGAAGAGAGGGCCTTCTTCCACTTCAGTGGCACCGTTCCACAATATACTTAAGTCCCATTATGGAGAAAGCAGAATTGACCAGAGTTGTTAAATGTTTCTATACAGGGGGCTACAAAAGGTGCAATTATCACAGAATCTCAGAGTTGGAAGGAAACTCGGAACTTATCTAGTCCAATCCTCTGCTCAGTGAAGGATCTGAATTTAAAGCAGTGTTTCTCAACCTTAGCAACTTTAAGATGTGTGGACTTCAACTCTAGAATTCCCCAGAAACACTGATTTAAAGCATCTCAGACAGATGCCTATCCAATCTCTCTTTGAAGACCTCCAGTGAAGAGGAACATGCCACTTTTCCACTGGCTGAAGATCTTAACATGGGAGATTTCTCTTCATAGCTAACCTGAATCTAAAAGGTAAAGGTTCCCCCAGAAAAATTTGTGCAGTCGTGTCCGACTCTAGGGGCCGGTGCTCATCTCCGTTTGTTAGCCGAAGAGCCAGCGTTGTCCGAAGACGCTTCCATGGTCATGTGGCTGGCATGACGCACGCGGAACGCTGTTACCATCCTACCGAAGTGGTACCTATTCATCTACTTGCATTTGCATGCTTTCGAATTGCTAGGTTGGCAAGAGCTGGGGCGAGTGCCGGAGCTCACTCCGTCACGCAGGGCTAGGGATTTGAACCTCCGAACTTGCGATCTTCTGATCGACAAGCCTGGTGTCTTACCCGCTGAGCCACCACGTCCCTTCTACTTGCCTGTAATTTCAATCTACTGGTTTTAGTCCTGCACTTCAGGGTAACCAATAACACACACACACACACACTCCTCTACATGACAACTCTTTAGATATCTGAAGACTGCTACACTCAGAGCTTTCCAAACTGTGTGTCGCGACACAAAAGTGTGTCGCCACACACAGTCTGGTGTGTCGCCACACAACCCGGAAGCGCTGATCATCATCAGCACTTCCGGGTTTTCCCGCGGCGACACACCAACAGCGGCGCACAAAAACCCGAAAGCGGCAGCAGCGCTTCCGGGTTTTTGCACACGGCAGCACTTCCGGGTTTTCACGCGGTGACACACCAACGGCGGTTGGTGTGTCGCCACGAGAAAACTTTGGAAAGCCCTGGCTACACTCCTTCCCTCAACCTTCTCTTCTACAGGGTAAACATACAGGTCCTTTAACCATTCCTCAGAGGATTTACTTTTCATAGGCTGACCATACATCCCGTTTTGAACGGGACAGTCCCGTTTTTTAAACAATTCCCGACTGTCCCATCGTTTTAAGAAAAATATCCATTTTGTCCCATTTTTTAAAGTTCCCGCAGTGAAGCACACATGCATGACCGCATGCACGCACGCATGTGCGCCCACTTTGTCCGGCGAGCTGTGGGTAGGTTAGGGTCCCGTTTTCCTCTCAAGGAAATGTGGTCAGCCTAACTTTTCAGTCACCTCACATTGTTGGTAGTTCTCCTCTGAACTCACCCTGGTTTATTGAAGTCCTTTTTTGACCATGGTACCCAGAACTAGACATAATGTTCCAAATGGGACCTGACCAAAACTGAGTAGAGTAGATGATTTTTGCCCATGATCTTGACTCTATGCTACTGTTAATAATCCCCCCCCCATTTTTTTTTAATCCATTCAATCATGTCCAATTCTTGGAGAGTGCCTGGACATGTCCCTGCAGTTTTCTTGGTAAGGTTTTTCAGAAGTGGTTTGCCATTGCCTCCTTCCTGGAGCTGAGACAAAGTGACTGGCCCAAGGTCACCCAGCTGGCTTTGTGCCTAAGGTGGGACTAGAACTCACCGTCTCCCAGTTTCTAGCCTGATGCCTTAACCACTACAAAAAATTGCCTCTTACATCCCAAAATAGCATTTGGCTTTTTAGAATCTGCATCATACTTTTAGCTCATTTTTGGCTTGATCTACTAGAACCCCCAGATCCTTTTCACATGCACTACTGCCAAGTCAAATCTCCCCCATCTTATATTTGTACCTTTCATCCCCCCTACCCCGCAGGATTTTACATTTCTCCCTGTTAAATTTCATCCTGTTTGCTTCAGCCCACAACATGAATTATGGCATTTTGCAACGAAAGAAACAAATATGGCTGTTACAGGTTTGGCCAATAAATATCAGTAACAATGTCTTTTCTTTGTTCTTAGTTAAAGAAGCAGCAAGAAGATAAATCTCTCCCAGCTCCCTGGGCATTGTGACTGGTACATGCTAGCATTCCCATTCAATGGTGTGCAGAGGCTGCAATCTCCACTACTCCTCTCAAAGGTATGCTCCTATTTGCAATGTATTATACCAGGAAATGGTTCAGTGCTCTTCCACTCCTTCCAGGGCATTAATCTAGTGTGTGTGTGTGTGTGTGTGTGTGTGTGTTGGTGCACATGTGTTTTTTTAAAAAGCCACGAAGGGGAAGTTGGCCTGCAGGGATTGGCTATGGTGGTTTGATCTGCACCAAATGCCTCACAGAGAAATTCTCCTCCCTTTTGGTTTCTACTAATGTTCAAATATGATAGAGGAGCCAGTTTGGGGTAGTGGTTAAGGCATCAGGCTAGAAACTGGGAGACCATGAGTTCTAGTCCAGCCTTGGACACAAAACCAGCTGGGTGACCTTGGGCCAGTCACTTTCTCTCAGCCCCAGGAAGGAGGCAATGGCAATTAAATTAATAAAAAGTTCCCAATGCCTCTCCAGAAGCATCAGAGTGGTTGTGAAACCAAAGAGAGCATGAGGATAGGAGGAACAGATCGTCCAAGCTACTCTTGAAATGTTGAGCTATAAATCGGAAGATCATAAGAAGCTTCAGATGTAATTGGACAATAGGATGGCTCCTTTGTTCTCAAGTCACAAGGAATGAAGCAGGGGAGGTAACGCAGCTCCCATCCCTCATTTAACAGCATCTTTTCCAAAGGATAAAAATGGTTTCATGTTTCTGTTCGGATATCAATGAAGCAATGCCTTCCAGTGTGTGAGTAAGTGCATGTGAAAGAGAGTGAGAAACAAAGAAAGACTAAAAAAGAGAAAGGCCAATCGACCTTCTAGCTGAATGGGCCATAATCATGCCCAGCTGCAAGACATCCCCTGGAGTGTTTCTATAAAGCAGTTCAAGGGACATCAACAACGTTTACTGGACTATGAAACAACTCTTCACAAAGTGAGAAAAGGGCCTGGGCCAGACAGGCAACCCAATGTGTTTTCTTTATTGTGTGCACAAGTTGGAACAACATCTATAAAATCCAGAGTTGAATGGTCTATAAATCCAGGCAGCCTGCACACTGGAGACCAGGCATGTTTGTTAGTAAGAAGGAGAAACAACAATCTCTGTGTGAAGCCGGAGGTTCACATAACCTTGGAAGGAAGGGGTCAGCTGCTCTTGCTTCATTTAAATTAAGTTTTATTACTTTCTATAAGTCATAACAACTACCCGTCACCCCACCAACTGGTTTCTCTTTAGAATAAGACTTAGGTTGCACAGAGATCAATTTGGGATAGAGATTAATTAACCCATTCAAATATTAGGTAGGTATATATATTCCAAACTTGCCAAATATTCATCGATTGCAATTCTCCCCAAAACATGTATAAAATGCAGACATTAGAGAGAATTAATGGATAAAAATGCATTTATCTGTGGGGAAAAATGCTTGCAAAAAGAGTGCACTAACCATGATTTCATTAAGGGTACAGGAAAAAGCATCTATCTATCATCTATCATCTATCATCTATCATCTATCATCTATCATCTATCATCTATCATCTATCTACCTACCTACCTACCATCTTGCTATCTGAAAATTTCTCCAAGTTTTTTTAAATAGCAGGAATGAATGCTACTCTGAAGATCTTTGGATGCAATCTATTTCTATTAGCCACCTGGGCATGCTCTAAGGAAGGATAGTTTTCTAAATAAATAGAAAACTCTAGCACTAACAAATAATAGCCTGACCCACATTCAGAACCTCTCGTCACCTTTGTATCATTCACTAACTCAGAGCTTTCCAAACTTTTCATGTTGGTGACACACTTTTTAGACATGCATCATTTTGTGACACACTCTTACAGCAGGGCACAAGGCAGGCACTAGGACCTGCGTGGAATCACAGCAGGTTTGGAGGCAGCAAGGCACAAGGATGGCACTAGGACCTGCATGGAATCCTGGCAGGGTTTGGAGGCAGCAGCAGCTGCAACACACGCAGACACTGCAGCTGACACACTAACGTGTCACAACACACAGTTTGGAAAGCTCTGCACTAACTTTATCCATTGTTCATCATAAACAATCAATTTAATCATGTTTTTAGATGCAGTCCTTTTCCATGTGTACACATGAAAAGGCATGCTTAAATCACAAATATTCAAAAAATACATTTTTCTACATGTATACTCACTAATCAGTCAACATTCTCATTCATTCTTGGGTTTCCAAATGGCCAGTAACTTTTTCTATATTCTCTTATCTCACTCCCACCCATCCACTTGCATCAAATAGCAGAATAATTTTTTACCCCGGATCATATTAATTTAGAATGTTGTCCATTTTTTCCCAGAATTCTTCTTTGGTTTTTCCTCATGCTGGCTGGGGAATTCTAGGAGTTGAAGTCCACACGTCTTAAAATGGCCAAGATTGAGAAACACTGCACTAGAGTGTAACATGCAACTACCATCAAGCTATGGATTCCCACAACTATAGACATCCAGTTGAAATTTTGATGAGAAAAAAAAATGATGAAATGTATTTCATGATGTCAGGAAACAATCCCCATCTTGTGTTTTGATGTCAGAAATTAGTATATAAGGCATGGAGTTTGCATCATGATGTCATAATGCATATTTTGTTATTTGCTACCCTTGATAACAACCAAAATCCCATAAATTCATATTTTCTGACACGTCATTCATAATTAAACCTATACTTTCAGTTTAGACATTTAATTTATAATTAAACTTATACTTTCACTTCCCTGTATATATTTTTCAATGTCGCTCTACAAGGTCAGACCACCTTCATTCAGATCCATTACATCCTTCCCCTTGCTCTGAGTTCCATAGACACACAATATATTAGTTTTTGTTTCATTCATTTTATTTGTTATTTCATGCTCTTTACCATTTACGTCTTTCTCATTCCAGGTTGCCATCTTCCATATCTCATGGTTATCACAAGATGGGCCCATCGTTATTTTCTTCTGCGCCTATCATGGCTTTGGTCATGTAATGCTTCTTAGTAAAATAGAGAAGGTATAGGATAGGTTGTCAGCCTTAGTCATACCATGTAATGGATAATGACACTGCCACTCACCTTGGGCACATTTGTCCTCTCTGCCACAAGCAAAATCAAAGCCTGTTTTTACTTCAAGCATACTCACATGATTCTACAGGATCTCTAATCTAGAGACCACCATACAAAGGAACATATTATTACCCATATCCAACCCATTCAGAGATATATACAGCATACTGAGCCATGCTCAGGATGAAGAGTTTTTAGAAAATTGAACATTTAAATGTCATGCTTGATTGGACCAAGTTTGCTCCTGTAAACCAGTATCCTGTTTTAATATTGGTTAGTTTGGGGAAACCATCACCTCCCTCTGCCAACCTGCAACTCTCCCCATAAAAAGGTAGTGAGGGACAGACCATCCCCTGTAGATACACTGGGTGGCTATTTAAGTTGTAGATGCAAGGATTCTCAGAGGACAACTCAGAAAATGAATTGGGTTGAAGGCTGTTTATTTTCATGTCACCCTTTCAATCTCAGCAATAGGGCTTTTGGCAAAGCTAGAAACTCCTTCCTGATGCTTCCCCAAACCAAACATAACTTTCCTACAAGAAGTTATTCTATGCCAGAAACAGGTCCTGGTGTCCTCTTGTAACAGAGGGTTGCATTATCCAGCTCTAACTGGTATTGCTTACAAGCTTCTGCTGATGGAAACCAGGGAAGCCAACTTCCTTCACCCGTAGGCATTCATTCAAAGTTTAAAACAGTCCAGACATGGGGAAACAGGGTGCCTTTCAGTAGGGTTCCTTAGAATGGCTCGGCTAACCTGAGAGTCAGATGTGCCCTGCAAAAAAATTTTAAGCAGCCTTGTCCACAGAACCTTTTCTTTCAATTAGTCAGCTCCTTCTTGTAATCCCTCTCCCAAAACAGAGCAAAACTCACCCCTCTGATCCTCATTTGCCCTGCCCACAACTACTGAGACGGTTGGTTAACCTTGATTAGTTAAGACAGCTCAGCTGAATTTTGAGTGCTGCGTACTGTAGTTTCCCTCAACCCAGGTAGCATCTACAGAAAAATGCCTGTGGTCCTTTAAAAGTCTGATACAGTTTAAGGGGAGTGAAGACTTCAAAAGACTTATTAACCCTGCTATTTGTTCCAGGGCAATGTTAGCCAGCATAATCTCTTAATGCTTTGGTACCAGGACTGCTTTTCATGGTCATGAGTCAAAAGTTCAGAATCTTTAGTTGATCCTTTCACTGTACAGCAGAGCTTTCCAAACTGTGTGTCGCAACACAAAAGTGTGTCGCCACACACAGCGTGGTGTGTCACCACACCACCCGGAAGCGGCGGTGCACGCGTGCACGGCGGCAGCAGCAGCGGCGCGGGATCAGTGGTTCCGCGTTTTAGCGGAGGCTGCCGCCGCCGTGCACACGCGCGCCGCTGCACACACCCCCGGGCCGCCGCCGTGCACGCGCCTGCCGCCGAACGCCCCCCCCCGTGCCGCCGCCGTGCACGCGCCTGCCACCGCACGCCCCCCCGTGCCACCGCACGCCCCCCCGTGCCGCCGCCGTGCACGCGTGCGCCGCCACCGCACTGCCGCCGCCGCCGCCGCTGTTGCTGTGTCGCCAGCGGCGGCACTTTGGAAAGCCCTACTGTACAGTATATTTCTTAGAAGGTTCTCTCCACCATATGTCTGGAGACATTTCATTCCCCAAATGCTTGACATGTTTAAGGTATGCAGGTTTTGCAAAACTGAAAATATAGCAAGTCACAAGAAGAAAGAGACAAATCAGCTCATTTCTAGTCCACAAAACATCTGTTTTCACTCATCAGTCTGTTCCATCATTTGTTCCCATTAACCTACACATTTCTTTTGTTTCTTTCACAAACTCTGTGTTTTTGTTACTATTTAATCTGCACATTTATCCCCCCACCACATGTATTTATTTTCTGAGTTATCTAGAAAATATTTCACATGGGATGGTCTACAAATAGTGATAACAAAATGTAAAAATAAATGGTTGAATGTAGCTTGTATCATGTCAACTGGATTTCTATTTTCTCAGTGGAAACGTTTTGCTCCTTATCCAAGAAGCTTCTTCAGTCTGAGCAAAGTTTGTAAGGGAATCCTTAAATATGTTTCTAGGGTGGCTGTGTGACCTTGCACCTGGGGCTAAGTCATGGTTATTTGAGATGTTTATTTCTAAGTCCCTTTATCATCCAAAGGAGGATCGTTAAGATTACCTTGCTGTTGTTGAGATTGCGAAATGGTCTTAATCTTCCTAGGCACAGAAGACAAAGCAGGAAGGAAAATAGGGGAAAGATTGTGCCTGAGACCCCCACCTCTATTCAAGGAAGGATTTTCCAAGTTGGCATAAATTGATTCCTTGACCCCTCTTTCAAACCACTTATCTTCCCTGTCTAAAATGTGAACATTAATGTCCTCAAATGAGTGTCCTTTTTCCTTTAGATGAAGGTAAACTGCTGACTCTGGTCCTGTGGTGTTACTCCTCCTGTGTTGGGCCATCCTCCTGTACAAAGGTTGTTTGGTTTCTCCAATGTAGAGCTCAGAGCACTCCTCACTGCACTGGATTGCATACACTACATTGCTTTTCTTGTGTTTTGGAGTTTGATCTTTGGGGTGTACAAGCCTCTGTCTCAGTGTGTTGGTGGGTTTGAAATATACAGGTATGTGGTGTTTGCCAAATATCCTTTTTATCTTTTCAGACATGCCAGCCATGTAAGGAATGACCAGGTTCTTCCGTTTACAACTTTGCTCAGACTGAAGAAGCTTCTTGGATAAGGAGCGAAACGTTTCCACTGAGAAAATCGAAATCCAGTTGACATGATTCAAGCTACAGACAATTCCACCTGGATGACTGAGAACCTTCATCGACATAAATGGTTGAATGTTTTCTGAACAGGATAATTTGCTGATCTTATTTTACCATGCTGTCTTAGATATCTACTGAAAAGGTCTTTTATGTTCATTAGGATTACTTTAAGCAGGCAGATATATGTTAATGTATCCAAAAAGATTCAAAATTCTTCTAGTTGTTTGGGAGGGAAGGAGGGAAGGAAGTAAATTACTCCTAAGAAGGAGCCTTAAGAGATAAAAATGTGGTTCTTCAATCAGATGGCAAACTTGTGTTTGAGCAAGATTTTTGTATTGGGCAATGACTAACTTTGTTGGAGCAAGTTTTAACTCCTTTTATTTCCTTTTTATTGATGGTTTGGCACATTTTAATTATAATTTTGTATTTACATGAATTTTATTACTGAAGTACCTAACTGACCTTGGTTGATCACAAAAGCTAAACTGGGTTGGACCCAATTAATACTGTCTTGGATGGAAGATTACTTAGGAATCATAAGGCTGTTACCTAGAGAGGATATCAATCGAAGAGAATATTTGTATCTCAGGGTTGAACTGTGGAGTCCTTGGTGCTCTCTGAGCCTTGTTGTTTTCTTGCAGATGTTTCATTGCCAGGCTAGGCAACATCTTCAGTGCGAAAAGGGAGTGGAACTTGCTCTCTGTTTATATACCAGGGCTTGTCCTGCTTGTGTTGGTGGCGGTGTTTTTCTCTCCTTGGTAGTTCCTTGATTGGGCTGTTGTTTGCTGCTTGGTTGATTGACTGAGTTAATAGTTCCTTGGTTAGGGTATATTGTGCTGTTTGATTGTTCCTCTGGTTCTAATCCTGGTGTTAATTTTTACATATCTGGGTGTTGATTGCTAGAGAGGATAGTTGAAAAAAATATTCCAGAAGAAAGCAACATCAAATAATTTCTACGCAATGCCAAGAAAATTTCATGGATGCACTTCTGAGGGGTCAAACTCAATTCAGTGGCACTTTTACCTTTTTTAAAATTATTCATGGGTTCCATTTTTGTAGGAAGTGAACACATCATTCAACAAAAAGATAGATAGCAGCCTTGTTTGTCTTGCATCTCTGTTATTCTTATTAGAATCCTGAATATAAACTAAAGTCTGGACATTAATACTAATGGTATTTTGTTTAAAAAGTCAGATTTTTGGGGTCTGTTTTTAAATATAAATTTCAAATAGCGTCACCCAAATATACATTTTAAGCCCATTGTGATAAGTGTGTTCCTTTATTTTTTCTTTGTGTTGATAACAATGCTGATAGATAAATTTCAATCAGTTCATCTATTCAGGGGAAATTGACCATTTCAAATAATAACAGGGGAGAAAACGATGGATTTTTTTCTAGCAATCCTAGTCCCCTGGGCATAGGACAGAGATGGCATTCATCACTCTTGTTGATAACCTTTGGCAGAACCTCAGTGGAGGTAACATTCCACTCCTACTCCTATTAGGTCTCTTGGTAGCCTTTGTTATCATTGATATCAAGATATCAAAGGGGGTAAAACTATTGGCTCAGTGGTCCATCCATCCCCTGTGAGTTATTGCTGAGTTCAGTTCTCTCCCCACTATTGTTTTACATTTACATGAAGCCACTGGGAAAGGTCCTCTATCAATTTCGGGTATGGTATCATCAGTACATCACTACCTTGGGCTGCGCAGGAGATGCTGTCTGTCTTCACCCAGTCTCTGGAGGCTATCACAGTCTGGATGGAATTAAACCAGCTGAAATTGAACCTTAGCAAGACAGAGCTGCTGTTTGTTCATCATGGCTCTCTTAAAGCTCCAGTGTTGTCAACGAGGTGGTATGCCCATTGCAAAGCTGTTCTGTGACCTGGGTATTCTTCTAACTCCAACTTCTGGGCAGGTGAAGGCCATAGCTAGGGTGGCCTTTGCCAGCTCCCATCAGTGTGCCAGTTTCAGCCCTACCTGGAGGAGGAGGACCTTGCACAGTGATTCATGCCCTCATCACTATGTGATTGAACTACTGTAATGTAGTCCATTTGGGGCTGCCTCTGAAGATCATCCAGGAGATTTAGTCAGCCCTTAAAGCAGCAGTCCAGTTACTGTTTAGTGCATGACACCAGTGCTTTGGACCCTTCACTGGCTTCCTGTTACTTCAGCAGCAGTTCAAACTGCTGGTTTTAACCTACACAGCCCTATCTGGCTTAGCACCAACCTACCTTCAGGAGCATCTCCAGATGGAATTAGCCCTCCTGACTTGTACTTTCTGGAAGAAACTGCTTATGGTCCCCCACTACTGCAGCGTGAGGTGGCTGAAATACATTGCCATTACTTATCCAGTGGTCATACTATGGAAAAGCTTCCCAGTTGGTAAGACCCCCATAATGTTAAAGACTCAGCTGTTCAAGATGGCTTAAAATAACTGATGGATGGGTTAGATTTAGAGGCTATCCAACTCAATAAGAATTTCTGTATTTTGTATTTCCTATTGGTTTATTATCTGATGGATTCTCAGAATAGTAGGGGATTCCCTCCAGAATCTAGGCAGCTACTGGCAGTGGCTACAAAGCTGTATGGTTCGCCAGTTCCTTTTACATCATCTCAAGGTAATCCATTCCTTAAATTGGAAGTGAAATGGCCACTAAGCAAACGTGTGTGTGTGTGTGTGTGTGTGTGTGTGAGAGAGAGAGAGAGAGAGAGTGAGAGAGAGAGAGAGAGAGAGAGAGAGAGAGAGAGAGAGAGAGATGCTGCAAAGATCACTGATTGCTGCCATCTCATTCAGATAAAGTTCTCTTATGCAGCCACACCAGCACTATTCCCACTCTGATGTGCATTGTTGTCAGGTGCAGAAATTTGGTCGTAACTGCATGCATTGGTCGGAAAATGATTTTTAAAATTTACTTATTACGGTCGTATTTGTGAACAGTCACTAAACAAGGAATGGCTGTAATCCACAGAATGCCTCTGGGAGGGAGGGAGGGAGGGGCAAGGTCATTGAATGCAGTGCTTTATAGAGAAAATGGCTTTATAACCTGATAAATTGAAATTAGATTTTAAGGAACTTTTATTAAGTTTCACTGAATTGTTTATATAAATCAAAGCAAGAGGAGGGGGGGGGAGGATCATCTAGATGAAAAGGCCGTTTAAAGCCACTGAGTCTAACCCCCCTCCTCATTGCAAGAATCTCCCTGACAGATGACTGTCCAGCTTCTGCTAGAACAATTCTTTTGAAAGAAAACCCACAATCTCACTGGGTATTCATCTATTGAACTGTCCTTACTAATGCAATCCTCATTTAGCGACTGCCTTGTACAGCAACCATTAGCAGTTATGCTGGTGATGACTTTGCAGGTCTGTAAAACAAAGGAAAGCTGAAGTAAGATCATAAACACAGTTGCGGTTTCACTTATTGACTGCTTCATTTAAGGACTGAGTTGCCAGTCCCAATTGTGGTCACTAAACAAAGACTCCCTGTATTATAAATCTTTTTTCCTAACATTTTATTGGAATCTGCCTTTCTGTAACTTAAATCCATTATTTCCTCTCCTGCACTCTGGAACAATAGAGAAGAGATTCTGATTCTCTATGTGACATCCTTTCATACAGTATATTTGAAGAGTTTGTCATATGTTTCCCAAGAGAATATACTTCCTAGATAAGCCCAGTTTCCACTTCCTTGATTTTTCTTGTTGCCATTCTTTGATTTGGCTCCAATTTTAGAGGTGTGGTAGTGGTAGTACAGCAGTGTAGCAGAATTAGTGGATTAATTTTTGGTCCTCTAAGAATTCTCCTTTCCCTTTTTCAATACCTGGACAAATGTTTCTCCGCTGGAAATTTCCTTCCACCAATGTCTTGACAGCATCCCTGTAATATATCTAGCATGCTATCAGCATTCATATACTGTCACACAAGGAAGAACTGTCTGCCACCTTGACTGAAACTAAGGACAACACTCTGTCAAATCTAATAGCATACAGGTATTGCCACAGGTCAAACAAACTGCTATATCAACAAAGCAGACTGTGTAGTCTCCGACCACATGTAACCCTTCTTAAAACCTGGAGCGGCCCCCAGTTCCCCAGAAACCAGATCAGTCCATTGCCAAAACAAGAAAGAGTTCAACTGTCTCTCGTGCTCAAAACAGAGTGGCTTCTAGCCCTTTGAATCAAGCAAGTGGGGAAGAGGGGCATAGGAAGTTGAATATTGATTTCACCATAATCACAGCTCTCACTTGATATGCAGCAGTCACTGGAATTTGGTTCATAATGGCTTCATAGCTTTTCTCCAATAAACCTACTTATCTGAGTTTTGTGTCTTTGGACCTCTATTCCGGAAGTTTTTGACTTGTCAGCCTAGAGAAGCTTGACATAAAGTTATTTGTGAATGATGTAGTATTGACAAACGGGAATGAACTCCATTCCTTCTTCACCAGTCATTTAAATAATGAGCACGGAACTTGGGACTTTGAGAGTCATCATCCCGATATGTCAGTTTGTGTCGGAAAAGTGATCAGCACAAGAACAAAAGAGCGATTGGTGAAGTGATTCTGATTGGTGCTCTGCAGCCTTCTCTAACTGTTTAATATAGATTACCATAAGTGGAGAGACTGAAGGGAGAGAAGCATAAATTTAACGTCAGGAGGAAATAATGGTGTCTTCTGAGAGAGTCCCTAATTACATCATTCAAAAGTCTTTAAGCAACTGACTCTCCAGATGCAGCCTCAGGGCAGGGCAGATTGATTGTAATCAAGGCAATTTAAGGCAGGTCTAAATCTACTAGGAAGAAAAAATTCACAGACCAATTCCCCCAGAAATGCAGGTTAATTGCTTGAAATAGCCAAACACTGCTGATGTAGAACTACATGGATCTTTTATACAGTAGCATAAAAGGGAGTATATTCATTATAACTTCATAGATGCATATTCTGAAAGAGAATAACATGATGGATATATATGTGTATGAGAGTGGGTATATGTATGTATACAAACATGCTTAAACACAACTGTAATGTACATTAAAGCAGTACATTATTTAATGGGAAAGTTTATGTACTTTTAAGTACATATACATGTGCTTCAATATATGGTGTTATATGCAACTTTCCTAAATAAACAGATTTCCTTCCTTGGTGTAATTTTGTTTTTATTTATTTTTTTCTTCCTTCTTAACTACAGCAGTTGCCCAGAGTCATTTGGGAGTCCAAATCTAGAGAGATGGAGATGGAGATGGAGATCCTTTTCCAGGAATATATACACAGAAGATTAAATCAATGCAGTGCATGCCTTCACATCAAAAGTGTTAATTTGTACCCATCCCAATATTTGTACTGATCCCAATATTTTTCTTCTTTCATCCATTATGGAAAGACATTCTGTTGCACTTGAATGTCCACATAGCCTTATCTTTGACTGCCTTTCTATATTGTATTAACAATGTTCAAATTATTTTCTCCAATTGCTGCAGTTTTCTTGCAGTTTTATTAAACTGGGAACAAAAAAATATCATCTGCAAAATTTTGTCTGCTCCCTTACAAATCCAGGTAACTTACAGTATGCTTTCTCGGCTTGAATTACATAGCAGAAGAGAAGTCAAATGACCTTCAAAGTCTACCACTCTCATAGAATCAGGGTTACCAATGACAGGACAGAGTATACAAATCAAATCAGCCTAGGATCAGTTGCAGGACTGCCAAATAATTAATGTTTTCATTAATGGGGAAATTGTGCTTCTTCCTAATTATACATATGATTACCAAAGTATTAACATCCTGTAGAATGTTAGATGATGATGATGATTTACTATCTCTTACTATCATTCTTCTTCATTAACATTTATAGTTTCTTTATCACCTTTTTTGTTCTTAAGTTTAAAAAGATGGGACATTTTATTCAGGCTGTCAAAATGGAATTCAAAATACATTTCTTTTGCGTATGAGATAAGAAAGATTATGTTGGTGCAGCTGATACACACAGCTTGGTAGCTTACAGAACAGTCCTAGTCCCCTGATTAGTTGGAAGGAGGAGGTTAGCATGAGAGGGAAGTACCCCTTTCACACCAAGAATGGAGGGGACTTTTCAAGGCTAAGTTGGAGATAGTGTGGATGCCCTGAATCAAACTCCTTTGATTCTCCTGAGAGGGTCCAGAGTAATAGCCTTGTTCTACCTATTATTGTGGCCTAGATTCAAGAACCCTTCCAATATAATGACAATAGTGGAACCAACTCCAATTCTTCATAAGTAGAGGACACCATCCTAGATCCTAAATACTATTCCAGCCTTCCCCAGCCTGGTTGCCTTCCAGTTATAAAGACTTCAACTTCTAGTATTCTCAGCAATTTGCCATGCTTGCTGGAATTCTAGGAGCTGAAATCCATATGGCTGAAAGGCAATGGTCGGAGTAGGCTGCCCTATCCCATAAATTTCAGCAAAGTTCATCTGTCCTGATTTTGAGAAGTGAATTATGGATTGCTTTACTGAGCTATGATTTGGAATTAGATTTGTGTCTTTGTCCCCTGAAAGAGCTGGTAATGATAAAAAAAGGTCTAATAAAGAACCTTTAAAGTTTAATATAGGACTTGAGGCACTTCAGTTCAAATTATAAAACCCTTTTAGTTATTGTAGGCCAGAGGTGGAATCCTTGGGTATAGGATTGCTGTCCCTGGTGCTGAATGTAGTGTAGAACTATTAGCAGGCACTTATAAAAGTACCCAGAGCCATGAAACTGCTAGTTCCAGATATACTACTGTGAGCCATCTCCTATCTGAATTATTGCTTGCTGGCAAGATAGTGTTCAAAATTTCCTCTATTATTGAAACAAGTGAGAAGGTTCCCAACAAATGAGTTGGGAAAGAAATGCATAACAATAACAAATAATGATTCATGGAATATACTAGTCAGATAATGTCCAATGTATGCTTGCGGCATCTACCCAATGCAGATGTAAAAAGTAAAGTACTTTGCCACTCATTCATTCATTCATTCATTCATTTTAAAATACTTGTTTTAAAAGTATTGTACATATTGTAACAACAACCCTGGGTGGTGCACAAAGCAGTACAAACAACAGAAACCCCCAAACCAAAAATAAAATCAGTAAAAACTCTATAGTTAGAAGGAACTTCTAAAATGTGTCTTAACAAGGACCATGCAAATGTCAAAAGTAAAGTTTAACCTAAATAATAATAAAACCATTATGGCAGTAAATAAATCAACAGAAGGAAAACACCTTTTGATCATCTGCTCTGATTTATATGAATCT
This sequence comes from Charina bottae, assembly GCA_023362775.1. Classification (NCBI taxonomy): domain Eukaryota; kingdom Metazoa; phylum Chordata; class Lepidosauria; order Squamata; family Charinaidae; genus Charina; species Charina bottae. The sequence continues at coordinate 4,134,884 of JALMGJ010000017.1, read as the reverse complement.
ATAACCTTTTGGAAGAGGCAGCTTGTCCACTATTTCATTTCCCATGCCTATCAATGCATAAACACCAGTGTTACCTTCTGATAGGGCTGAGGCCAAAGTGGACAGCAACAGAGAGTATCTTTTAAACAAAAAGATGCTTTTTCAAGAGTTGCTCAAAAAGTAGGCAAAAGTATTAACTCATTCTGGGCTGATTCAGGAAAGCCAGGTCTCTCTCACAACTGGCTTTATGAGATCATAAAGCTGACTTTCATTCACAACTGACTTTATGGCATCATAGCCAAATATTATTCCCATTTGGCTAGGAAGATCTATATGACCACTCCTAGGAAGAAGATGACACCTTGCTTTATGCAGTGGTGTTAAGAAAACCATAGATTGGAGAAAATAATGACAGAATATAGATAAACAAAGAAGAAGGTGAAAAAAACATCTTGAATGTCTTGCTCCAAATAAGATTAGCTCATGTCACAGAATTTCCATCTACTGCTTTCTAAAAGATCAACTGTTCTAACTCTTGGGGCCAACACAAGTGTTCAAGAAGGAGCCCCTTAATATTGCTGATGAATGCAACTGCAAATCAGTAATGTTGTCCCAAGGTCAGGCACCTCCAATTAGTGTTTCTACAATTTCAAGGTATGAATTGCCCTCATATTTCAATATGGCAAAACTAGGACTTGGTTTATTAAAACAATCACTCACATATTAATCATGTTTCCTGTTTTCTACCCAAGCAGAAATAAAAGCTGTTGCAAAAGAAGGGTCCTAGCCATCCTTTAACTTACCAGCTCCTCTCTCAAGGGATAAAATTGGCAGCCAAAAATAAACTCAGCCCACTCACTGCTGATGAACATTGATGGAGCAACACATGCTGAGCGTTTTATGAGTCTGCTGCATAAAATGAAATGTGCACAAAGTCACATGGGAGGAAGACTTTGGCCAATCAAACCTGTTCTTTTTGAAGTGTGGTTGTCAGCTGATGGCCAAAGATAGGTTGAGACAGGCAATTCTTGGCTCACAGCAAGGAACTAAACAAAATCTGGGGAGTCTTTGGTGCTCTCTGAGCCTTGTTGTTTTCATGCAGACGTTTCATTGCCAGGCTAGGCAACATCTTCAGTGCGAAAAGGGAGTGGAACTTGATGTTGCCTAGCCTGGCAATGAAACGTCTGCATGAAAACAACAAGGCTCAGAGAGCACCAAAGACTCCCCAGTTCAACCCTGAGCTACAAATATTCTCTTCGATTGGTAAACAAAATCTGCCATGGATTTCCATTCATGCAAACTGGTGTGATCCTCCCATACTAGATCCATTGCATGGAGGACAGGACTGCACAGAATCCTAGAGTACCATTAATTCTCTGCTCCAAAATCTTACATAGGAAACAATGTGTATGAACGAAGCAAATATTTCGGAAATTTGGATTACCCCAAAGTACATTATGATTAGTTGGTTTCAATAACACACACCCCCCCACACACACACACACACATAATTGAACCCTAACCCTAATCCTAACCTCTGTGTGTGTGTGTGTTTGTGTATGTATATATACAGTATATGTGTATATATATGTATATGTGTGTGTTTGTGTATGTATATATATATGTGTATATATATATGTATGTGTGTGTGTGTATGTATATGTATGTGTGTGTGTGTGTGTATGTGTGTGTATATATATATATACACACACACACACACACACACACACACATAATTGAACCCTAACCCTAATCCTAACCTCTGTGTGTGTGTGTGTTTGTGTATGTATATATACAGTATATGTGTATATATATGTATATGTGTGTGTTTGTGTATGTATATATATATGTGTATATATATATGTATGTGTGTGTGTATGTATATGTATGTGTGTGTGTGTGTGTGTATGTGTATATATATATATATATATACACACACACACACACACACACACACACACATACATACACACACACACACACACACATAATTGAACCCTAACCCTAATCCTAACCTCTGTGTGTGTGTGTGTGTGTTTGTGTATGTATATATGTGTCTATGAAGGTTCTCAGTCATCCAGGTGGAATTGTCTGTAGCTTGAATCATGTCAACTGGATTTCTATTTTCTCAGTGGAAACGTTTCGCTCCTTATCCAAGGAGCTTCTTCAGTCTGAGCAAAGTTAGTAAGGGAATCCTTAAATATGTGTGTGTGTGTGTGTGTGTGTGTGTGTGTGTGTGTGTGTATATATATATATATATATACACATACACATACACACACACACATACACACACACACACACACATAGTCGCACACAACATTAAGGGTAGCTGTATCAAAACAGTGCTTTTGTACTTTTTTGTAAACAAAATAATTCACAGAAAATGTGAATAAATGGAATAAGAAGCAAATTGAGATCATGTGGGACTGATTTGCACATCTCTAGCTCACCAATGTAAAGTTCAGGGTGAGAGAAGACCAATAATTGGAATCCTAAAAATGCTGTTGCAGTCAAGATTGTGCCAACCCTGTATTTCACTGATTGAAGGTAGAGACATCGCTTGCAGCTATTCGTGTCTCATTTGTACTTTCACGTCACTTGAACTGCTGCAGAGGGAATATGCTGCGGTTGTCTGGTGTTTTTTTTTTTTTTTTTGGTGCAATTGTAGCTTGCTGTGGATTATGGCAAATGGTCAAGCACATCATGGAAACCATTCTACACATGTGATTCCTGCAGCATTTGTACTCAAAAGAAATCTAGGCAACATTTCAGACATGCTGAAGGGCAGTGCATACTGATAAATTAAGAATCTGCCAAATTTAGATAATCAGATCCATCAGATTAGATATATCAGATAATTGATGTATATAATTTCCCCATTTGGTAAATGCACCTCAATAAAAGCTAACTGGCAGGTCTAGGGATAGTTAGTTTGGTGTCTTGGCTTTCTACATGGGCATCTTGGAGAAAAAGAAATCTCTAGATCAATGTTTCTCAACCTTGGCAACTTTAAGATGTGTGGACTTCAACTCCCAGAATTCATCAGCCAGCCATGCTAGAGATTAACAAACTGGGATATAGCTAGCAAAAGAAAGAAAAATGAGACAACCTGAGGCAGGAAATACAAGCCATAGTCTGTTCCAGGATTCGGGAGAGGCAGATTTAAGGACAGAAAGAAAGCACATACTGTAATAAACATTTGGTAATAACATGTCTGAGGAATTATCTTCTTTTAATGATCCAACCCCTCTCCTGAAGTCAAGCGGAAATTTGCTGTGTGTTCCTCATACTGCTGGGCATCCATGACCTTTCAATGTTTCCCACCAAATTTCTTGGCAGAGACATTGGATGGACAATTTCTCCAGTAGGATTCCTAGAACAATTTTTTCCAGGTAAGGACTGCCCTCTAGCAGTAAGAATAGCAAGAGTGAAAAAGTCTGATTGGAGAAGTTCCCTCATGATACCTTTCCTTGGGACTGAATTGAAGCATCAGAAGTGAATGAGGTTATAGACTGCTTTAAGGTGACTGGTAATCATTGCAGCACTCAAGTAGAGGTGTTACATAGGTGTACCAGCTTTTGCACTTTCTTCTTTCACCTTCATCATAAGGCTCCTCAGCTCCTCCTCACTTTCAGCCATCAAAGTGGTATCATCTGCATATCTGAGATTGTTAATGTTTCTTCCAGCGATTTTAACTCCAGCCTTGGATTCATCAAGCCCAGCATGTCGCATGATGTGTTCTGCGTACAGGTTGAATAGTTAGGGTGAGAGTATACAACCCTGCCATACTCCTTTCCCAATCTTAAACCAGTCTGTTGTTCCATGGCCTGTTCTTACCGTTGCTACTTGGTCATTATACAGATTCCTCAGGAAGCAGACAAGATGACTTGGTATCCCCATACCACCAAGAACTTGCCACAATTTGTTATGATCCACACAATGAAAGGCTTTAGAATAGTCAATAAAACAGAAATAGATGTTTTTCTGAAACTCCCTGGCTTTCTCCATTATCCAGCAGATATTGGCAATTTGATCTCTAGTTCCTCTGCCTTTTCTAAACCCAGCTTGTACATCTGGCAATTCTCGCTCCATGAATTGCTGGAGTCTACTTTGCAAGATTTTGAGCATTACCTTACTGGCATGTGAAATAAGTGCCACTGTTCAATAGTTTGAATATTCTTTAGTGATTCCCTTTTTTGGTATGGGGATATAAGTTGATTTTTTCCAGTCTGATGGCCATTCTTGTGTTTTCCAAATTTGCTGGCATATGGCATGCATCACCTTGACAGCATAATCTTGCAAGACTTTAAACAGTTCAGCTGGGATACTGTCATCTCCTGCTGCTTTGTTATTACCAATGCTTCTTAAGGCCCATTCAACCTCACTCTTCAGGATGTCTGGCTCTAACTCACTGACCACACCGTCAAAGCTATTCCCAGATCTTCTGTATATTCTTGCCACCTTTTCTTGATCTCTTCTGCTTCTGTTAGGTCCTTGCCATCTTTGTTTTTGATCATACCCATTTTTGCCTGGAATTTACCTCCGATGTTTCTAATTTTCTGGAAGAGGTCTCATGTCCTTCCTATTCTATTGTCTTCTTCCACTTCCACGCATTGCTTGTTTAAAAATAATTCCTTATCTCTTCTGGCTAACCTCTGGAATTTTGCAATTAATTGGGCATATCTCTCCCTATCACTGTTGCCTTTTGCTTTCCTTCTTTCTTGGGCTACTTCCAGTGTCTCAGCAGACAGCCATCTTGCCTTCTTGGTTTTCTTTTTCTTTGGGATCCGTAGCTTGAATCATGTCAACTGGATTTCTATTTTCTCAGTGGAAACGTTTCGCTCCTTATCCAAGGAGCTTCTTCAGTCTGAGCAAAGTTGGTAAGGGAATCCTAAATATGTTTCTAGGTAGCTGTGTGACCTTACACCTAGGGCTAGGTCATGGTTATATTGAGATGTTATTTTTATGTCCTTTTATCATCTACATAAAGGAGGATCGTTAAGATCACCATGCTGCTGTTGAGCTTGTGAAATGGTCTTAATCTTCCTAGGCACAGAAGACAAATCAGGGAGGAAGATGGGGGAGAGATTGTGCCTGAGGCCCCCACCTCTATTCAAGGAAGGCCGACTTGGAAAATCCCTTACCAACTTTGCTCAGACTGAAGAAGCTCTTTGGATAAGGAGCGAAACGTTTCCACTGAGAAAATAGAAATCCAGTTGACATGATTCAAGCTACAGACAATTCCACCTGGATGACTGAGAACCTTCATAGACATTTTTCTTTGGGATGTTTTTTGTTGCTGTCTCCTGAACAATGTTGAGAACTTCTGTCCATAGTTCTTCCGGGACCCTATCTACTAAATCTAGTCCCTTAAAACTATTCTTCACCTCCACTGCATATTCATTAGGAATATTAGTGAGCTCATATCTAACTGATCTGTGGGTCTTCCCTATTCTCTTTAGTCTGATTCTAAATTGTGCAATAATAAGTTCGTGATCTGAACTACAGTCAGTTCCAGGTCTTGTTTTTACCAACTGTATAGATTTCCACCACCGTTGGGTGCAAAGGATGTAGTCAGTCTGATTTTGGTGTCGACCATCTGGTGAAGTCCATGTATAGTCCCATCTTCCGATGGTATACTGACGTATCTCTTAGGCATGAAATACCTTAGGCATGAAAGCTGGCTGCGTGACCTTGGGCCAGTCACTCTCTTTCAGCCCAACTCACCTCACAGGGTCGTTGTTGTGGAGAAAATAGGAGGAGGAAAGAGTTTTAGGTATGTTAGCCACCTTGAGTTATTTATAAAAATAATGAAGGCAGGATAGAAAATAAATATATAAATAAATAAATAAATAAATAATATTCCTTCCTTTTACTTCTAACAATCTGCTATTAGCATCTGCTGTTCTCTCTTAGCCTTATGGTTTTTTTTAGTTTTAATAATATTTATATATTAATTGTTTCTTAATCTTGTTGTACACCACCCAGAGTCACTTTCTCGTGAGATGGGTGGCCTTATAAATTTGATGAATAAATAAAAAAACTTTAGTCCATTCAAATAATGTCATAGAACTTGATTTCTTTTCATTTCTTTTTTATCCCTTCTCACGAGATTCTTCAAAGCTTTAACCAGTGTCTAATATAAAAAAATTATCCAGGTCACTCTCTTGGTTTATTGTTCGTATGTCCCTTTTAATTATTAAAACACCAGCCAGTTTCTTTTGTATGTCCATATAACATCTTTTGCCATGTCATTCTTGTAGCTTGTCATTTGTAAATCCACTTTCAACTCAGTCTCTGTCTTGTCAGGTAAAACTTGTTCCTCTTCCATAACATCTTTAGACACAGTCTTTCCCTAGAGGCGGATATCAGTGTTGACGTTAATATTAATTTCTGACTCCATTTTTCAAAAGTATCCTTCAATACTTCCAGTGTTAGAATATTTTGTGCCATTCTGTAACTGTTAGTCAAGTGTATCTGTTCTTCCCCTTTAATTGAAATCTTTAGTTCCCTCTAGTGTCCAATTTTTAAAATCTTGTGTTTTTTTTATTCAAAACAAAAGCATTTTCCCATGGGAAGGATTCTTTATAATTAACTCCAAAATCTTATTTCAAATCTATCTGGACCCTGAGTCAGTTTGTAACTTTCTAAAATCAAAGTTTTAATCACCTTTTCCTGTGATGAAAAAAAATAGTTAAGTGCTTAAATTTGTATTTAAACATCTTTCACTAAGGATTGAAGGAAACTCACCCGGTGCTATAAAAAGTTGTCAACCCAAAAGTTCCTAATAGCTGAAAAGCAATTAACAAACAATTTCCAAAAGTGATTAGAAAAGGAAGTATGCCAACCCAGTGTTCATAAAGGCGCCAACCGCGGTTTGAACAAAGATGGCTTTCCCTCATCTCCCAGAGATCTAAACCTACTGGAGACTGCTGTCTTGTGGTCTCCTTGTGAGGAGCAACAGTCTGGAGCACTTGTAGGTGGTCCCAAGTCTCCTCCTTTGTCCAGAGAGGTTCAAAGAGTCAGTCTACTCACTGGTCTACTTGCTGGCCCTTCGTTCTTTGCTGCGGTCATCGGCTCCACTTTTCGCGGAGCCATCTTCAGTCTGTCATTTCTTCCTCTGGAAGTCCAAGCAGAAGTATAGGCTTTCCCATACCTCCATCACCAGTTTAACTGGTTTGTTGTAATGCATTCTATCCATAAGAATTCTATTCTATTATTATTTTATAATAATGAGAAATGTAGAGCCTTCCCATGGCTTATCTCTCTAACCTCTGCACTACTGTTGTGTATAGAGGTGTGAAGGAATATCTGCAAGCATGCATTGAAAAACACCCAGCAAAACAAAATATGCTTTGAGAGAGAATGAGAGAATGTCGATTGGTGGGGTCCAGGAAGTGGGTCTTCTCTGCTGTGGCCCCTGCCCTTTGAAACACTTCCCCTGGAGGTGAGACAGGCCCCCTCTCTCCTGGCCTTCAGGAAAAAGTTAAAGACCTGGCTCTGCCATCTCACTTGGGGTGGGAAGGGGGGTCGTCAATCCTGGGGGTGGTTAGCGCCTTAAAGTGGTGCCCATGTATTTATGATCCTGAATCAGAACTTTTAATTGGCACCTTGGATCCTATTTTATACTTTATATGCGTATTTATATTTTATGTAATATATCTTGTTTTTATCGTATTTTAATCTTTTTAGCTTTATTGTAAACCGCCCAGAGTCCCTCTTTTGGGGGAGATGGGCAGTGGCAACATTTGATAGATAGATAGATAGATAGATAGATAGATAGATAGATAGATAGATAGATAAATGCTTTCATTGAGATTGTGTTTGTGCAGCTTCTTAATGAGCTACAGGCATTTTTCTGTGCACATTGGTAAAACAACAGAGAGCTGTGATTCAGCTTTGCATGCAATTATACTGTGCTTGGGTTTTGCAGGGATTTACCAGTGGGAAGATGAACTCTGGTGATCTGGGGGAGAGAGACTGGAAGGAACTGAAAGTTCATAGTTGTTGTTCAAGAACTACTGCACCTGTCCAGCTTTGGAAAGAAAATCAGCTACTGTATTTCCGAACTCCAGGGTGACAATGATTATAAGTTCAGAAACCTCTTAAGTTTAAACTGATTGGATTTTAGCTATCTTTTATTTTATTTCTAAAATGTATACCTCCCTTTCAAACCCAGGTTTTCCCATTACATCTAGTTTGGCTACAAGGAAAGATTGGCAAGCTATGGATTTAAAGAGGAATATGCCAGAAAAATTGCCAACCTAGCCATTCGAAAGCATGCAAATGCAAGTAGATGAATAGGTACCACTTTGGTGGGTAGGTAACAGCGTTCCACACATGTCATGCGGCCACATGACCGTGGAAGTGCCTTCGGACAACGCTGGCTCTTCGGCTAACAAACAGAGATGAGCACCGGCCCCTAGAGTCGGACACGACTGCACAAATGTGCGGGGGGAACCTTTACTTTTTTTTATGCCAGAAACATGGTGCTAGGCTGTAAGCAGTCAGTCAGTGCCAAATGACTCCATTTTAATAAAGGCCACAGGTCCACTCTAGGTCTCCAGTTTGTTTTACAGCCAGCTAATTCTCCTCCACAATCCTACTAATTGACTGAAGCATGAATGTGGGCAATTAGCTTGCTGTAAAAAGGCTAAGCCAAGTTGTTATCAGGAGTAAATCCAACAAAGATATCCATCAACATCCCCTGTTATAGTGCACAAATGAAACATCTGAGATAATCTCTGATGCAATGTAAACATGGCAAACTACAAGTATTTAATTACTTTTTCATTCATTTTCTTGTCTCAATTAGTTTTCCTACATGTATCTCTTCCATCGGGATGTTCTTATGAAAAGTCTGTGGGCAAGATAAGAACTGCAGTGGAAATTAAAGAAAAGACCCAAAAGCTGCAAGAAATGCCTTCAATCAAATATGTTTAGGGTATTCTTAAATAATATGTTTATTATGTAATGTTGCTTACTTGATGGCAACTAAATGCAAGAACAAAAAAGTAATACCTTATTTTTCAATAAAAGTAGATGCCACATCAGGTAAAATAAGACAGATGATCGAGCCAATTTAGAAGTCAATGAGAACCCACAGGTTTGGTGCTCAGTGTGCAAGCTGGCATATGGTGGCATCTTTCCAAGTATAGATCCACTCCTGTTCTCACAAAGCACTTTAGTAAGGTCATATATGCATGTGATGTCAGCAATCTGAATTAGCACCCTATTTTTCTAGACTGTGGTGGTGGTCTGGCCTTGAAGAAAATTAACTGAGACAGACTTCTCTGTCATGCATTCATTTTCAAGTGAAATGGTATTCTTTATGAAATGATTCAGCATCCAATTTACAGAGTCTACTAATTCTGCCTTCAAATATTTCTCAGCTGAAAAATAACCTACAAAGGCAGATAATACGGCATGCCATAAAAATGTTCTTAGTGGTATTAAATAAATAAATGTACAGTATGATGTAGAGCTCAAAAGGAATGGATCAATAACTGTTTATGTACTAGTCACCTGGACCAGATACACACAGATTTGTACATCTCTAATTATAAATTACAATATAACTTATATAAAACAGTATAGAAAGAAAGAAGAAGGTTGGCACAGAAAATCAAAGAACCCCTTTCAGCACAGGATATGAAGGTGATTCAGTTTTGAAGAAGATGACCAGGCCTACCTAAAGGAGAAAATGTGGCATGATGCAAGAAGACAAATGGTGGAGATGAAGTTCCTCTTCTCCCACTAATCTAAAGAATACTAAGGATAAGCATTAGACTTGACCTATTCTTCTGGGAGATCTTCTGAAGAGTCTGATGCATGTGAAGAACTGTGGCTTCCAAACCATACCCAGAGCAATCAAGAAGCTACAGTATATCAGATGCCTTCTGTACTAAGAAAGCAAGCACAATAATGCCTGTAGGCTATAGAAGCAGATGCCAAGGAGGCTGGCAATGCAAATGTTTCAGAAGACCTCTGGGTGTGTTTGTGTGTCTGAGTCTGGGTTTGTGTCCTGGAGAAAGCTATGGACAAAAAAAAAAGTGTCTGGTAAAGAGGCTGGCACAGAATCTGTTGGGGTTTGATAAACCCAGGAATTTACTGCTAGATATAAATTATACAGAGAAGCTTGATATTTAGGTTAAAGGGGAAATATTCTGCACAGTCACCCAATTAGCAGCCATTGTTGTAGGAATGATGTATCAGTGTGTGACTCATAACAACAGGTGCTTAGAGTTAGGTTGGGTGTGGTGAATAATGAGAGTGACCTATAATGTGATTGGTCAGGTTCACTATATATGCAGAGACATTCTCATTTCCCATTATTCACATTTTACCTCGTGAATGCTGTATCGTTGATGGTGTATCATTTGTTACCTGTGGAAGTGACCTGTAAATACGTATGTATATAAAGTAAATAGGATATTTGATATAACTTCTGTTTGGAGTCTATTTACTGCATAGTACTTGGATCACTGGTGCCTAGGAGAGAGAAGCAGGCCGCTCCATCTGCGCGCCCCGACAGGTTACGGGCCCAGAGGCGGCAGAGAAGCCATAGATGACGGAAGGCTTTGCACTGGCTGTGGATCGGTGGATCGTGTGCAGTCTGTGAGCTGGAAGCTTTGGAAGCCTATCCAGGAGTCGTGTGGCTATTTGGAGTGATTTGGAGCTTTAACAGGTTCCGTGCCTGTGTGTGTGTTTTTTTTCTCTCCTACGCTTGTTTTACAGCTGGAGGACTTTAAATTGTCACCAATTTTGCTGGTTGTGAGTGTGTTCTTCCCCTTTCTCTTCCCTCTTCCTACAAATGCAAAGAAGAGCTTGCGTTCACAAGTGCATTAATCTACAGAAAAAGCTTAACGGGAGCCAGCAGCTAGTGGATGAAAAACTGTAAACTCCACATGGTAAATAAGATGCAGCTTGTTAACAATAAGAATAATTAACCACTGGAACAGCTTGCCCAAGGGAAGTGGCAGATTTATCTGCCTTAAATGAAACTTGGATGTTTTTCTGAAGCAAAACAATAGCATGTCACATGTTTCTTTTACTGTAGAGCATTCACAGAGAAATCTCAAAATCCAGACTTTGAGTTTCTTTGTTTTTTTCCCCCCAGGAAGAAAGCATACCAAAAGGGATACAGAAATGGCATTTTATAGACAAAAGGTAATTTCACCAAAAGGGGAAAATTGCAGTTCTGGAATGACCATGTTTGGGGAGTCAAAAATCCAAATTATGTGAAGAATAGGTGAATAAACAAAAAGAATCTTGAGATGCTTATTCCCCAGCACACTGCCCTAAGGAGACCCTAATCTGTTCTTTGTAATTTCTAACCATGGCACTGACTGCCCAGGCCACCATGCACCATAAAAGGAGGTGAGGGTTGTCCTCTATTTTTTGCCTTTATATTTTAAATTGCACTGGAATGGGTGGACTGACCGTGTGGTTCACCATATTGTATGGTCCCATGATCAGCCTAGGAAGTGGTGGAGGAGAGGTGGTATCTACTGAGTTTCCTACACTATTGTGAGCATAGGGCCAGTTTAAATGCTAAACAGAGAATTATGTAATACCTTCCCCATTAATCTAATATTATGAATAAAGTAAGATCTAACTGCACTTCCTTGGAGTTTCAAAGAAAGGGTCAAACAACAGTTGGACTTTGCTTTTGGCTAGATTTGTACCACCATAAAGTCACTGGGAAAGAAACCCTCCAATTTATTTATAGTATTATTGTGGCAGGATTTTTTTAAAAAATATTTAGTGTTAATTCCAAATACTGTTTGGCTATTTGTTGATCAGGTCATATTGCTTTTCTCCCTCTGATGAATAGGTGTCCTTAGCTAGCCATGATGACACCAAAATGGTGAAATGTGCATCATGACATCATGCCACAAGCTCCATCCATTTGACTTTGTGTCACAAGGTTGTTTACAAGTACATAAAGGGAGAGGTTTGCATCGCAACATCACAACACACATTTTATCACTTGCCACCTTATCCCCCTCCATGACACCCACGCTCAGATTTAGACATGTAATTATTAGAGAATATCTAGCCATTTTTTTTCATTTTGGAAATTTTTCATTTAAAAAAATCAGCATTATTTTTTCTTAGCAGGTTTCCATGACAGGAGTTTTACAACTACACAGTTTTCCTAAACATAGTTTTGAATGATAATGATTTTTTAAAAGTTACTCTTGCATCAAAAATGATATTTTCAAGAATTTCCCAGATATATAACACATTTTCCAAATAAATTTTGAATGCTGACTATATCCTTTTTATGGATCACACCATTACAATCTGATTAAATACATAGTAGATTCCTTTTATCTCTTTATTGCAGCCAAGCAATAAAGGCTGCAGGCAGGGAAAAACCACAGTAGCAAATGGTGGTTAGGGATGGATTCACTAGATGATGACCAAGGAGTCAAATCATATTAAACCAAAAAAGCAAATGTGTCATAAACAACCATGCCGAGGTTTCCTTTCTAATACAGAGATTTGCAAATTTGCTTGGGGCTTAATGCCTCTCTTGATTATTTAAACTTCATTAGAATTATTTTAGGAGGGTGAATTTGGACATGTTTTGCTGATAATAAAGAAATCAGAGCTTTCTATATTTTCCCAGGGTAAACATATCTCATCAAGGAATACTTTTTATGTTGTGTTCAAACTCAACTGCATTTTATCTCTTCATTTTAATGCTCCAGTAAACTCACATTTATTCTTTTTCTTTATAAGAATTTTATTAAGGTTCAAATAGAGATAAAAGCCAATCAAAGAGAGATGAAAAGCTGCAGAAAAAAAAAACTACAAAGAGAAAAAGAACTAAAAAAGTGTGGAAACACAAGAGAATTTTGTCTATGAAGGTTCTCAGTCATCCAGGTGGAATTGTCTGTAGCTTGAATCATGTTAACTGGATTTCTATTTTCTTAGTGGAAACGTTTCACTCCTTATCCAAGGAGCTTCTTCAGTCTGAGTAAAGTTAGTAAGGGAATCCTTAAATATGTTTCTAGGCTGGCTGTGTGACCTTGCACCTGGGGCTAGGTCATGGTTATTTTGAGATGTTTGTTTCTAAGTCCCTTTATCATCTAAAGGAGGATCGTTAAGATTACCCTGCTGCTGTTGAGCTTGTGAAATGGTCTTAATCTTCCTAGGCACAGAAGACAAAGCCGGAAGGAAGATAGGGGAAAGGTTATGCCTGAGGCCCCCACCTCTATTCAAGGAAGGATTTTCCAAGTTGGCATGAATGGATTCCTTGACCCCTCTCTCAAACCACCTATCTTCTCTGTCTAAAATGTGAACATTAATGTCCTCAAATGAGTGTCCTTTTTCCTTTAGATGAAGATAAACTGCTGACTCTGGTCCTGTGGTGTTACTTCTCCTGTGTTGGGCCATCCTCCTGTACAAAGGTTGTTTGGTTTCTCCAATGTAGAGTTCAGAGCACTCCTCACTGCACTGGATTGCATACACTACATTGCTTTCCTTGTGTTTTGGAGTTTGATCTTTGGGGTGTACAAGCCTCTGTCTCAGTGTGTTGGTGGGTTTGAAATATACAGGTATGTGGTGTTTGCCAAATATCCGTTTTATCTTTTCAGACACGCCAGCCATGTAAGGAATGACCAGGTTCTTCCGTTTACTCTGAGTCTCAGCCCTATCTGTCGCTGTTTTAGGTCTGGTAGACTTAGATTTAGTGAAGGCCCAATTTGGATATCCACAGGCCTGCAGAGCTGTTCTCAGATGCTGCTGTTCATTCTTTTTGGAATCCATGGAGGTGGGGATGGTTTCTGCTCTGTGTGACAATGTCCTGATGACTCCTAGTTTGTGCTGCAGTGGATGGTGGGAGTCAAACATCAGGTATTGATCTGTGTGTGTGGGTTTCCTGTAGATCCCTATTTCTAGCTTGCCACCGGTCCCAATGAGGACTTCACAGTCTAGGAATGCCAGTCTGTTGTCCTTGGTGTCTTCTCTGGTGAAGCTAATGTTGGCATCTATAGTGTTTATATGGTCCGTGAAGGCCTGTACTTCCTGGGCCTTGATTTTGACCCAGGTGTCATCCACATACCTAAACCAGTGGGTGGGCACCGTTCCCTGGAATGTGTTGAGTGCTTTCTTCTCCACTTCTTCCATGTATAAATTGGCCACAATGGGTGACACAGGAGAACCCATGGCACAGCCGTGTTTTTGTCTGTAAAAGTCACCTCTGTATGTGAAATAAGTGGTGTTAAGACACAGGTCCAGAAGATGGCAGATCTGGTTTGGGTTGAGATGGCTTCTCCTTTCCAGGGTGCTGTCCTCTTCTAGTCTCTTCCTGACAGCGGATAGAGCATGAGTGGTGGGGATGCTGGTGAAAAGGGAGGACACATCAAAGGAGACCATAGTTTCATCTGTATCCAGTTTCAGGATCTTTGCTTTGGAAACAAATTCTTCCAAATTATGGATGTGGTGTTCAGAGTGTCCAACTAGAGGTGCTAGTATGGTAGAGAGGTGTTTGGCAATGTTGTATGTTACCGAATTGATGCTGCTGACTATGGGTCGGAGGGGTGTTCCTTCCTTGTGGATCTTAGGAAGTCCGTAGATGCAGGGGATGGCTTCTCCAGGATACAGACGGTGGTAGGTAATCCTATCGATGGAGCCATCATGTTCCAATTGTTTCAAACTGTCTATTGCCTTTTTTCTTGTAATTGTTGGTGGGGTCTCTTTTCAGTTTTTCATATGTATGGTGATCCTCCAAAAGTGAGGTAATTTTATTGTGGTAGTCTGCAGTGTTTAGAACCACTGTACATCTTCCTTTGTCAGCAGGTAAAATGGTGATGGTTTCATCTTTGCTGAGGGCTGTCAGTGCTCTCCTCTCTTGGACGGTAAGGTTGGGGGGAGGAGGTTGAGCACTGGACAGAGCTGCAGATATTTTAAGCCGGAGTTGTTCTGCTTCTTCAAAAGGTAAATGAAAGAATAAGGCAAGTCCACTTCACCATTGATGCCCTGCAATACAATTTTGAAAACCTTCACCAGGAACTCACAGCCACCCTTCCTGACCCAATCCTGGATAGAGTTATTCAGCTTGGCAATAAAGTACAGCTGGCCCAGCATCACAAGACAAAGGAGAGGCAAACTAAGAAATTTGACATTCTTCTTTCTCGCAGCAAGCAGAAACAAGGAACTGGAGAAACCGCTGGGAGGAACAACAACAACAGGACCACAGAGGACAAAAAGAACATGTGGGTGAAAAATCTCTCAGACAGAGAACTTACCCAACCAGAGAGAGATGTCCTAGCCAAAGGTCTTAATTTTGCCATCACTCCCAAGCAAGTTCCAGTTGTGGAGCTCATTACAGCCACAGAATCTGCCATCCACAACAACCACCTACCTTTTGAAGAAGCAGAACAACTCCGGCTTAAAATATCTGCAGCTCTGTCCAGTGCTCAACCTCCTCCCCCCAACCTTACCGTCCAAGAGAGGAGAGCCCTGACAGCCCTCAGCAAAGATGAAACCATCACCATTTTACCTGCTGACAAAGGAAGATGTACAGTGGTTCTAAACACTGCAGACTACCACAATAAAATTACCTCACTTTTGGAGGATCACCATACATATGAAAAACTGAAAAGAGACCCCACCAACAATTACAAGAAAAAGGCAATAGACAGTTTGAAACAATTGGAACATGATGGCTCCATCGATAGGATTACCTACCACCGTCTGTATCCTGGAGAAGCCATCCCCTGCATCTACGGACTTCCTAAGATCCACAAGGAACACCCCTCCGACCCATAGTCAGCAGCATCAATTTGGTAACATACAACATTGCCAAACACCTCTCTACCATACTAGCACCTCTAGTTGGACACTCTGAACACCACATCCATAATTTGGAAGAATTTGTTTCCAAAGCAAAGATCCTGAAACTGGATACAGATGAAACTATGGTCTCCTTTGATGTGTCCTCCCTTTTCACCAGCATCCCCACCACTCATGCTCTATCCGCTGTCAGGAAGAGACTAGAAGAGGACAGCACCCTGGAAAGGAGAAGCCATCTCAACCCAAACCAGATCTGCCATCTTCTGGACCTGTGTCTTAACACCACTTATTTCACATACAGAGGTGACTTTTACAGACAAAAACACGGCTGTGCCATGGGTTCTCCTGTGTCACCCATTGTGGCCAATTTATACATGGAAGAAGTGGAGAAGAAAGCACTCAACACATTCCAGGGAACGGTGCCCACCCACTGGTTTAGGTATGTGGATGACACCTGGGTCAAAATCAAGGCCCAGGAAGTACAGGCCTTCACGGACCATATAAACACTATAGATGCCAACATTAGCTTCACCAGAGAAGACACCAAGGACAACAGACTGGCATTCCTAGACTGTGAAGTCCTCATTGGGACCGGTGGCAAGCTAGAAATAGGGATCTACAGGAAACCCACACACACAGATCAATACCTGATGTTTGACTCCCACCATCCACTGCAGCACAAACTAGGAGTCATCAGGACATTGTCACACAGAGCAGAAACCATCCCCACCTCCATGGATTCCAAAAAGAATGAAAAGCAGCATCTGAGAACAGCTCTGCAGGCCTGTGGATATCCAAATTGGGCCTTCACTAAATCTAAGTCTACCAGACCTAAAACAGCGACAGATAGGGCTGAGACTCAGAGTAAATGGAAGAACCTGGTCATTCCTTACATGGCTGGCGTGTCTGAAAAGATAAAACGGATATTTGGCAAACACCACATACCTGTATATTTCAAACCCACCAACACACTGAGACAGAGGCTTGTACACCCCAAAGATCAAACTCCAAAACACAAGGAAAGCAATGTAGTGTATGCAATCCAGTGCAGTGAGGAGTGCTCTGAACTCTACATTGGAGAAACCAAACAACCTTTGTACAGGAGGATGGCCCAACACAGGAGAAGTAACACCACAGGACCAGAGTCAGCAGTTTATCTTCATCTAAAGGAAAAAGGACACTCATTTGAGGACATTAATGTTCACATTTTAGACAGAGAAGATAGGTGGTTTGAGAGAGGGGTCAAGGAATCCATTCATGCCAACTTGGAAAATCCTTCCTTGAATAGAGGTGGGGGCCTCAGGCATAACCTTTCCCCTATCTTCCTTCCGGCTTTGTCTTCTGTGCCTAGGAAGATTAAGACCATTTCACAAGCTCAACAGCAGCAGGGTAATCTTAACGATCCTCCTTTAGATGATAAAGGGACTTAGAAACAAACATCTCAAAATAACCATGACCTAGCCCCAGGTGCAAGGTCACACAGCCAGCCTAGAAACATATTTAAGGATTCCCTTACTAACTTTACTCAGACTGAAGAAGCTCCTTGGATAAGGAGTGAAACGTTTCCACTAAGAAAATAGAAATCCAGTTGACATGATTCAAGCTACAGACACAAGAGAATTTTTTTTTTAGTTACGAAAAGAGGTGACTTCTGACTTTTAACAGCAAGGATGTACAATAAATCTATAATCAATGGTCCCTCTTGAGGGGGGAGATGGGCGGTGACAAAATTTGATAAATAAATAAATAAAAATAATCAATCCCTTACTCAATATTAGACCAAGATCACATTATTTCTATAAATCATACCACTGGCACATTATAAAAATCACTAAGTATAGTTGCTCCCTTCCCTTATATTAAAAGAAAAAAGAATATATAGAAAATAGAATAGAATAATAACTTTATTGTCATCCCACTATACACTATACACCAAGTGCACAATAGAATGAAATTTCGTTGCAGTTGGCTCACAATTTAAATCAAACACTAAAATACTAATAATAAACAAAATCCATAGTTACTATAAAATATACATTCTTTAGCACACAATTTCAGTCAAACACTAAAATACTAATAAAAAATCCATAGTTACTATAAAATATACATTCTTTTCACATCCAATATTTCTAAAAGAACTTATTTAAGCATTCAAGAATCCAATAGCCTGGGGGACAAAGCTGTTTCCCAATATGGCTGTTCTACATCAGATACAGCGGAACCTCTTCCCAGAGGGTAACAAAGAAAACAAACCATGATGAGGATGGGAGGCGTCACTGATGATCTTTCGAGCTCTGGACAAACAGTGTGCATGTGCTAAATCTTGGATGAGAGGCAGAGATATCCCAATTATCTTTTCTGCTGCCCTTACCACTCTCTGCACAGACTTTCTGTCTGAGGCACTACAGCCTCCAAACCAGATGGAAATTAGTAAGTACACTCTCTATAGTGCCTCTATAGAAAGTAAGGAGAATGGAAGATGGGAGATGTACTTTCTTCATCCGACACAAAAAGTGCAAACGTTGCTGTGCTCGCTTTACCAAAAATGCGGTATTAAGGGACCAGGTTAGACTATTTGTTAACTGCACCCCCAGGAAACTGATGCTACTGACTGACTCCACAGCTATGTTATTGATAAAAAGTGGAGTGTGACTACACCGGTTCTTCCTGAAGAAAATATATAAACCTCCTAATCAACTTCCCCCCCCCCCAAAGATAATACCGTATTTTCCAGCGTATAAGACGACTTTTTAACCCAGGAAAATCTTCTCAAAAGTCGGGGGTCGTCTTATACGCCGGGTGTCGTCTTATACGCCGGAAAATACGGTACTCGCCGTTTAAGACCTCTCCTGGCCAAGTGCAGCCGCTCGCCGAGCGCGGGAGAAACGCAGGGAGGGGGGAGCGAGCTCCGTTCCCTCGGCGCCCGTTGAGCGTTGTGGGCGACTTTGGAGCCCTTCGTGGAGCCACTGCGTTTTGCCCCCTCCCTTCCCAAGGCTGCTCCGAGGGAACGGAGCTCGCTCCCCCCTCCCCGCGTTTCTCTCGCGCTCGTCCTCCTGCTCTTCCCTGGGGGCTGCATTCCAGCGAGCGGCTGCACTTGGCCAGGAGAGGTCTTAAACGGCGAGTACCATATTTTCCGGCGTATATCCCAAACTCTATATTTTAAATGGAAAAGTTGGGGGTCGTCTTATACGCCCAGTCGTCTTATACGCCGGAAAATACGGTATTTCTTTAATTATTTCCTTCCTACTACTATTCTATACATTCCTGTCTACTATAATAAAGATCAAACTAAAAAACATATAAATTGTCTGCCATTGTACTTGATAATACAACAATTTTAATAATCTTAATCATGTCAGACCAAAAACCAGACATTATTTTTCTTTGTACCTTAATAATCTTAATCCAAATTGTTAAAGATAAATGAAATCAGCCAAACCCTAAAAGCAATCCAGATAAATATTCTTAAACCCTTATCCCACTTCAAAATAAACCAAAGCATTTACATATCCCCACAATACACACAAAGCTTTTTTCTTAAAGAAATCAAACAGCCCAACTGCCCCCGTCAAAAACTCCAACTTCTCTTCAGGAAACCTCCCATACATAGTGCCCCCTTCTTTTCCAAGTCATTCCATCAAAAAATCAATTTCACTGATGGCTTGTAACTCAATCTCTCCCTTTAATTTCTTCAACTCAACTATCCAATCTTCCTCCAGCATCTCAGAAGAAGTCGAAGAAACATTCCTGATGCTGTAAAATTCCTCAATTTCATCCACGATATCCCCAACCAGATGTGACATTTTAAAACTCATATTTTCCACAATATCATGAATGCCTTGCATAAAAACTTGGTAAGAATCAGAAAGAATCTGCTTGAAATCTCAATGGAAGTCTGAGAAAGTCTGTTTAAGGTCCTCCATGTCTCACGTAGTAGATTATGGCGCCCCCTAAGAGTTTAACCACCAAAAGTCAAAGATATGCAGGAATGTGTTTACTTAAGCGAGAGTGAGATTGCAGACAATTCCCCACGGAAAGTAGAAGCAGAAAAGTGAAAGTTCAAAACAGCCGATTCAACGTATAGGAAAATGCTAATTTCTTCAAATTTAATACAAAAATAATAACAGGGAGACAATTATTTACTCTCAATCTTCCTTAATATTTGGATGGAAAACAAGCCAAAACTTAAAAAGAACTTTTTAAAAATTAATCCCAAAAATAACGATAAGCACCAAGAGAGCCCACTTCTCCTTGCTGTAGTAAGCCTCTCTTAGGGTATGTATGTATGTGTGTGTGTGTGTGTGTGTGTGGATAGATAGATAGATAGATAGATAGATAGAGATAGATAGATAGATAGATAGATAGATAGATAGATAGATAGATAGATAGATAGATAGATTTAGAAATGGGGTGGCCAGTCTTAATGTCCTTTTAAGGCTACGGGGCGGCTTGGAAAATGGTGACGTCCCAGTCTCCCGGCAGCTCTTACCAGTCGAGTGCAAATGCTGTTTACAATCTCCTGGTTGCAAGCCGCCATCCTGGAGGACAAATGGGGTGATTCTGAGTGTTTTCATTTCCTGGTAAAACGCTCCTGGGCTTCAGGAAAAACCTGCCTGAGCCCAAAAGAACTGCTGTGTTGTCAGTTCTGCCCGTGGAGCCCGCGAGCACAGCTGTTCAGTCTGCCATGTCCCCACCGGAAGTCTAAACTCACATTTATTCATTAATCAACAGGGTCTTCAATAAACAACCTAAATAAACAGCATATTCTTTTATCAAATTAACTGTAATTCTAGTCCCCATCTCCAGTGTTGCCATATATTTGTATATATTTATTTATTTATTCGATTTATCACCACCCAACTCCCTCAAAGGGACTCTGGGCGGTTTACAATCAAACATAATTAATTGTGATACAAATATAAATAAAATTAAATAAACATTAAAATAAACAGTTCAAAAATATAATAAATATAATAAAATCAAGACGGTAGTATCTTCTTTAAAACCATGGAAAGGGCATTCTAGGGCCACCCTAAGGCATTAGCCATCCCCAAGAGTGTACACTCTTCTTCCAGCCCCAGGCCTGTTGACAGAACCAGGTCTTGAGGTTTTTTTTTTTTTTTGGAAGTCCAGGAGCGAGGGGGACTGTCTTATCTCCGGGGGGAGAATGTTCCACAGAGCAGGCGCTACTGCAGAAAAGGCACGCTTCCGTGACCCTGTTAGATGGAATTCTTTAACCGATGGGGTGTGTACCATGCCCTCCCTGCATGACCAGATGGGACGGGACGATGTAATGGGGATAAGACGGTCCCTTAGGTAACCTGGCCCCATGCCATGAAGGGCTTTAAAGGTCATAACCAACACCTTGAATTTCATCCGGAAGCAAACTGGAACCCAGTGCAGCTTGCGTAACAAAGGTGTTACATGTGTCTGATAAGGGATTCCCAAAATCGTCCACGCAGCCGCATTCTGGATCAGCTGAAGCTTCCGGATATTCTTCAAGGGTAGCCCCATGTAGAGCACATTACAGTAGTCTATATGTGAGATAACCAGGGCATGAGTGACCGTTTGAAGGGCCTCTCGTTCCAGGAAAGGTCGTAACTGGCGCACAACATGAAGTTGTGCAAAGGCCCTCCTGGCCACGACTGCCACCTGCTCTTCGAGCAGGAGTCGTGAGTCCAAGAAGACCCCCAAGTTACGCACCGGATCTGTCTGGTGCAGTGCCACCCCATCCAGAACTAAAGATGACAATTTCCTAGATATCGAGGAGCCATTAATCCACAGCCACTCCATGAGCCAGTTTGGTCCAGTGGTTAAGGTGCTGGGCTAGAAACCATGAATCTGTGAGTTCTAGTCCTGCCTTAGGCATGAAAGCCAGCTGGGTGACCTTGGGCCAGTCCCTGTCTCTCAGCCCAACTCACGGGGTTGTTGTTGTGGGGAGGAAGGAGGAGGAAGGAGTGTTAGGTATGTTTGCTGCCTTGAGTTATTGATAAAAAATAATAAAGGCGGGATAAAAATTAAATAAAATAAATAAATAAATAAAATATTTCATAAAATCATAAATCTGTAGATTTGAAAGAGACTACATGGATCTTGTAGCCCAACCCTTTACAGTTTGAAGGAAAATCAGTTAAACCATCCATGAAGGTAGCTGTTCAGCTTCTTCTTATCAACTGACCACAGATGGTCAGGGAACAGAGTAGACTTCTGAATTATGGGCAATTTTGAAAGGAGAAGAGAATTTCACTGAAATTCTCATTGGTGGAGTGTGGTGTTCTTGCATGCCCTTACACTTATTTGGTGACCAGGTGGCCAAGGGCTATCTATGAATGTCTTGCTTTTCATTGTAGATTCATGCCTACAGTGAATTGCGGCTTCCCTGGCTTCTTATACTTCAATGAAAACCTAAGGTAAGACTTCAAAAAAGAACTCCTCCCTTTTCCAGATTGGGAAAATATGGGTAACCAGGGTGGCTTCGAAGGTGTAAGAAGATGTTCAACAGAAGAGAAACACAGTAGTACCCTCTACTCCTCCAACAACAAAGAATAAGGTGGAAAAACAAAAGCTTCATTTATATGAGAACACTTCTGAGAAACTGCCAGCTGATTTTGCCCCAAATGTGTCTTTGATGTCACCCAAATTGATTTTACTCTGTCCACTATTGAGGAGCATCTCCTGGAAGCTTATTTGCAAGCAGAAACGATTCCTCAATTTTGCTGAACCGCACAAATGAACTGACTATAGTCCCAGGACCACATGCACCCCCAAAACTGTCAGGGTAGTCCTCAGGTCTCTACCAAAGTTGCCACAAAGCTGCAATTTTTCACAAGGCAGAAAGAGGAATCTGTTAAATACAGGAGAGTCAATTATATTTACTGGATATAATGAATTTAATTTAACCTTACTTAAATACAAATTAAAATTAAATCAAATTTAGTTTTATGATGGTCTCCTCTTCTTCATTGTTCTGACCCTGCCCATTCTTTAGAGTGCCACCTCTGAAATGCCTTTCAAAGGCCAAGCACAGCCAAAAAGCATTCATCCTCCTGCTATAGAGCTTTAATGTGGCTATAAAAAATCATAAGCATTAATATTCCCATTTAGAGGATTAACTTGGAGCACTCATCCTTTACATGTTTCTGAAGCAGCTCTGACCAACTTGGCCAAAGAACAGCTCTTCAAAATGCAGGCACTGTTCTCAAGAGATCATACATCTTGAGCAGCTGCTTCAAATTTCACTCCTTTCCCGTGTCACCATCTCAGCCAAGCAAATGCCACATTAGACTTTTTACAGAGCTAGCTCTTGCAGGGATTCTACATGTTATCTGTTACTTGCAGCATCTTCATTTAAGATTGGTTTAATTCAGTCATATTCATAGAAGAATTCAGTATGACTCATTCTTGACTATATATGGTGAAGCAGTAGATCTCCAAACATTGTTAGAGTGAAGGTAAAGGTTTCCCCTGCACAGTCGTGTCCGACTCTAGGGGCTGGTGCTCATCTCCGTTTGTTAGCCAAAGAGCCAACGTTGTCTGAAGACGCTTCCGCGGTCATGTGGCCGGCATGACGCACGCAGAACGCTGTTACCTACCCACCAAAGTGGTACCTATTTATCTACTTGCATTTGCATGCTTTCAAATTGCTAGGTTGGCAAGAGCTGGGGTGAGTATGGGAGCTCACTCCATCACGTGGGGCTAGGGATTCGAACCTCTGAACTTGCGACCTTCTGATCGACAAGCCTGGTGTCTTACCTGCTGAGCCGTCATGCCCCCCCTTTTTTTTTTTGTTAGAGTATAGAGTATAGAGTATAGCTCCCATAATCCAGATCATGCTACCTGAAGCTGATGGGTCTGAAGTCCATTGGTACCTGGAAAACCACAAGTTTTCCAGCACTGACATCCTGCAGTGCAGCCTTTATGACCAAACTTATTGGGTTATGTATGGTCTTTAGATCAAATTCTGATCCCTTCACCTAGCCATTTTAAAAACACTTTAATTTGCCATCTATTTTCCCCAGCAAAGATGACTCAATAGGAAGCACTATTGGCCAAAATGACATATTTGAAGAATATTAATGAAAGTAAAATGTACATTTCAGTTAGTAAGTGCAGCCATCAAATTTACAATGCAATCCTCTGCATGTCTCCTTTGAAATATGTCCTGTTACATTCCATTCAGCTTATTTCCAGGTATATAGATATAACAATTAGTGAGACAGTAGATATTAAATGCTTTAAATACTTGAATGGAGATAATATCATGGTAAACACACTTTCCTGTTGAAAGTATTTAGGCTACAATCGTATGCTCGATGCTATTCTATGGACCCTAGGATTTGTTTCCCATCCAAGAATACAGATATCTTCAAGCCTACAGTGGGGACACTCAGTCTAAGAGCAGATCTATTGAGGTTATATGCCATAGGTCTACTGAAACAAAAGTTCTCCTGTCTCCTTGCACTAAAACACCCTAAGCCTACATGGAATCTATGTCAGCCTGGACATTAACATTGATTTATTTATTTTATTTATTTTATATCCCGCCTTTATTATTTTTATAAGTAACTCAAGGTGGCGAAGATACCAAATACTCCTTCCTCCTCCTATTTTCCCCACAACAGCAACCCTGTGAGGTGAGTTGGGCTGAGAGAGAGTGACTGGCCCAAGGTCACCCAGCCGGCTTTCATGCCTAAGGCAGGACTAGAACTCTCAGTCTCCTGGTTTGCTATTGGCTCCTTCCTAGGGCTGAGAGATAGGGACTGGCCCAAAGTCACCCAGCCGGCGTTCGTGCCTAAGGCGGGACTAGAACTCTCAGTCTCCTTGTTTGGTATTGGCTCCTTCCTAGGGCTGAGAGATAGGGGCTGGCCCAAGGTCACCCAGCTGGCTTTCATGCCTAAGGCGGGACTAGAACTCTCAGTCTCCCGGTTTGCTATTGGCTCCTTCCTAGGGCTGAGAGATAGGGACTGGCCCATGGTCACCCAGCCGGCTTTCATGCCTAAGGTGGGACTAGAAGTCACAGACTCCTGGTTTCTAGCCCGTTGCCTTAACCGCTAGACCAAACTGGCTTTCCTTATGTCACCATATTGAATGCAGTGATAGAGAATTCCAGTTTCAAAAAGTAAAAACTGGAAAAAAGAAGAGAGACAAATGCTTTCCTACTTCACTTCCACCTTATTGGCAGGATACCAGAAGGACTTAGACATCTTGGAGACTCAAAGCACTCTGGGAAAAAAAAGCAGGATTACCTTGTTAGTCTCCAGTAAACCAACTCCTGATAGACTCCCCCCTCCCCCCCATACTAATGGAAATGGAAGTTCATTTCTTCCTCCCAGACCATATCATGCTTTGCAAAATCTGTACACCTGACACAGAGTAAATCATATACGAATGCTGTCTGCATAATTTATGCCCCCATTTTGATGGTTCAGATTCAAAGTTCCTTTGTTGTATGTGGAAAAAAAATGATTGTCAAACATAATGGAAAGAAGATATCATTAATCTTGAGACTCACCACCCTTCCCGGAACAGTTGAAAAAGTCTCCTGAGGGGGACTGATGGAGGTAGGTATCGGAAAGGACAATTAATAGTTGCAGTTAATCTGGAATGGTCCATCAGATAAACACTGTCAATGATTAATGTCAAAAAAAAAAACTGGCAAAAATGAAAAAGAGTGTTAAAAGAAACAAACATGTGAAGCAATTGAACTAAGAAAACAAAGAAGTGCCTGAAGTTGGCTCATGCCAAAAGAATCCTTTCAAAAAAGATCATTTTTAAATACGTTT
This sequence comes from Charina bottae, assembly GCA_023362775.1. NCBI lineage: Eukaryota > Metazoa > Chordata > Lepidosauria > Squamata > Charinaidae > Charina > Charina bottae. The sequence goes on along the minus strand of JALMGJ010000017.1, from coordinate 4,109,313 downwards.
TGAGGTTATTTTATCTGATATTAGTCATGAAAAGTCAATTTCTTTAGCATCCTGTGCTTCTTAACAATAATTATCTTTTTTTCCATTGTGTTCTTCTCTTCCTTTTGATAATATTAATTTTGACATTATTATTAGTAGTGGTGGTAGTAGTATTCCTACTCAGGAAGATGAATCTGAACTGTCTGTGGGAACTTGTCAGTTTGTTATTTAAATGTGAATAGTAAAATAAATGTTGGTGCAAGCACTATCAGATACATTCAGCAGCACTGCACACTTGAAAGGGAGTATCTGTTGTTAAGGGATGAATGACTTCTTCATTTGGTTCATTTTGTTTATATATGAAATAAGTTATAAATTAAACATAATCATGTATTAAAGATTATACCTGCTTGATTAATATCTATTTCCTGTACAGTTCTTTTCACATTCAGAATAGCCATACCCACTTGCTGAATTTGTCCAATGCAGAAGGCAGAGAATTTGGTTCAGGTTTTGATAAAAACTTCACCCAAATTTCCTCCACCATGATTTCCTTTGGGACGATGCTCAAAATTAAGCTTTTCCATAGAGCATCTGGAGACTAACTGGCATCATCTAGGCTGGCATCTTTATATTGTCAAGGTGTCCTTATTACAGCTGATTATATTTAGTTTTTCAACTTGTTTTTGTTAGCATGGGTGTTTTATTTGTGTTTTTATTGATTTTTATCATGGAATGAATGAATCACAATTTTTAAAATCTCTAATAAGTTCAAATCCCCCCAAACAAAATGTGTTCAAAGGGGACTCTTGTACACTATAGCATACAGGATGCCCATTCCTAACCCTGATGTAGAGCCAGCTAAACCAGGCCTTACTTCATCCTCATTCACTGGGATGCTATCAGAAATGTTATTTGTTTTTTAAACTTGTTGCCACCTCATTCAACTGGATTCTCAGTGGTTCACAACATCTACAATAGCAATCCGAGCTGAATAAGAAATAGATAAAATAAGTCATAAAATAACAGTAGAAAAAAATCAATAATTCATCAACTACATCACCATAAGCCCACTGAAAGAATTCAGTTTCTTTCTGAATCCTTCCTTCCTTCCTTCCTTCCTTCCTTCCTTCCTTCCTTCCTTCCTTCCTTCCTTCCTTCCTTCCTTCCTTCCTGTCTTTCTTTCTTTCTTTCTTTCTTTCTTTCTTTCTTTCTTTCTTTCTTTCTTTCTTTCTTTCTTTCTTTCTTTCTGGAGGGGGGTTATAAGACTGAAGTCCAAAACGAAGCTTTTCTGCAACATACAGTAGGTGTGTATGTTGCCACTGAAAGACAGTGCCCATGAGCCTCATCTCCCTCTCCCCAACCTCACTTTGTGGCAGTAGTAGACCATGAGCAATTTCTCCGCAGACATATGGATCAGGCAGGACAATTCCAACTGGAGAAGACAGCCCTATATGTACCTGAAAGCCAAGCCATGTAGGGTTCTGTAGATCTAAGCCTGCATTTTGAAGTCAATAGGAAGCCACTGTAGAGTCCAAAGCACCAATGTAATGTGCTTGTGGCAATGAGTACCAACCAAGAAATGAGCCATTGTATTCTGGACCAACTGTAGCAGTCTTCAAAGGCTGCTTCTTATACAAAGCATTGCAGTAGCCCAAGTATACAGTGATGCGGGCTTGAATGACCATTGCATAAATCCTGCATGAATGATCCTCCTTTTGGTAGGGCCACAGTTCATGCTCCAACGAAACCTGGGCAGCAGACTTTCCAGCCACAGCCTCCACCTGCCAACCGAGCAGTAGCCATGAGTGCAGGAGGATCCCAAGTTACATACTTGCTTCCTGACATCAAGAGGCAACACCAGAGTTTTCAGAGCATGTCAATACCATCTTGCTAGGAAATATGCATTCCTGTCTTTGATCAGAAGAACATAGAAATAGCCCTGCTGGATCAGACCATACGCCCATCTAGTCCAGGATTCTGGCTCACACATTGGCCAACTGGATACATTTGGGAAGTTTGCAAGCCTGTACAGGAAAGTGCAAGCTCCTTTCTCTTGTTAGTTCCCAGCAACTAGTATTTAAAGCAAGCTGCTTATCAATCAGGAGAAAGTAAGCAGCCATCAATATTGGTAGATATTGATAGCTTGTTGCTCCATGAATCTGTCCAGTCAGTTTTACAACTGTCTAAATTGGCTGCCACTACCACAATTGCTGGCAGCAAATTCCACCACTGAATTATTCATTGTGTAAAAAGTATTTCCTTCTGTTGATCCTGAATCTCCTTGCATTTAGTTTCAGTGGATGACCTCAAACAGGGGAGTGGAAGAAAAAACTTTCTCCACAACACAGCATCGGTGCTGTGCGTGATTTTATATACTTCGATCATGTCCTTCTTTACCTTCCTTTGTTCGAAAATAAACAGCCCACGCTGCCATTCTTTCTTCAGAGGAGAACGGATCCAGCCCCTAAGCATTTGGGTTGTCCTTCTGGCATGTGTTCTAGTTGCAACAAAGTTCGGCTTAAGGTACAGTGACCAGAATTCTACACAATATACCAAATGTGGTCTCACTACAGATTTGTATAAGATTTACATACAACAGTTGCACATTGGGGTGACATATTCATTGAGCTATCTACCATGATGCCAAGATCCCTTCATATTGTACCTCTCTGGGGTTTTGTATTTTGGTTGTTTCCCTACACCCCATTTCCCCCTCCTCCTCCTTCCCCAAATCAATACAAATTAGTAGTGATTTTCCTGGCCAGGTAAATGTCTTCATGCCAGAGAACTGCTGCTAATCCTCTTGCTGTTGTTGTCTGATAGGGCAGCACAATTATTTTTCCATCTGATACTCTGTGTCAGGGTTTTCTATTCCAAATAATCTATTGGCTTCTTAAAGGATTAAGTAAACTGCAAGAGGGATATTGAAAACCATTATAGCCAGGAGAGATGAGACATTATAGGAAAGTAATTATAAGCCCCAGGGTCTTCACAACACTAAACAATAATACAAATGAATGAGATGCTGTGGATGAAACAACTTATAGAATGGAGCCAGCTCAGAGCTATCTCTTCTCTGCCTTCATGAAGACAGAGTTCATTCAAAGCGATAGGAAAAGGTCTATTGAAGCTAGAGTGAACTGAATGTCAACAGGAAGAAGCATCCCATCACCGAGTCCTAGACCTGAAAATAAGATGCTGTTGCTTTAAGAGTCACACCAACTGTAACTAATGGATTTAGGAAAGCAGTAGCAGCATTTCCAGAATGCATGAAAAAGGTCACGCTACTTAATGAAGAGCAAAGGGATGCTGTGCTCAGGGGAAGTCCAAAGCACTTCTTCCAAAGCATGTTGGAAGCATACACGGCTCTATTAATTATTCCTATTGGAATGCCCAATGCTAACCCCACCTATTGTACTAGGGCTAATCTGTAGTGAAGGTACAACTATTGTTTTGATGGCCATTTTTAAACCCAGAAAAAGGCATTTTTAAAGAGCACCAAAAGTCCATGACTTCTGGGATTTTATCTTATTTTACTCTCTCTCTCTCTCTCTACGGCAGTGTTTCTCAACCTTGGCTGGCTGGGGAATTCTGGGATTTGAAGTCCACACAGCTTGAAGTTGCCAAGGTTGAGAAACACCGTTCTATGGAATCCTCATTGAAACATTACAAGACAAAATGCATGGATCTCTCCTTTTGTTAACACTAAGCTGCCTACAATCGGCCACATCCTCCAATTGACTTTCGCTCATGTCCATCTGTTCTCCATTTTTTTGTCAGAGCAACTGTATAGTAAATATTTCATTTAGTAATATGAATACTAGCACTTATGATATATTTAACAGATAAATGTAGGTTATTTTTTTAGAGTTCCATATATGAGTTGATAACTGTTAATATTTTGGAAACAACTCCTCATTGTCCCCCATTTCTGGGAGGTGAGGGGAATCAAAACCAGAAGTACTCTGGAATAGTCTCCCAGTGGAGATCAGGTTAGCCCTCTCCTTGTTGGTTTTCAGGAAGATTTAGAAATGGAACTATTTCTAAATATGGCAGGATTTGAATGCAATAAAGAAAGATGCAGTGGGGCTTCCATCATGCCGTTGCAGCTGCCATCTTGTTTGATAACCCCCACCCCCTTAGGTATCCCTGAATGCAATATAAATCCAGTATAAAACAGTAATATGGGATCAGTCTCTACCTCATGTATCCCTGATCAAGTCAAATAGATGTTTTCTTTGTTAATGGCTTTAGGTTGGCTGAACCTGTACTTTCAAGATAATTTGGTGAGATCTTCCGATATGAAAGAGGAACAACCTGACAATCCAGAGGTATTCGGGATCTTTGGGACAGCAGTGGTGCTAGGTAATTCTATTTATTTGTTTGATTGATTTATTATTGGATACCTTACCTCTTCTCTGAATACTTAATACTCCTTCTTCCACTGTTATCCCCATAACAACAAAGCAATGAGATAGATCAAGCTGAGAGACAACAATTGACTTAAACCATATAGTGAGGTTCCTGTATTGCCAAGTGTCCAAGCAGTGATCAGATGCTCAGGCAATTGGTTCTTTTTAGATCCAGAGATAATAAGCACACCAGTGGATAAAGAAACTTAAAGCTTTATTATAAACTTAAGCAAACAAAATCAAACAGAAACACAGTTTAAACAGATTACACAAAGCATAACAAGCATAGCATACAGAAATACCTACATACCAAAGCAAGGTGATACCGTTATTCCCTTGTTGCTACCAGGAACGTGGCTAAGATAGCAGAGAATAACCCCAAAAGGAATGGCTGTTGAGTTCCACAGCACCCAGCGTCCTGAGCCTGTATCAAAGTTCCCAAACTCAAAAGACAATCCCAAGGTTTTTATCAAAGCCTGGCTCCCAAATCCCATGACCAAATTTCTATGGCATTGAAGCTGCATAGCCTGACCTTGACTGGGATTCCTTCTGGGGCCTGGCACCTGTCCATGGCATCATTCCCAGAGCCTGGGAAGTCATCAGATAAGCCAGTGCCCAAGAATAAACAATTCCTTATCATCCCCCCTCCCCTCCATTCCAAGCCGCTAGAGGGGCGGCTGGAGGAGTGAACTTATGCTTAAACTTAACAACCTGGGGCTTTTCTCTCCCCCCACTTTAAACAAAGTTATGTTCTGAAGGGCTGTTGGAGGAGTGGCCGTATGCTTCTCTCCCCCCTCATGCCAAACAGCAATAAAAAAAAGCCAGTTAAACATCAGTATAACTCAAAATAAACTCTAATCTCCTAGGTGTGGGGGGGGGGAGGAAAATCAAAACATGCCACTTAACTCCTCGAGATACAATGGTTTTCCGCAGGTTGCCACTACAGTTCCCTGACTAAACATGAACTTGAACCTGGATCCTCCCAGATTCAGTAATTTAACCATTACATCACATTTTGTTGTTGTTTATTCGTTCAGTCGCTTCCGACTCTTCGTGACTTCATGGACCAGCCCACGCCAGAGCTTCCTGTCGGCCATCACCATCCCCAGCTCCCCCATGGTTAAGTCTGTCACCTCCAGAATATCATCCATCCATCTTGCCCTTGGTCGGCCCCTCTTCCTTAAGCCTTCCACTTTCCCTAGCATCAGCATCTTCTCCAGGGTATCCTGTCTTCTCATTATGTGGCCAAAGTACTTCGGTTTTGCCTTTAATATCATTCCCTCAAATGAGCAGTCTGGCTTTATTTCCTGGAGTATGGACTGGTTTGATCTTCTTGTAGTCCAAGGCACTCTCAGAATTTTCCTCCAACACCACAGTTCAAAAGCATCTATCTTCGTATTGTCGAAGGCTTTCACGGCCGGAGTTCAATGGCTGTTGTGGGTCTTCCGGGCTGTGTGGCCGTGTTCTGGAAGTTGTGGTTCCTAACGTTTCGCCAGCATCTGTGGCCAGCATCTTCAGAGGGCAGGAGCACAGATAGAAGCAAAATCTCTGAGATTTTGCTTCTATCTGTGCTCCTGCCCTCTGAAGATGCTGGCCACAGATGCTGGCGAAACGTTAGGAACCACAACTTCCAGAACACGGCCACACAGCCCGGAAGACCCACAACAGCATCTATCTTCCTTCGCTCAGCCTTCCTTATGGTCCAGCTCTCACAGCCATAGGTTACTACAGGGAATACCATTGCTTTAACTATGCGGACCTTTGTTGTCAGTGTGATGTCTCTGCTCTTAACTATTTTATCAAGATTTGCCATTGCTCTCCTCCCAAGAAGTAGACGTCTTCTGATTTCCTGGCTGCAGTCAGCGTCTGCAGTAATCTTTGCGCCTAGAAATACAAAGTCTGTCACTGCCTCCACTTTTTCTCCCTCTATTTGCCAGTTATCAATCAAGCTGGTTGCCATAATCTTGGTTTTTTTGAGGTTCAACTGCAACCCAGCTTTTGAACTTTCTTCTTTCACCTTTGTCATAAGGCTCCTCAACTCCTCCTCGCTTTCAGCCATCAAAGTGGTATCATCTGCATATCTAAGATTGTTAATGTTTCTTCCAGCGATTTTAACTCCAGCCTTGGATTCCTCAAGCCCAGCACGTCGCATGATGTGTTCTGCGTACAGGTTGAATAGGTAGGGTGAGAGTATACAGCCCTGCCGTACTCCTTTCCCAATCTTAAACCAGTCCGTTGTTCCATGCTCTGTTCTTACCGTTGCTACTTGGTCGTTATACAGATTCCTCAGGAGGCAGACAAGATGACTTGGTATCCCCATACCACCAAGAACTTGCCACAATTTGTTATGATCCACACAGTCAAAGGCTTTAGAATAGTCAATAAAACAGAAATAGATATTTTTCTGAAACTCCCTGGCTTTCTCCATTATCTATCGGATATTGGCAATTTGGTCTCTAGTTCCTCTGCCTTTTCTAAACCCAGCTTGTACATCTGGCAATTCTCGCTCCATGAATTGCTGGAGTCTACCTTGCAAGATCTTGAGCATTACCTTACTGGCATGTGAAATAAGTGCCACTGTTCGATAGTTTGAACATTCTTTAGTGCTTCCCTTTTTTGGTATGGGGATATAAGTTGATTTTTTCCAATCTGATGGCCATTCTTGTGTTTTCCAAATTTGCTGGCATATGGCATGCATCACGTTGACAGCATCATCTTGCAAGATTTTAAACCGTTCAGCTGGGATACCGTCGTCTCCTGCTGCCTTGTTATTAACAATGCTTCTTAAGGCCCATTCAACCTCACTCTTCAGGATGTCTGGCTCTAACTCACTGACCACACCGTCAAAGCTATCTCCAATATTATTATCCTTCCTATACAGATCTTCCGTATATTCTTGCCACCTTTTCTTGATCTCTTCTGCTTCTGTTAGGTCCTTACCATCTTTGTTTTTGATCATACCCATTTTTGCCTGGAATTTACCTCCGATGTTTCTAATTTTCTGGAAGAGGTCTCTTGTCCTTCCTATTCTATTGTCTTCTTCCACTTCTGCACATTGCTTGTTTAAAAATAATTCCTTATCTCTTCTGGCTAACCTCTGGAATTTTGCATTTAATTGGGCATATCTCCCCCTGTCACTGTTGCCTTTTGCTTTCCTTCTTTCTTGGGCTACTTCCAGTGTCTCAGCAGACAGCCATCTTGCCTTCTTGGTTTTCTTTTTCTTTGGGACGCTTTTTGTTGCCGCCTCCTGAACAATGTTGCGAACTTCTGTCCATAGTTCTTCCGGGACCCTATCTACTATATCTAGTCCCTTAAATCTAGTCTCCTGTAATGAAAATAACATCTCTTTTTGGTGTATTATCCAGTAGGTGCTGCAGATCCTCATAGAACTGATCTACTTCTGCTTCTTCAGCATCTGTGGTTGGGGCATATATTTGGATCACTGTGATGTTAAATGGCTTACCCTGAATTTGAATTGAGATCATTCTATCGTTTTTTGGATTGTATCCAAGGACTGCTTTAGCCACTTTATTATTAATTATGAAGGCTACTCCATTTCTTCTGTGGTCCTCTTGTCCACAGTAGTAGATCTGGTGGTCATCTGATGTGAAGTGGCCCATTCCAGTCCATTTCAGTTCACTGACACACAAAATGTCTATATTTAATCTTGACATCTCACCAATAACCACATCCAATTTGCCCTGGCTCATAGATCTTACATTCCAGGTTCCTATGGTGTGTTGATCTTTAGAACATCGGATTCGTCGTTCACCACCAGCACCGTCGGCCACTAGCCGTCCTTTCGGCTTTGAGCTAGCTGCGTCATTACATCTGGGGCTAGTTGAACGTATCCTCTGTTCCTCCCCAGTAGCATTTTGACCATCTTCCGACCTGGGAGTCCCATCTTCCGATGGTATACCGACATATCTCTGGTTGTACTGTTCCATTTAGTTTTCATGGCAAGAATACTGGGGTGGGTTGCCATTACCTTCCCCAGGGATCGTATTTAGTCTGACCTCTCTGCCACGACCTTCCCATCTTGGGTGTCCCTTCACGGTTTAGCTCATGGTTTCATTGAGGTGCTCAAGCTCCAGCACCACGACAAGGTAACGATCTCCTTTGCTGGAGAGTACATCACATGGACTCACTTAATTCTGGACTCTGAATTGAGTACTTGTATGCTCCCCATTAGACAGCCATGCACATTATTTCTGCAGCTGTGAGACCACTAAGATTTATAACCCCACCTGATAAATAACTAATATTCTGTTCTTTAAAACCGCATTGACATTTCTGATATGCCAAGCAGCAGCAGAAAAAGAGGAAGGGAAGTCTGATCATATGCAATTTAATTCACTTAAATCATATAATGACATGACTAAAGCAATAAAATGGAATTTGCTTTCTCTCATCAGGTACAAAGTGCATTTACCATTTTGTGGAAGGGAAAAAATAATATATATGTTTAAGTAAAATAATTAAAGGGGCATTTGTAATTATATACATGCATAAAAAACAAAATTAAGGCAAGATAATAGATCTTTAAAACAGACATTACAAAATACTGTTTGCAGAACATGTACTGTATCTACCCTAGAAAATGGGCATATAAATTTTCAACATTCACAAGGCCATTTTTATATAATATGGAATATACACAATATAAAAAGCCAAACGGTTTTAAAAAATGACAAATTCAAATTCAGAACCTTAATCTGCTAGTGATGAGGATATTGGCTTCACACATTCCAGCTTCTCTGATTTTCTTCAATGGCCCAATCAATAATTTGAATAAAAATCCTGCTTTTAAGTTTGCATGAAATGTTGTTTGCAATATTATTATGGTAACCTAATTCTCTACACTGTAATATACAGAAACCTTGGGAAGATTTTTCCCCCCAGCAAATTAGCATCTGTAAAAGTAAAATCTCCTCTGAGGTAAACTCAAATTTTGGTGGCTTCAGAGACACCTCCATATTGACTCCTGGTGGCATACACCAGTAAAAATATATAACACAGATTGAAACAATAATAATCCAGTGATGATGATGAATGGTCCACCAACTGAAACTGGGCAAAGCCCTCCTGACCACAGCCTCCTTCTGAGTACCCTCCAGTCACAGACCTGTTCATTCAAGGGGAGTGTCATCCCATCCAACATTATCACTGGAGCCTACTGATGATCACTTACCCTGAATTGCAGAGAACCTCCCCCAGCAGTTTTATATAGATGATGATGATGATGATGATGATGATGATGATGATGATGATAATTATTTAAATTTGTATGCTGCCCAATTCTCAATGACTCTGGGCACTTCACAACAATCAAACAAGAAATTACAATAAAATCAATAAAAGATAAAGATAAAAGATGGAAAGTGCAATGAAGCAAGGGGTCTCACTCTCCCTCCCTAAAGGCTTCGGTGAAGAGCCAGGTTTTCGCAGCTCTTCTAAACAATAGCAGAATGGGGCCATCCAGATCTCAGGGAAAACCTCATTCCAGAGGACAGGCATTGTTACAGAGAAGGCACGCTTCCAGGGTCCCAATAGATGGCATTGTTTAATTGATGAAACCTGGAGTGTGCCAACCTTGCCAGATTGAATTGTCCAGGCAGATGCTATGGGAGACAGGTGGACCCTCAAGTAACCAGGCCCTATGCCATGTAGGGTTTTATAGGTAATGACCAGTGCCTTGAACTGCACCTGAAAGCAAACTGGCCACCAGTGCAGCTTGTGAAGCAGAGGTCACCAAGGCATGCCCATCATTGCCCGCACCGCTGCAATCTAGACTAGTTGAAGCCTCCAGGTGGTCTTCAAGGACAGCCTTGAAGGACAGCACATTACAGCAGTCAAGCTGTGAGGTGAGTGGGGCATGAGTGACTGTCTGTAGGGCCCCCTGATCTAAGAAAGGGAGCAACTGGTGCAGCAGATGGAGTTGTGCAAAGGCCTTCCTGGACAAAGCTGACACCTGTTCTTCAAGCAGGAGCTGTGACTCCAGGAAGACCCCCAGATTGCATACCAACCTTGAAGGGGGAAGTGCTACACCACCCAGGGTCAAAGATGGAATATCCCCAGATCTAAGTGGCAGAAATACCCACAAACCACTTGGCCTTGGTAGGATTATGTCCTACCAAGATGTTGAACTGTAACGGAAAGAAGATCAAGCCCATGTGTAATTGTTTTTATTTGGTGAAATATAACAACCAATAAACAATAAAAATATTGTATAGTCGAAGGCTTTCATGGCTGGAATCCGATGGTTGTTTTGGGTTTTCCGGGCTGTGTGGCCGTGTTCTGGCAGTTTTGGTTCCTAATGTTTTGCCAGTAGCTGTGGCTGGTATCTTCAGAGGACAGGAGCACAGCTAGAAGATTCTCTCTGTGCCCAAGTGGAGGGTATGTGTTTCTGCTGGTGTTTATAGCTGCTGAGAGGTCATTTACAAGAGATTGGGCAAGGGTTTTTTGTGGTGATTAGGGGGTGTGGTGCTGTCATGTGTGGGATTAGCACATCTATTGTGTGAGCTGTTTGTATATTTCTGTGGTTGAGTAGAGTTTGTTGACCTTTTGCAAACTGTGTTTTTCAGGACTGGCAGCCAGGTTTTGCTGATCTTTAGGCTTTCTTCTTTTTTATTGAAACTGTGTTGGTGTTTATGTATTTCAATGGCTTTCCTGTATAGTCTAACATAGTGGCTGTTGGTGTTCTCCAGTATTTCTGTGTTTTCAAATAAGATTTGGTGACCAGTTTGTTTGAGAGCATGTTCAGCTATTGCAGATTTTTCAGGTTGCTGTAGTCTGCAGTGTCTTTCATATTCTTTTATCCTGGCATGGATGCTGCGTTTTGTGGTCCCAATATATACTTGTCCACAGCTGCAGGGTATGAGGTAAACTCCTGCAGCAGTGAACGGGTCTCTTTTGTCTTTTGCTGATTTTTAACATTTGTTGTATTTTTCTGGTGGGTTTGAAGACTGGAGGTTATGTTTTTTCATTTGTTTTTCTATGCGGTCTGTGACTCCTTTAATGTAGGGCAGAAATATTTTGCTTGTGGGGGGCTGTTTTTCTTCAGTTGAGTGCTGTTTTTTTGGTTTGATAGCTCTCCTGATTTCATTCTTGGAGTAGCCATTCGTCTGTAGGGACCAATCCAAATGGTTGAGTTCAGAATTGAGAAATTGAGCTTCACAGTTCTGATTTGCGCCATCCACTAGTGTTTTGATGATGCCTCATCATGACAACCATGGGTTTGTGGAGTCCTTGGTGTCCTTGGAGTCCTTCTCTTTGATTAGAACCATGGGTTTGTCCCAACTAATATCTAGCCCAACAAACATAGGAGGTTATACTGTACACTTGACCTCACCTCAAGATGTTATTACCTGGAAGCAAGAGAGACACATTCACATCTAATTAAATAGTTGGCATACCAACTCCTGGGAACAGGAAAACAAACTCCTGGAATTAAAAAAAAAACAGACCCTGAAAAAGTGAGAATGCTGGCTGGAGAGATAAAGGACAAAGTGTAAATCAGTGTTGTAGTGTATAAGGCAATTAGCTCAGCAACTGGCAAGACTGCAAAGGACTTGAAACAAAAGTTTCCAGTGGAATTTCTCTACCTGGATAGAGGATCTCCATGCTTTTTGGGCATCTTTGATTGCAAGAGTCAGGCAAGTGGTTGGAGGAATGGGTGTTTGAGTGAAAGTGAAGGCAAATGATGTTCTCTTTCATTAAAACTTTGTAACTTATAGAACCTGCGTGCTCATAACTGACTGAAATGTTCTACCTGCCTTTCTAACTAGTGCCTACGAGAAGGAGTCTTACTGAGTGTTGTATGTGTGTTATCCCTTCACAAATTCCAGTCCTCTTCTGCAGTGCTGTGCAAGATCCGTTTCTTCAAGATGTCCAGTCAATGTCACTTGTAAACTGTTGATCAAAGCTAGTGGGAGAAGCTTGACCATATGCTCAAAGAGGAGAGAGAAAAGACTTATTGCAATATAAGTGGGACTCATAAAACCATAGGGCTAGCCAGAAATGTGTGTAACAAAAGGCAGAAGGATGAAAATATGGCAAGCTGCATCGGTAGATTCGATGGTAGCTGAGCTTCATTATTAGGGCTTCTCATATCTGTAATAAACACAAAGTGTGTATCTGAGCCTTGCCCTTGATTCTGCTTCTGCTGCCATCTCCTGAGTGTCGGTTTCTAGAGAAAGATTTATTATCATATCCTGGGTGAAGCTCTGACAAACTTTGTGCTTCATGATCCTGAACAACAATCCAGCTTCTAACGCCCAAGGGACACCAATGCCACCAAGGAGGAGGGAGGGAGATGAGTGATCTTAAAGTTGCCAAGGTTGAGAAACACTGAGTTAGACTGTTACAAAGCAACACTTGTGCAGAACATCTAACCCTAATCTGGAACTCTAAACTTAGAATTGCTTGTCTGGATTCCTCAAGCATTGTGTACAGCATAACCTTGGATTATTGCAATGTGCTCTACATGGGGCTGCCCTTGAAGAGCATTCAGAAGCTTCAGCTGGTACAGAATGCAGCTGTCCGGATTGTAAATAGTGTCAGCTATTCGGCACATGTAACACCACTGCTTCGGGAGCTTTATTGGTTGCTGGTGTGTTTCCGGGCGCAATTCAAGGTGCTGGTTGTCACCTTTAAAGCCCTTCATGGCTTGGGACCGGGTTACCTGAGGAACCATCTTCTCCCAGTTGTTTGTACCAGTCCAATCTGGTCCGGCAGGATGGGCATACTCCGGGCCCCATCAGCCAAGGAATGTCAGTTGGTGGGGACCAGGAGACGTGACTTTTCTGCCATGGAGCCTGCCCTCTGGAACATCCTCCCTCCTGATGGCCCTGACCCTTTTGGCTTTTCGGAAGGCCTTGAAGACCTGGCTTTGTGCCCGGGCCTGGGCCCCCGAGTGTGCAAAGGGCCCCGTTTCATGGTTGTGCTGACACAAATGGATTTTAATATCTCTTGGCTGTATTTATATTTAATTTTTGTATTGTTTTAATTGTTTGACTGTTTTTTCTGATTGTTAGCTGCCCAGAGTCACTGGTCTGAGATGGGCGGCTATATACATTGAATAAAATAAATAAATAAACAAACAAACAAACCACACTTTTTCACCAGCTCACTTTATATATGTTGATATGTCTATTGACTTACAGTTCATATTGGAATATTATTGTCGTAGTTGTGGAGTGGATGGGGGCTTTAGTCTGTGCTTTAAATCTTTGGCTCTCTCTTTTCTCTGTTACATAGAGATAAAGATACAGAAATAGGAAACCAAAGTCTCAAATGTCATTCATCTTGGTGATTTCAAGCTGGCATTTGAAGGCATCATTTGATATTCAAAAGCATGCTCACAATTAATCTAATATAAAGGAACCGATTTATCTCGCCATAGTCTCTGTAATCTGTAATCTATTTATGAACATTAATTACTTTTGAAAACAAATAAGAAAAGCTTTCCAGTGGAAACAAGTCCCTTTCTGAATATGTCGATGAAGATTCTCAGTTTTCCAGTTGCCATGACTCAACCTACAGACAAGTCCCTTTCTGAAGTAAATCCCTGACATAAATCTTACTTTTCCACCACCCCCGTCATCTCAACTTTGGAATTTTTTTTTTCATATATTAGATTTTACCAGCAGATGCAAAGTGAATGGCATATTAGCCCCTGTTTCAAAGTCTGAAAATTAAACTGAACGATGTTCTGGCCATGAATATTTAAACATATCTTAAAATCAACAGCATCAACAAAAGAAAAACACTATTTTCTCCTTAATGTTACTAGGTGTTAGGGTTTGATAAACCCAGGAATTTACTTCTAGATATAAATTATACAGAGAGGCTTGATTTCTAGGTAAAAGGTGAAATATTCTGCACAGTCACCCAATTAGCAGCCATTGTTGTAGGAATGATGTGTCATGTGTGACTCATTCAACAGGTGCTTAGAGTTAAGTTGGGTGTGGTAGTTAACGAGATTGACCTATAATGTGATTGGTCAGTTTGACTATAAATGCAGAGATATTCTGTATTCCATTTTATTCCCATTTACCTCGTGAAAGCTGTATCGTTGATGGTGTATCATTTGTTACCTGTGGAAGTGATCTGTAAATACGTATGTATATAAAGTAAATAGGATATTTGATATAACTTCTGTTTGGAGTCTATTTACTGCATAGTACTTGGATCACTGGTGCCTAGGAGAGAGGCAGGCCGCTCCATCTCCGCGCGCTCGCTCCGACATTTTTCACAGCCTGGGAGTATTTCAGAGTTAGTGGAAGCAGGAATTAATAGAGACCAACTCCTGTGTGAAAACAAAAGGCCACGATGCTGAGAATGTAAGTCGGCTATGCTATGGTTTTGTTTGGACATGAATGTTTGTGTGAAAATTGGGAGGTTGCTAAAGGAAAATGTGACCTTAGGCTCTCTCACATCCCCCAACAATGGCACTAACTGTTGTCAAAGGACATGTCCTTATCACATCACCTTTATTTCATTTCTAGCAATGAAGTAACAGAGTCAAATTTAGCTGTTCCAGGTTAGCAAGAGTGTTTCGCCTTTTTCCCTGACACAAGTATTGCCATATGAAGAATCTGGGTCTCCTTCTTGGCTATGCTGGTGATGTCATAGTCAGGGGTTGGGTTCTGTCCAGTGCCTACAAGTAGTCCTCACTTAATGACCACATTGGGACCAGAATTTTGGTTGCTAAGCAAAGAGGTCATTAAGCGAATCCAACCCAATTTCACAACATTTTTGTGGTGGTCATTAAGCAAATCACATGGTCATTAAGTGAATCACGTGGTTCCCCGTTGATTTTGCTTGTCAGAAGCCAGCCAGAAAAGTCAAAAATGGTGATCACGTGACCACAGGATGCTGTGATGGTCATAAATGTGAACTGATTGCCAAGTGCCCAAATCATGATAATGTGACCGCAGTGACACTGTGACAGACATAAGTGTGAGCTCCGGTCATAAGTCAGTTTTTTAGCACCATTGTAAGTCCAAACCATCACTAAACAAATGGTTGTTAAGTGAGGACTACCTGTATTTGTTACTTTAGGCTGCTACAGACATGCCTTTTTCCTTCTGGTCACTGTTCACTCCCTTCCGGGGCCATTTTGGCATTCACTGCAGGAAAGCCTGGACACCTGGCTTTTGTGGAGGCATCTGATCATGTAATGCCAGAGCAGGTGATAGTCAGGCTCCCTTTGAACATACCCACACAAAATACTTGTGCAAAACCAGAGCAAGTTTTGAGAGACAGGTAAATCCACTGTCCCTCAAGCCTCACCTCTTCTCGAGTCCCAGACCGCATTAAGGAGAAAAGTGGTAGATACTTTTTTAACTGGCAGGTGAAGTTCAGTGGGAAGAAAAATGAAGCCAGGAGAATCTACCAATCACTTTCCTTAACTTATCCAGCATCAAATCTGTAAGGATGAAAAACAATTATCTGCCTTGTTCCTGAGGCATAACAGGGCTTAGCCACCAGACCAGCACAACCTATTCTGGCATTCTTTTCTACCAACTCAAGAACTGGAGGAATGCACATTAATGTGGCCATGTGGAAGAGTCCCTTGACTCAGCCATGGACCTGCTTAGTAAGTTATACCTTATCTGATGATCATTGTAGACATGGCAGGGCAGTCTTCACCAAATCATGTGCCATTATTTTACCGCCACCAAACTATTAGACTCATGAAGCATTGCTGCCTGTGATGTGACTTCTTTTGCTAAGCTTACAGGACCACCTTCTCCAGCCAGAGGGAACACATCTAATATAATCATTCTAGGGGAAATTGCTGGTGGACCCCCACTTCCATGAAGTTAAGGGGCCTGAAGCCAGAAGAGATTTGTGGTGGGTGTGATTACCCTGTCCTGTGGAATAGCCTTCTCTTACAGATCAGGCCCACCCATCCGTTAATGGCCTTTAGGAAGATGCTAAACACCGAGTTCTTCTAGACTACTTTTGCTGGTTAATGGTGGATGCTAGCTTGATCATTGTATTTCCATTGATTTTGAATTGATTTTAATATGCAATTTATTACTACTGTAGATGTTTTAATGATTTATACCATGGATGCTTTATTTGTATCCTGCTCTATGTCACCATGAACCTGATGTAGATTGCAGCAGGATAGAAATTGGATAAATAAACGAAGTAAGCAAATAAATAAATAAATGAGCCATCCCCATCACTGTGTAAAAGTACAACTCCCGGAGCACAGAAGAGATACTGTATATTCAGTCTTAAAAAGGCTCTGCTGTATTGTGGGCTAAAGGTAAATACTGTAAGTGAAAAGCTATTTTGCTTATATCTGAGAGCTTGTTCAGAGAACTGGAAGATCAACCATCCTGCTGCTGTCTGATCATATCAAGTTTGCATCTCGTATGGAAGTCATTCAAAGAGCTGCAATGGGCCTCTTTATCCAGAGCCAAACGATGGCAGCTGGGAGGTGGACAAAAGCCGACTGCTTGATCCAGGCTTGGCTTGCCCTTCTTGAAATTCTTCAGAGCATTCTGCTGGAATGGTTGGTCTTTGCTGAGAATCTTCTGAAGATTCATGTTTGCTGCTAGCCTTCCAACAGGGAGGCGAAGCCCCAGGTCATGTCTTGGAAGTTGAAACCTTGCACAGAATCATAGAACCCAGCATTGTCTGTCATCAAATCTGTACGCCAATTCCCCTAACATGCCAATACCACTAACAAAAAGCTCCTGTTTTAATAACCCATTCTCAGTATGTTTTTGGTTTTCTTTTGAATGTTGGTGCAATTTTTAGTCTACTGTCTTATTGCAAGGAGGCAATGGATGATGGTAAATTATTATTATTGTGGTTGGTCACATAGTCAGCGAGATGTTTAGATTGGATTTGGCATTTTTAACCACCTATCAAGTTGTTGTTGTTGTTGTTGTTATTATTATTATTATTATTATTATTATTATTATTAGGCTGTGCAGTGCTTCAGATTCAAAGGGGAAAGGTGCTTCAGAGCAGGCAGATGCTCACACTTCCTAATCCGAAAAAGCCACAATATCCCTCCTGATATCACAGTTTGGGACAGAATTGTTCGGTCATAAGCCAAGAAGGCTACCACTGGAAAGATCATTATACAGAGAGAACTTTCACACGCTCCTCATTACTAAAGCAAGACTCCCATGATTTACCCATGTCACCAAAATGTTCATCTCCTAGGAAAAACAATTGCTCAAAAGCAATTTATTTCCCATCAAGTCAAATGAAAACGATTTTTAAAAACATACAGATGAAATTCTCAGCACAGCACTAGTCATTTGAGTTTGAGGAGCAAATGATAAAAGTGAGACACAAACCCAGATCAAGCCCTTGAATGTGGCTCAAGAACTCTCCATTCCTGCCCCTGATTCAGCATCTAATCTGGTGGGCAATATCTAAGGCAGTGTTTTTCAACCTTGGCAACTTTAAGATGTGTGGACTTCAACTCCCAGAATTCCCCAGCCAACATGCTGGCTGGGGAATTCTGGGAGTTGAAGTCCGCACATCTTAAAGTTGCCAAGGTTGAAAAACACTGATCTAAGGACTTCTTGGTGACTGGCTTGCTGAGCTACAGGTTCCCTTCTTGTTCCAAATGATTGTGCAGTCTGTCCTCTTGGGAAAGCAGGGGATTCCCGGCTGCTAGATAAATAAAAAGAAGAGTAAAGAACAGCTTCCTTTCAACATTCTGGGCCTGTTGCTGTCAAATTGTTCGGTGCTTTATACACTGCTGTAATGCAAATGGGAAGCTATTTCTGAATCAGAAGTGTGAGTAATAATACACGATCATTTAAATTCAGGCTCAGATGATGAAATACCCTGAGGGAATGCTTTTTAAAGGAGTTTCTTTTTCAATCTTTTTTTTTTAAAAAAAAATACTATTCATAATCAACCATTTTCAAGCAAACTGGGGGTTTTTCTCTCTCTCCAACTACTGTTTTTGATTGCTAAATGAATGAGTCTCCTGTTATAAATATACATGACCTGCTTGTCTTCAAGGACATGCTGCTCTGTGATAAAGGCAGCAGTGGGACATTGTATGAATTTGTCCCCCTCTGGATAGGAAAATGTCACAAGGAGGTGAGCAAAACTTGTAGCTCAATATCCTTCCATTTCTCATTCCATCCTCATATTTTCCCTCTCATATTTATATCTGTTTTTTTAAAGGTGCAAGAAAGGGTGCACATTTGTACACATTTTTGTGTACATTTCTTCTAGGCATGCATTTCTGTACATTATTTTCCTAAGAGTTGCATTTTTATAAGCAGTTTTCGTATCTATCTATCTATCATCTATCTATCTATCTATCTATCTATCTATCTATCTATCTATCTATCTATCTATCTACAGTATCTATCTATCATCTATCTTTAAATAAGAATAAGAATATATACTTTTTTAAAAGTTGCAACACCATCACCAGCCTCAGCATATAACTACATTCTTCTTCACACATTGGGTTGGGCAACATAAATTGGGTCAGCTCACCTTAAAATGTAAACTGAATTAATCTCTCCCCATCCCTAAAGAGCTCAGGCAAAAGTCCATGGCAGATAGAGCAGTGTTTTTCAAACCTGACATGCTAGCTGGGGAATTCTGGGAGCTGAAGTCCACACATCTTAAAGTTGCCTAGTTTGAAAAACACCAGGATAGAGGATGGATCCAAGAATGAAATTTTGTGTACAATTAGTTTTGATGAGATCTTTTGAGTTTCTGTTGACTAAAGCCAATTCTACAGTGATTAGAAAGGGAAATTTACTAATCTAGGACACCTTCCCACTGCTTTCACTAATTTGGTGTTACCATGTAGTTTTCATATTCCAGCATATTTTTGCCCATATGTATAATGTCAGTACTCAAGGGACAAATGACCAGGCTCAAATTACCCTACTTTAGACACATTGTGTGAAGACCTAGCTTTCTGGAGAAGGCTCGAATGCTGGGAAAAGTGGAAGGAAAGAGAAGAAGAGGACGATCAGCAGCAAGGTGGATGGACTCAGTTACAGTGGTGATGGTTGGAAGAGATGAAGGACCAGGTTAGATGTAGATCATCATGGAGAAAATCTATCTATGTGATTGCTCGGAATCAAAAATGACTTGATGGCACATAATCAATTGATCAATAATGTCAGTTTTGTTATCATTGCTAATGCCACAATGTTATGCAGTTCTGAGCTGTGTATTTATGTGAATTATCATTTATGAAAGATGGACTCACAAAGACAAAAGAGTTTGTACTGATATAATGATAGATGGGCATCTTACTTTGAGTTTTCTGGAACCAAACCTAGCCTGGCCAAATTATATTTCAAGTTGGGAAGGTTTATATGATGCTTTTAGTTTAGAAATTGAACTAAAAAAATTGTAAACCTGTATCTGTTTCTACATGTCCTGATTCACCTATGCAAGAATGTCCTATCAATAAACAAAAGTACCAAACACCTGTTTTGTGAATGGTCATTTCATTTCCCTGATACCTCTCATTTCCTACTCTCTGCAGTCATTGCTACTGCTGCTGCTGCTCTTGCTGGTGGAACTGAAGGGAATTGACATACAAAACATCTGGAAGGCATCTCCATATCCTATTGCTGGTATAGAGCCATACATACAAGGATGCCTTGGAAATGCTGTCCTCAATTTTAGAACATGTTTGAATATGGGATAATGGTGGGCTCTTTTCTAATGATGAATAATCCAAATATATTAATCATTTCAATATGTGATTTGGTAAGAGATTTTGTTCATGTGGGTGAGGAGAGGATGAATCCTATTCCATTCTGTTCTAAAATGTGGACATATCTAGATTTCACAGGTTTCTTCTTTGGAGTCATATTTGTTAGAGGTTTTCTTCTCAATTAGAAGAAATTGAGAAAAGTATCAGAATGATAGAATTTGTTAGAAATATGAAAATTATAGAATTAGAGCTGGGAACGATCTGAGGAAACCTTTTCATCACTGGATGGCATGGGAAACATTTGCTATTTATGTCATCTTAAATGGACTCTCTATTGGCCTAACCTTATTTACAGGCTTTCAGGTACTTGAAAGCATCTAACTTCTCACTTGAAAACTCTTTTCTTTAGGGGAAATCTGTACCTCTTTGAGGATGCCTGCACTCTGAGAATTCATTCCTTATGTCCACCCTTTTAAGGCCATTATCCATTATCCATTATCCCTTTAAGGCTGCTACCCTTTGAACTTACCCAGTTCAGGCCAATCCAGTAATCCATTCTCTGCCCCAGATGATCACACCATTGCAGCTAGAGAAAAATACCAGAAACATGCAAACAAAACCCAGGTATGGCATTTTTTTCTTCAGCAGTGGAGGGGAAAGGAATTTAGCTAGACCACTAATGGAGATATAGGCACAGTCTGAATAAATAAAAGGGCTTCATATGACTGTTAGCTTTTAGCTTACTCCAAGCATGTCTGACATGGTGATGATGTCTTGAGCATTCCATAAGCATAGTGGAGCTTTTATGAAATCCTTCAGGATAGCTCACCCTTTCTCAACCTTTTGACCCTGGAGGAACCCTTGAAATATTTTTCAGGCCTCAGGGAACCCCTGCACATTCAGGCTAAAATATAGGCCAGAAGTTACAAAATTATTATATTTGTGTCACATGTAGGCCTGTATATATATGCACTAACAGTGTTCTTAAACTAAAAATAAAGAATGAAACTTACCTCTTTAATGTGAAGTTGCCCAAATTTGAAATATTTTTTTTAAATAAATCATGATCTCCCAGGGAACTCCTAATGACCTCTCATGGAACCCTAGGTTGCCATGAAACCCTGGTTGAGAAACCCTGAAATAGCTGCACTCTCAGTGCCATAATTTAAATCCAGAGAACTGACTATATTGTAACTTAAAGCCAATTCATCAATGAGTTGGAGGACAGAAAAATTGGACTATGAAAAGTTTTCCATTGGCATGGAGTTGAAGGAATAGCACTGCTGCTCTGAAACATTGTGAACTGAAGTGCACGGGAAGAAAGTCCCCTTTCAATGCATGCCCTGTAGGAATTCTGGGATGCTAATACCAGAACTCCACGCAGCTTCTAATTAGTTTTTGTTTAGCAGAGCAGAAGCATCCCAATTAACTTGCACAAGGCTTAATCAGTTCAAAACACAAAATAAACACACTTCACACGTTAATGTAAAGTTACAGAAAAATAGCTTACAGTTTTATTGTAGATCAGATTCATGATAGCAGAGGATGGTTCATGCGTGTGAGCGATAGGTTCTGACCAAACCCACAGTCTTCTTAATGTGGCCTTGCTGAATGGATGTGTGAGCAATGTAGACAGCCATAGCTGACCATCCTCCTTGGTAGGAGATTCAAACAGGAAAGAGGAGAAGAGAAGGGAACAGGAACAGGAAATCGGGATTCAGCCCCTTCCCACACAAAGCGAGTAAGATTAGGTTACAGCAGAGGCTGCCTCCTCCTTCAAGCTTGTGTGAGACGTGCTTGGTTGAAACCCAATATCTCTAACATGCCCAACATATGTTTCAATAGTCATTCTCCAGTTTACACTGGTTGCAAGCTATTCTTATCCTTCTCATGCCAGTGTAAGAGATTATGCTGAGAAGGAAGGAAATTAAAGCAAGTGTGTGTGAATCTTGCCTCCTTGAGTTAAGGGGCTTAGCACCCAGACCGTATCTGGCCAAAGTCATACACTCTCAATAGATTTTGTTGATGGCATTTGCCATCCTGTGAAGGTCAGATTTTAATGCCAATAGATTATCCTGTACCAAGAACATGCTAGACATCATCATTGTAAACAAAGCCTTCTGTTCAGATATTAATAGCAAAACAAAATGATGGACAGGAACTCTTAGGTTGCACGCACTGAGTGTTTTCTCTAGCCCTGCTTGGAGCTTTCTCTAGAGGAGCAGCTATTTTATTTTCTGAAAGAGACATAAGCTGAGTGGCCCCATTGCCCTCCACTAGAAATGTCTATCAGTTGAGACAAACTGCCACCCACAATGCAATACTGTCTCTTACCCTCCAGGTCAAGTATCATAAGTAGCAAATTAGTATGCATTTATTAAATTATGCCATTTTGATCTTGCCTTTCTGACCTGGAGGGACCTTGATGGTGGCTAACAGCATAATAACATAACAAAAAAAGTACATTAACAGCAATCATATCCATAGCAGAATCAGCACAACAAATCAACACATCTACTCAAGGAAGCCACAAATAAGCCAGTAGAAGCAATACTGCTGAAACATTCAAGTAACAGCAATAATTCCCTGCTTGGAACCAGACTTTGGGATGGTAGATGCAGTGGCTCCGGAAGATTGGTTGGTTGATTTAGTTCTACTTTGGGATTAGAACTGCTAGTCCAAACTTGCCTGATTTATCCATCCTTACCGATGTTTCATAATTTCCAAGGTAAGTTTAGAAAAATTGTAAGAGATTTTAGGCACAATTACTATATAGCCACTGTTTCTCCCCTATCTCCAACATTTTCTTATTTTAAGGCAGCCACCTTGCACACCAATGCTAGTCAGAACGTAGACTATGGCATTCACAAAGTTCAACAGTTCAGTGTGAATATGCTGGAGCCCTTATGAAGTTCCTTTTCAGTCCTTCTAAAGGTAGGAAGGTTTTTGTGGCTGCTGAAGACATCAACTGTTCATGTGCCAAATACACTCTCTGACCCTTAATTCTGAGTTCCACAGATATTGAGCAAATATTCCCTTATTTTTGCATGATTTCATATGCAATCATTCATCATGAATCTTGATCATTCATATGATCAAGAGGAGAAGCAGAAAGCTCTGCAGCACATGGAAATCCAGCTCATGGCCACCCTTCTCACCTCCTGCCACTGGTTAATCAAATTTATCCAAACTTGATTTAGAGTCTACACACTTCACCACCATGGTTTCAGAAACTCATTTGTTCAGAAATAAAAATGTAGGGATCAATAGGGCAATTAACAAGATTTGCATAGCTTACATGTAACACAGCTGAAACTGCATACCATTGGTTGCACTGCAATGAGGTTGGAGGAGAAAAAATCCAAGATGGCAACCACGAACAGACGCCGACCACTGCTGCTCTGAAGAGGGAGAAACTGTTGGCGTTTCTGACCCTCATCTCAGCCCTCACCGGTTAGTTGAGTTGGAGGGGATTCTAGGGACCCTGACCATTGTATTAAGCTGGGTCGGAGTCAGATAGAACCCCCAAATGGAGTGGTGGAGTGCGGCGAGATTACGGCGGACTGTAAGGAACCTGGGAGACTGGAGGACGAGCGACGAACGGCGCGACAGACCCCGGCAGACCCCGGAAGTTCCCGTCGACGACGCGGGGGCCTTGGTGACACGGCCCTCAGTGCTAGACAGTGGGCCTGATGTTTTTTGGGTTCACGGTCCAAACCCCTTTACCCCGCTATTCTTTTTAATTGGCAGTGTGTGTAGCTTGAATCGGGGCGGCGCGTGCAGACAAGGTGTGGTGGAGTTGTCTGATGAAACAGCTGAGTAGCGCGTTGGTTCAGCAACAGACCAGCCTGACACCCTGAAGCCTTGGGGAGTGGAGTTGGAGCTGGCTTTGACTGCATGGACTGACCTGGTGGTGTGGTGGATTCCAGCAGTGTGGCGGACGCTGTTGCGACGGGCCGGCTCTGGCAGTCTGGTGAACTTTGGGGACATTTTAGACTCTGATTATGTGGCTGGCGTGATCGACCGGACGAACCCAGTACTGCAACTTCGAGCCAGAGCGAGTGGCTTTGGTTTTGGGCCACTCAAGGAACATAAGAGACCCAGGCGGTTTTAATAGACTTTGGCGGAATAGATCCAATGGTGAGGAGTAGGAAGGTTAAAATTTGAGATCTTTTCATCCCCTTTTAAATTGGCCCAAGGCGGCAGAGAGTTGTTGGGGCCCCTCCAGGGTGTGTGAGGGACTCCCTCTTAAGTGTGAGAGACGAGGGGGCAGTCCGGGAGTGACTGTTGATAGAGAAGAGTACTCACCTCCTGTGTGAGAGACGGGGTGGGGAGGATTGAATGAGTCACCCCTCCTTTCGACTAGTGAGAGTAGCCGAGGAGGTGGTGTGGTGCATGGTAGGGTGTTGGTTGGCCCTGACGGCGCCGAGAGTGAAAGCTGGTGGGCTGAAAGGACTACCATCACCTGGTTGGATGATTGAGAGTGTATGAGGATGTATGATTGGATGGAGGGTCCCCTATTTCGAACCAGGGGCTCTGGAGGTCCAGGAGTGGAGGCACCTGGAGTGGGAGTCTCTGGGGGCTGCAGGGCAGGTTATAATGAGGTGATGACAGGTCAGGGACGTTATAGTGGGAGCTGGAGGGCGGGCCATCATTGGGGAAGACGCCCCTGGTGTTTGCTACCGGTGGCGCATTCTGGCCCTCCAAGCTCAGACCCAGGACCTGGTCAGTGGATCCGTAGGGGCCCTGGTTCCTGGCTGTTGCTGCTTAACACCAGGTCAGTTAATAACAAAGGCCCCCTCATACACGATCTGATCATTGAGGAGGGGGCAGACCTGGCCTGTATTACCGAGACCTGGCTGGCCCCAGAGGGGGGGGGGGTTCCATTTTGGAAATGTGTCCAGCCGGGTTTACGGTATGGCAACAGCCGAGACCCCAGGGCAGGGGAGGAGGGGTGGCTGTTGTCATCCGGGAGTCTCTAGAGGCCTTCAGGGGCTCTGCTCCACAACTTGCCGGTTGTGAGACCCTGTTCTTCAAGTTGGGTTCCCGAGAACAGTTAAGAGTGTTGCTATTGTACCAGCCTCCCTGCTGCGTAGCAGCCTCCCTGCCCGAGCTGCTAGAGGCCATCTCGGGGTTGGCAGTGGAGTTCCCCGGGCTTATGGTTCTGGGGGACTTCAACTTGCCTTCCCTGGGGCGGTTCTCAGAGGCGGCTCGGGAGTTCATGGCTACCATGGCAGCCATGGGCCTGTTCCAGATTATTCGGGAGCTGACTAGAGACAGTGGCCTCACCCCGGACTTAGTTTTCTTGTCAGAGCAGTGGCAATGTGACCTGAGGGGAGAGTTGTATCATGCCCTGGTGACCTTGGGATTCTCTTATGCCACCCCCCTCCACAGGGAGGCTGGACCTATTCAATTGGTCCACCCCCCGGCGACTGATGGGCCCTGAAGGGTTTCAGAGGGAGCTGGGGGTTATACCCAAGGCTCTGCTGCACGGTCCAGCGGAGGCACTAGTCACTACCTGGAATAGGGAGGTGACTGGGGCCTTGGACAGGATCGTGCCTATGCAACCTCTCTTGGCCCATCAGACCCAACACTCCCCATGGTTCACGGAGGAGTTGAGGGTTTTGAAGAGGATTAAGAGACATCTAGAGCACCGCTGGAGAAAAACAAGGTCCGAACCCAACCGAACACAAGCTAGAGCCGCTGTTAAGGCCTACCTTGTGGTGGTAAGAGCGGCGAAACGTCAATAATTCTCTGCTCTTATTGCATCTGCAGAATGCCACCCAACGGCCCTGTTTAAGATCACTTGGTCCCTTTTGGGGAAGGTGGGTCTTAAGACCCACCTACAGGGCTGTGCAGAGGAATTTGCCATGCATCTGCAGGACAAAATTGCTTGGATCCGTTCCAAGTTGGACTCCAGGCGTGAGACAGAGTCTGGGGAGATACCGGGGGAATGTATTTACCCAGTTATCTGGGAACGGTTTGATCCTGTTGGACCTGAGGAAGTGGACAGGATCCTTCGAGCGGCAAATGCTACCACTTGTCGTCTAGATCCATGCCCCTCCTGGTTGGTGAAAGCAGTTAGGGGGGTGACATGTGGTTGGATCCAGGCGATGGTCAAGGTATCCTTGAGAGGGGGTGTTTCCAACTGCCTTTAAGGACGAATTGGTGCATCCCCTCCTCAAGAAACCATCGCTGAACCCTATGGTACTGGACAACTTTCACCCAGTCTCCCACCTTCCCTTTATCAGGAAGGTGGTTGAGAAAGTGGTGGAGCTGCAGCTCCAGAGGATTCTGGATGAAACAGATTATCTAGACCCCTTTCAGTCAGGTTTCAGGCCTGGACATGGGACAGAAACAGCATTGGTCGCACTTATGGATGATCTCTGGTAGGAGCAGGATGGAGGCAGTGCATCCATCCTAGCTCTTCTTGACCTCTCAGCAGTTTTCGATACCATCGACCATGGTATCCTTTTGAGTTGGCTCAGGGAGTTGGGGGTGGGCAGTGTGGTTTTGTGCTGGTTCACCTCCTTCCTCCAGGGCCGGTCCCAATCGGTGGTGATAGGGAGTGAGAGATCTGACCCTCGACCCCTCCTTTGTGGGGTGCCACAGGGTTCGGTTCTCTCTCCACTCCTGTTTAACATTTACATGAAACCACTGGGTGAGATCATCCGCCACCATGGGATAAGATATCAGCAATATGCTGATGATACTCAGCTATATATCTCTGTCCCGGGTGAGGTAAGTGATGTTGTGACTGCTCTTTCTCAGTGCCTGGGGGCTGTAGGGGCCTGGATGGGGTCCAACAGGCTTCAACTGAACCCTGGTAAGACGGAGTGGCTGTGGATTAATGGCTCTTCCCCATCTGGGACATTATCATCTTTGGTTCTGGATTGGGTTGCACTGCCCCAGACAGATCCGGTGCGGAATCTGGGTGTCCTCCTGGACTCACAACTCCTGCTCAAAGAGCAGTCGTGGCCAGAAGGGCTTTTGCACAACTTCGTGTTGTGTGCCAGTTACACCCGTTCCTGGATCGGGAGGCCCTTCGAACAGTCACTCATGCCCTTGTTATCTCCCATATAGACTACTGTAATGCTCTCTACATGGGGCTACCCTTGAAGAGTATCTGGAAGCTTCAGCTGATCCAGAATGCAGCTGCACGGGCCATTGCTGGTGCCGCTGGATCGGCACATATAACACCGTTGTTACGTGAGCTGCATTGGGTACCAGTTTGCTTCCGGGTCCAATTCAAGGTGTTGGTTATCACCTTTAAAGCCCTACATGGCATGGGGCCAGGTTATCTGAGGGACCGCCTCATCCCCAATACATCTACCCATCCCACCCGATCATGCAGAGAGGGCATGCTGCGGACCCCATCTACAAGAGAGTTCCATCTGGCGGGGTCCAGGAGGCATGCCTTCTCTGCAGTAGCTCCCGCCCTATGCAACAACTTGCTCCCGGAGGTGAGATTAGCCCCTTCGCTCCTGATCTTCCGGAAGAACCTGAAAACCTGGCTCTGCTGCCTTGCTTGGGACCAAGGAAGGAATAGTCACTCGTGGGGATGGCTAATACCTTAGGGAGCAACTCTCCTCCATTGGATTAAGTTAGATTGTTTTACCACTCTTGCCTCTTGGATTTTAATCTTGTTTTATAATCTGTATTTTTATATTCTATGTATGTTTTATGTTTTTTGTTTTTATTATTTTGTTGTAGACCGCCCAGAGTCCCTCCGGTGGAGGGAGATGGGCGGTGATATAAATTTTATAAATAAAATAAAATAAATGTCACAGAATGTTTACAAACATGCCAGATAATCAAGGAGAAAAGAGAGAAACAATATGGTGAAGGAACAGCAAAAGCCTGGGACTGCTGAGCCTGTTTTCAAAAGAGGGAGGCAGAGACACTGAGAATAAGATCACTGAAAGCAACAGAACAGAAAGGAAGCCATGGTGCTGGCCAATGTGGGGGTAAATGTTCCCCCCGCATATTTGTGCAGTCGTGTCCGACTCTAGGGGCCGGTGCTCATCTCCGTTTCTTAGCCAAAGAGCCAGCGCTGTCCGAAGACGCTTCCGCAGTCATGTGGCCAGCATGACGCACGTGGAACGCTGTTACCGTCCCACCGAAGTGGTACCTATTCATCTACTTGCATTTGCATGCTTTCGAATTGCTAGGTTGGCAAGAGCTGGGGCGAGTGCGGGCGCTCACACCGTCACGCGGGGCTAGGGATTCGAACCTCCGAACTCGCTATCTACCGATCAACAAGCCTGGTGTCTTACCCGCTGAGCCACCATGCCCATGTGGGGGGGGGGAGTAAATTGACAGCTCATTGCCAGGTCTACAAAAGAAAGAGGAAACATGAAGACAAAGGATTAGAAGACAAAGAGACCTGTGCAAATGAAATGGAGAGGTAGAAGGCCAAGGCCAAGGCTAGGAGGAATAGCAATGAGGCTGAGAAATAACTAGGAATACAAGGGACTGTATCTGCTTGGTAGAGGAAGGAAATTGGAGTCAGACTAACATTCTGGTTTTTCCATACTAATGTGAATCACCAGCCAGTTATTTGATGGAAATCTTTGGCTTGGACTGTGTGATATTATTTCACCTCGACCACCTCAATTGACCAGACTGTCGCTGGACAGAATCCTGCTGGTTGCAACTCACTTTCCATTTGTCTCGAATCCTCGCTTTTCTTCTCCAGGTTTGGCCACAGTTATATTATTTAACACCCTTAAAGCTTTCCAGTACAAGACATGGTGACATTTGCTCTGACTATGGAAAGGAATCACTTCAGTCCCCAGTAATGCCCAACTACATGAGACACAACGCATGTCTGATTAGGAAGGCATCTTGAAGAGAGGTGCTGGGCATGGATTACAGCAGAAGGCAGGTAAAACTGGTCTTCTAGGAAGACGTCTAGCAAAGAGGCTGGCATTTAAAAGTAGGTGAATCATTAACAAGAAGTCAGAAAGTCAAAGCTTAGCATCTATTACCACTATCTACCTAAGCATCTATTACCACTATCTACCTTTTTCTGTCTTCTGATGCTCAAATTCATGGGCCCAGTTAAGCACTTTGCATGCTTTAAATTGTGATCTCCACCTCTACTGCTATGCAATTTAATTACATGAATCTCTAGAGAGGTTGGGTGATCTGTCTTCAGGACAGAGCCTTGTCAATCTCTTGGCAAACTAAGAGCTTTTCATACCTTCCCACCTAAGAGGCAAATGACCCCATCTGTGTTTCAGAACTAAGACTGAGAAAAGGCTGTATTTTTTTCAGTTTGATAAAAGAGAGTTGCTCAAGAAATTTATTTCAAAGAAGAAGAGAAACTCTTGTGGATGAAGTATGGTGTTGCGTTTGTGTGTGAGAGTGTCTATCTTTCATTGTACAACCATCTTTGCAGCAGCCTGCAGTCTCCCTGGCTTGCTACACTCACATTCATTCCTAAAGGAAGATATCATGCACAAATCCATTATTATTGCTATTGCTATTGCTATTGCTATCAGTAGCAGCAGCATTCCTGTCATTGCTGGGTAAGTCCTGCATTTAAAAATGATTGGAGAATGTCTGCATCCCAACCAAAAATTATCCACCTTCTGGAGGGTTCATATGTTTCTTTTTCTCATTTTCACAAAGAAGCACCCATAACTGTCACTGAAAAATCTGTTGCTCAGTTTGATGACAGTCTTAGGGTGGGGAGGTGTTGGTAGCCCACATTGCTGCATGTGGCCCAGAAGCTGTGGGTTGCTCACCCTGCTTTAATGCTTAGGTCCTGCTAGGATAATCATTATAATTAGCTTGTTTCTTGGGAAAGGCTGCCTGTGTCAGACTATGCATTTTCTTGGGGAAGTAGAAAACTTTGCTAAAATCGCAAACTGAAGCCCCAAACCAGGTAAACAGAATGGCCATCCTTCCTAACTTGTAATTGCACTTCCCTTCCACTTCCCTCAGAATTTTCTGCATCATGCTGGGGAAATCCTGCCAAGAGAAAATGAAAAAAAATGACAACTTTTTGTCTTGTTAGCTTGGATTTTGGGAGCGTATAGATCTTGAGGACATGAGCAAGGTATGCAGAGAGATGAAGACCTCTGTCTCTTATCATGGCTAATTAAATCAGATATG
Organism: Charina bottae; assembly: GCA_023362775.1. NCBI lineage: Eukaryota > Metazoa > Chordata > Lepidosauria > Squamata > Charinaidae > Charina > Charina bottae. Next base: position 4,079,112 of record JALMGJ010000017.1, on the reverse strand, counting down.
ACAGGTCTGTCTCTCTGATTATGAGAGAGGATCGATGCCTCCTGGGGCAGGGAGGGGACAAGATATGTCTCCCTTTTGCCCAAAGGAGGCAGCTTTGATGCCTCTTTTGAGGAAATCCCGCTTTGACCTGGACGATCTGCATAATTATGTATCAAATATTCAACTTTGGGGAAAGGTGAATAAGAAGGTGGTAGTCTTACATCATGCCAAATAATTATTATATTTCACTATTTTACTAATTATTTGAATCCATTTTGGTTAGGTTTCCTTCATGGCATATGCCAGAATTTAAACAGGGGAATGCAACTCTGCTTGTTCTTCTGGATATGTTGGAGGATTTCAATGCCATTAATTTTCTGGAAGATCTCATGGGATAGGGCAATGTTTTGCTGTGGTTCTGATTCTTTCTGTCAAATCAACTCCAGAAAGTAGCACTGGAAGAGGAGTACCAATCAAAGAGATGCCTCCCAGGGCAGGGGGCAGGATATGTTCCCCTTTTGGAAGAGTAGTGTTCTGGGCCTAGGCCAACCCTCTGCTTGTGAGGGTTCCATCTAGTCCTAGAAGCTGTTCAACATCTGTATAAAAGTACTGGATGAGTTTATTCGGATCAGTGTGCTTATGATACCCAACTCTTCTGTCCTTATTATCCAACTCCAAAGAAGCAGTTGGTATCCTTGAATGTTTCCTAAATTGAGTAATTGTCTGGATGAGGAATAACATCAAATCTAGATGTGCTGTTGGAAAATATAATGCTAGACTCAGGGACTGAGATTCAGCTGCTTTTGATGGGGTTGTACCCCTCCTGAAATAGGACCTTTGCCATTATGGCATGCTCCTTGTTATGGATTCATAGATGGTAGTTGTGGTGAGGAGCATGTCTGGAAAATAAAGACGAGTGTGCCAGCCACCATTCTTCCCCACTGACTTTTAGTGATAGTTGCCCCTAACTTGGTTACATCACCCCTTGACTGATGCAACTCACTTTAAATGTCCTGGTAAAGGGGCGTGGTGGCTCAGCGGGTAAGATGCCAGGCTTGTCGATTGGAAGATTGCAAGTTCGGAGGTTCGAATCCCTAGCCCCGAGTGATGGAGTGAGCTCCCGCACTCACCCCAGCTCTTGCCAACCTAGCAATTCGAAAGCATGCAAATGCAAGTAGATAAATAGGTACCACTTTGGTGGGTAGGTAACAGCGTTCCGTGTGCATCATGCTGGCCACATGACAACGGAAGCGTCTTCGGACAATGCTGGCTCTTCGGCTAACAAACGGAGATGAGCACCGGCCCCTAGAGTTGGACATGACTGCACAAATGTGCGGGGGGAACCTTTACCTTTACCTAAATCCTGGGGGGTGGTTAGCGCTTTGAAGACGCCCCTGTGAATTACATGAATTTAATTAAGAACTTTTTAACATCCCCATCTTGGATTTTATATTTATATTGTTATTGCTATTTAAGAATACTGTTTTTATTGTATTTTAACCTGTATTTATTTTAGTTTTATTGTAAACCACCCAGAGTCACTCTTTGAGTGAGATGGGCAGTGACAAAATTCGAAATATAAATAAATAAAAAATAAATAAATGGGGTTCCCTGGAAAAGTATCCAAAATTGAAAATAGTAAAAAAGTTGTACAGCTTTCCCAAATCCATCACTTTTTGTGCTATCCTAGGGATAGGAAGTCCAATTACTCAACACACTGAGGGACATGGAAGATTTTACATAGCAGATTTAGGACAGGATCCATCCATCCATGAAAGGTCTAAATGTTCTAGGGTGGCCTCAAATGAACTTCAAGCAGGTTTCAAGAAGCTGGACATAACTTCCTAGAGCTGTTCTACCAGCCTCAACTCCTATGAACTGACAAGGCTGAGTTACTTTCTTGCTTGTGAAGCACTCAATATTTTGCTACACTATAACTCAATAGTGGTTTTCTAATTTTTAAATTTATACCTCACTTATCCTGAGGAACGCAAGATAACGTATCTAGCACTCACTCTTCCTGTTAACCTGCCACCACCACCACCCCCAGCAATAGCTCTATTAAGTAGGTTGGGATGAGAGATACAAACTAGCTCAAAGTCACCCAATGAGCTTCTATGATTGAAAGGAAACTTCAGCAAGGTTTTCCCAGTCCTAGTCTAGCACTTTTATTGTTTTACCACAATGGCTCTGTCAGAGTTATTCTATCTAGAATTCAAATGGATTCCTCCACTGTGATTTTCTAGCTTGTAAAGACAGTATTTTTCCATATGCCTCTATGATGAGTGTTCTCAAAACATTCCACCGATAAACATCAGGTGTGGCCTTGGTCATAGCCAAAGCATTGTATCACGTGAGGTAGTGATATCAGTCCAAAATAACTTATCTCATGGGAAGGTTTTCCCGGAGGGGAGACAGTGTGCAACACTGCCATCTCATGGTGGTTTATAGTAAGTACAACTCTTAATGCATTGTTAGTTTAAAATGTCCTGACCCACATATGTTGTTGTTGTTGTTCAGTCGTTTAGTCGTGTCCGACTCTTCGTGACCTCATGGACCATAGCACGCCAGGCCTTCCTGTCCTGGAGGACAGGACCCACATATAGCCAATCAGAATGCTGAAACAAGTGTATATCTCAGCTATGAACTATGGGTCTATGCTTCTTGACTTTTTGACTTCTGTCTGTCATGTTGCCATGTACTCTGTTCCTGAACTGTAACTATGCCTGGCCTTTTGTACCTGGCCATGGTTTTCTTCACATCTGCTGATGGAACTCTGCTCATGCTTTGTTGTTTTTCCTTTTTGCAATAATGTAACTCATATCCATTATTGCCTTATGCTACAATAAATATTGTTAGCCCTACACGCTGCACTCTGTTTGGTTTACTCTGCGCCTGGACCCCATAAGCCAGCATAATCCCACAGGCTCTAAGGATGAACCATAGTCAGAACCTCCAAGGCCATGAATCAGAAGATATAGCCTATCAGATTTTCAAAGAGGTTCAGCAGAGAGTCTTCCTTTTCTTTCATTGGGAGCCTCTACTTCACAATACTCAGGCTTTCAATGGAGCCACTCTTTGTTTGCTATGTGGACTCTCTCTCTTTTGCAATCAGTCACTTGAAGCAGCCATCATGAATGCACTGATGATGTTATCTAGTTGGGTAATATCTGCAAGCAAACAACCAAGCTCAGAGAGCACCAAGAACTCTACAGTTCATCCCTGAGCTACAGGTATTCTATTGCAGCCATCATGTCCAACATGTATATCAGCTATCTCTACAATTACTTTTCCTTGGACAGCACTGTTAAGAGAAAGATACTAAGAGGTCTTCTGCTCTGGAGAACTTCATAGGAATTTCACTACCATAAAATGCAAATGAAATCTAGCCTTGGGCAAAAGAGAGGGAAAAACAGAAAGTATCATGCAGAGATTTGCATACTTAAATTGCATGAGACTGAATTTATTATCCTGCTCAAAGTCACCTGCTTATGAAAAGATGAAACCAACTCCTAAGCAGGGTGAATTGAATGTGAAGGAGTGCAGAATTCTATATGAAATCTGGGGAAAGGGAAGAGGACATCTCTTCTTTTTAAAGGCAGAACCTTAGGCACACTCACTGGCAGCAGGACTGGATTGGCCTTGTCTGTTGTATGAAAAGGATCAGTTTACAGTGATCACCTGGCTATTGCATGGTCAAATGATCATTGTAAGATAGAAAGAAGACAGCACTGACAGATGTTGCATTGTAGCAAATGTGTACAGAATCTTTCTGAAGAAGAAGAAAAGAAGAAGAAAAGTCACCAAGAAGGTAAGGAGATCCACCTCCCAAACTCCTTGTGGAAATCTTTTCCTTCTTTTGAAAGAGGCAGAGGGGGTGGAAAAACTCTGATGAGTGTCAATCCCCAGTTCAGATCAACATTAAAAGGTATCTCTCTCTGCCTTTGAGTGTGGCACAAGCTTGCTCATTCTGAAAACCCATCAATCAGTCAATCTGTCAATGGGCAATAATAGCAAGCTACCCGCCCAGCTATGACACCAACTTCTCCTGCCTTCTATTTTTTTTTAAAGCATGTTATTTCCTGGACCCACTTACAATTTCCACTGTTGATATGTCCCACTGTTTACTTTATAATCCATGTATATGGATATAGATGGTATTTCTGGGCAAAGTTTCCTGAACCGGGGTGAACCCAGACAATGTTCAGGCCAAAATTAGTTTAGTATTAGCACACTTTTTGCAAAAATAAAACGTAACATCAATGGATCTTGCTCTGGCAAAACACATAGTGATGCTGTGCTGAAATTTTCTTCTACATAGTTGTTTACCATTCTCGTTCATTTTAGTAAGGGAAAATGGCATTCAATATTGTCAAGGAAAGAAGGAAAGGAAAGGAAAGGAAAGGAAAGGAAAGGAAAGGAAAGGAAAGGAAAGGAAAGGAAAGGAAAGGAAAGGAAAGGAAAGGTGAAATCTTCAGGGCTTCAAAAATCTTTAGGTGCAACCCTTAGTTACAGAATGACTAGAAGGTATATGAGAATACTCTGTCTTTCATTGCACAGCCATCTGCAGTCACTCTGGTTTCCCATATATTGTAATGGTATGTGGGAATGGCCTTGGGAGACAGGGGGAAGAGACGCATCCAGGGCAATGGTCAGACAAGAGGCAGCTTAGCCCACAGAAGGAAAATATCTCAGAAGGGACCCTCCCTAGTTTCTTGGGCTATAAAGTTAAAGGGGAAGAAATGTACTTTCAGACTTGCAAGATTCTGTTAATGTAACATTACCATAAAGTAGAACTAGTACTTCTGGGTGTGCTTCTTGTCTAGACTACATCACAAGGCTGACTTTTATTGATTCTCTTCTAAGAGAATTTATTTTAAGATTGAAGAACAGGCAGCTGGAAGTAATGGAGAAATTTGCACTAGCAGTAGTGGAAGCATCCTCTACTATCTTGCAGAAAGAAACAGCTCAGAAACATCACTGAAAGAAATTGAAAGGACATTCTAAAACCTCGAGAATTAGGTAGATAAAAATAAAAGCAGCAATGGAAGAAGCCTTCAGAGAATTGGAAAACAGATTTTGGCATAGTAACAATTTGTCGGAATGCTGAAAGGAGCTGATTCCCAGGGGGAGGAAGGTGCATCTTGGCCCATTTAGAATTTGGCACTTAGAATTTAGAATTTGGCACTTCCTGTGCCAGAGAAAGCTCAAGTGTGGCCCTCTGAACCCAGATGTTTCTCCTCCCAGATCCTTCTTTTTTTTTTATGGCAGGTGACCACCTTTATTTATTCCTCCTGACCCATTTCTTTTAAGGAAGGTGGTACAAATTTGTAAAGTCAGGAAGGGGGACATCTGCTAGTTCTCCTGGTTTTCCAATAATCTCTAGTTAGATATGTATTTTCAATCAATTTGGTGTTTGTCAATTATGCTGAGATAATTAATGCAAAAACCAAATGGAATAAACTTATGAATAACAAAAAGTTAACTGGAGAAAGCTTTTGCTGATCCTCTATTACCATTCCCTGTCACATCCTATACCAGATGCCACTTCTCTATTTGCACACCAGTGTAAACATTTCTGGCTTTCATATTATCAAGTCAAAATCTCCTTTTCATTTTCCACAGTTTGCATTCCTGTTGCTCTTAGCAGAGAAGTTTCCTGAAAGAATGCAAGCTCCTCACACAGAGGACTTAATTAAGTTACAAATTCCTGTTTATAGTTAATTCATTCACTTTCATTTCACCTCCTGTGCATTTTGCCTAATCCAGAGACTGGATAGGTGTGGCTGAGACCTCATGATACATAGACTTGACCAGGGGGCAGGGGTGGGAATTTAGTAATGGACACATTCACACACTTTGAATTGAGATATAGGAATCCATGATCATATGTATTAATGAAACGACATACAGCACACAGAGAGGATCTGCTAACCTACAAAGGTTTTATAGGATACAGTTTGCTTAAGCATCTCTCTCTCTCTCATACGCACACACACTTTTACTCACATTTCTCCACTACAAATTGGCCGAGTTCGCAAGGGATTTGGGAGAGACAAAGGACCAAGATCTGGTGGTAGTATGCATGAATGGTGAAGTGTCTCAGAATGAGGTCCCTTACAGCTTTCCTTTTAATCCCTTGCCAACAGCATCCATCACACCTTACTTTCCATGTTGCATCAGCCTTTGATTTACTGTTATGTGACCTGCTGCATGGCAGTTCATAGCTGCCATCCTGGACCTGGTCTGGTCTTGATGGATGTCTTCCCTGTGACTTGCTGCATGGCAATCCTTACCTTTGGTAGCTGGTATCCAGACCTAGTCTGGTTGCTTCCTTGCTTTTCACTCTCCTCTGATGTCCACATTTTTCCTAGGGTTCAAATTCCAGTCATCTATTTCTCCCAATATTTCATTAATAGCAAGCAGCATTTTCCAAACCAGAATCTTGTACCTTTGTTGTACTCTTCAATACATCCACTCCTGAACCCAGTACAGATTCCTTGACCTGATTTTGAAAACCCTCCTTGCTATTTTGTCCCAATACTTTACTACTTTCCATTCTTCAAAGGTCTGCTGTTCATTTCATCTCTCTTTTTTTGTTGTTGCCTCATCTGCTTAGACCAGCCTCTCTCAACTTTTTGACCCTGGAGGAACCCTTGAAATATTTTTCAGGCCTCGGGGAACGCCTGCACATTCAGGCTCAAATATAGGTCAGAAGTTACAGAATTGTTATATTTGTTTCATGTGTAGGCCTGTATGCATTAACAGGGTTCTTAAACTAAAAATAAAGAATGAAACGTACCTCTTTAATGTGAAGTTGCCCACATTTGAAATATTTTTTTAAATAAATCATGATCTCCCAGGGAACCCCTAGTGACCTCTTGCAGAACCCTAAGGATCCATGGAATCCTGGTTGAGAAACCCTGGCTTAGACTGTCCTCCCCAAACAGCAGAATGACATAAACTTCTTACTTCATTCAAATCCCCCCACAAGCTCTATCTTTTTAAGAAACTTACCACCCTCCTTGCCTTACTGCATCTGAGTCTCTAACACAGCTCTCTGAGATAATCTTATGTTTGCCCTGCCTCCACATCCCTCTCCTTCCTTGGTTATTTCCCATTTCTAGGATTTTAAGTAAGATCCTTTACCCAGGAATCTGCCCTTTTATAAGTTGCATGTTGGAATAGCAATGGCAGAGCTTCATTTTTAACTGCTTTAAATTATATTAGTTGGGATGACTCAAAGTGCAAATCTAATTAGCTGCTCTGTATCAATGTTGCCTAGCAACCAAAATGGAACCAAGGATTTTGGTTTCTGACCTTTGCTTCCGTTAAGAATAGTGTGGTGAGAATGGTTTCACACACTCCCGAAGTTGCTCTCAAGTCTATCTTGACCTGCTTTGCAGATTTCAATTCTTTTGAAACTTGTTCTACTGCTTTAGAATCCTTCCTCCTATTTTTCTTCTGAGCCACATTTAATGAGAAGCCACAGAGAGATGTTTTAAATCAATTAATAATACAATAATTGTTAGTTAACATACTGGATTTGGTCTCCTTATTCAGAAAACCCTACTAAGACCTCTGCGTAGTAAGCAGAATACAGCCTGATGAGGTCCTCAGCACTCTTACCTCAACGTTTCACAATTTACTTTGAGAAGATTCTTGGTGTTGCCCAAAGAGACTTCCAATACTGGAACTATTGGAGATGTTTGTTGGAGGAGACATTAGAAGTGAAGTAAAGAGAAGCTACAGAGCCCTTTCACTTCACTGTTAAAAGGAATTGGGCCAGATTGCCTCACAAAGTAGCTTTGAGAAGAAATCTCACTCAAAATATTGTAAAGCAAACCGCCACTTTAAAGCCCTAGCCCAAACTTCAAGTCAGAGGTGACCCTGAGTCGAGTTTGACTCCTGGGTCGAGTTTGACTCCTGATGACTTTGGTCTTGCAGTTTTCTTAACAGCAATACAGAAGTGATTTGCTAATGTCTTCTTCTGGCAATTTTTCCCCCCACTTTTCAGTTTAGTCTACAATCCTAAAACTCTCAGATAGCCCCATATCAAAGTAGTAACCAGCTTTAGGTTCTGAGATCGACTTAGGTTGGCTAGGTGTTGTCACCTGCACAAACTAATAGCTTTATACTGGTGTAGGCTTCCATGGCCGCTATATTCCATGGGCAGTGTTGAGCTTCAGGGTTTTGTGACTGTGGTCTAGACAACAGATTTCCTCATGTTTCACTGGGAACTGTGGCTGGCATCTTCAGAGGCACAGTGGACTGCTACACAGACCACAGGCAACTGAGCAGAGACTGACTAGGCTCCTGTCTTTATAGCCAGACTTCTGATTGGTCTTAGCCAATCTGGTTTCCAATTGGTGCAGGATGGCACAGGCTGCTTTCTGATTGGTTCTTTATTTGTGCTAGGTTCTGTTTGGTTAGTCTGAGCAGTCATGCAACCTCATGTCCCATCTCTCAGAAAGAAAAACCTTCAAACTGCTTCAGAGCTGTTGGAGACACCATTTGACTGCGGGTTGGATCCTATGTAAATCCCACTGAAATATCCACAGGTCTTTATTCACAGACAAAATCACAAGCACAGAGACCCAAACACACCATCTGGAGAAATGGATCTGAAAACTTTTATTTAGTTGAGTTCGTACTCATTCTTTCCACCATGGCTACTAAAGGCAATAGGGAAGCAAGAGGGAGGGGGAAAGAGAGGGAGAAAAAGAGAGGACATTTATCATCTCCTCTTCCCCTGCAGAGAAAATCTAAGACTACAGACCATTTTTAGGATATCAGTCTGTAGAGAAAGAGTTAATTATCCAACAGAATTTGATTGATATTTATTCATTCATTGAACAGATACCCCATCCAAAGTGGTGCTCAAGAATTAGGTACCTCAATGAAAATAATAATTTTCAGCACTCACAGGAAAGAAATGACATGACTGTTAGGTCTCGTCTGTATTGGTGTCTTGTAATCACACTTATTTATCTCAGCACATCAAAGAGTCTCAGTGTATAAAACAGGAATATTAGTCTGTGATATAATAATGTATTATATCTGCAAAACATTGTTTCAATGCAACCCATATATTATCAGAGTGTTGTTACGGTTATGACACATTCACTAGAGCTTAACTGTAATAAACAGAGGTTTATGTTTGTGATCTGAGGACTTGGTATCACATTGCCATAGTCAAGTCCTGGTTTATGTCAAAATCCATATAAGACTTTAATTAGGATTTATACTAGAACATTTGTTCATTTTGAAAGAGGATAGAACAAAATACAAGGCTGATAAAATGAGAAAATGAAATTGGAAGGTATTCTGCTAATCTAGGGCTGAGATACAGTCTTCCTATTTTCTTTTTCCATGAGTAGCTTTTCTGAGTGTTATTATAAATGCAGTAAACTGAAATCAAAGGGTGTTAAAAGTGATCTTCTAAAATGGAACACCACAGAGCTCCCTCATAGGTGACAGTTAAAAGGGCATATTCATTGACTGATTATTTTAAAAAGGCATAAACCATAAACTTTAGAGTCAACCCTCCCAGAATAGGCTATAATAAAACCTAAAAGCATAAAAAACATTAAAAACATCTTTCCATCAGAACAACAAATCTGCTTCTTTCTAAAATCAGCTGTGACATGGATTGAAATGGTTTTTAACAATCGATACCATCCCAATCTACTTGGAATTGAGAAGCCACAGTTCACCCCAATACCTCATCCTAATCCTTTTGGCACTGCAGCCTTAAGCTTCTCAAGCTCCTACAGGTCAAATAACTGGAAATGAAGTTTTCTTTTTTTTTAAAAAAAGAAACTCTCTGAGTTTCAACCCTTTCCTCTGTTTGGTCACGGTGATGGCTTGATGTTCTGTGCAGACTGTGCTAACCACAGCCCCTAATTTGTGGATTCCCCTGCTTCTTTACCCTTCCTGGACTGGTAAAATGAGAAATGAAAATGCAGTTTTACCATTTTTCTAATCTCTTGGGCCTAAAGGGGAAAGTGACAGAATTCTGGTCAATTTTACATGGATTAAAAAAAAACAGGTCTCTCCTCGTACTGTTCCATCAAACATGTCGATGAAGGTTCTCAGTCATCCAGGTGGAACAGTCTGTGGCTTGAATCATGTCAACTGGATTTCTATTTTCTCAGTAGAAACGTTTCACTCCTTATCCAAGGAGCTTCTTCAGTCTGAGTAAAGTTAGTAAGGGAATCCTTAAAAACGTTTCTAGGGTGGCTGTGTGACCCTGCACCTGGGGTTAGGTCATGGTTATTTTGAGATGTTTATTTCTAAGTCCCATTATCATCTAAAGGAGGATCGTTAAGATTACCCTGCTGCTGTTGAGCTTGCGAAATGGTCTTAATCTTCCTAGGCACAGAAGACAAAGTAGGAAGGAAGATAGGGGAAAGGTTGTGCCTGAGGCCCCCACCTCTATTCAAGGAAGGATTTTTTTTATATTTTTATATTTTTATTTTAAAAATATTTTATATTTTTATATTTCAAACCCACCAACACACTGAGACAGAGGCTTGAACACCCCAAAGATCAAACTCCAAAACACAAGGAAAGCAATGTAGTGTATGCAATCCAGTGCAGTGAGGAGTGCTCTGAACTCTACATTGGAGAAACCAAACAACCTTTGTACAGGAGGATGGCCCAACACAGGAGAAGTAACACCACAGGACCAGAGTCAGCAGTTTATCTTCATCTAAAGGAAAAAGGACACTCATTTGAGGACATTAATGTTCACATTTTAGACAGAGAAGATAGGTGGTTTGAGAGAGGGGTCAAGGAATCCATTTATGCCAACTTGGAAAATCCTTCCTTGAATAGAGGTGGGGGCCTCAGGCACAACCTTTCCCCTATCTTCCTTCCTGCTTTGTCTTCTGTGCCTAGGAAGATTAAGACCATTTTGCAAGCTCAACAGCAGCAGGGTAATCTTAACGATCCTCCTTTAGATGATAATGGGACTTAGAAATAAACATCTCAATATAACCATGACCTAGCCCCAGGTGCAGGGTCACACAGCCACCCTAGAAACGTTTTTAAGGAGTCCTTTACTAACTTTACTCAGACTGAAGAAGCTCCTTGGATAAGGAGTGAAACGTTTCTACTGAGAAAATAGAAATCCAGTTGACATGATGCAAGCCACAGACTGTTCCATCAAACAGCTTGCAAAAAACAAACAAACGAACAAACAAAAAGATATGCCACGGCCCAGAGGAAAAACAGAATGTTCTAGAATTCTCTGGAAAGTTCTATACCCAGAGCAAGAGGTTTTGCACATCTCTATTGCCAACACTTTGAACTGTGCCTGGCAACAAAAGGGCAACTGGCAGTGTGATCTCGTAGTTAACCCCAAAATTTATTTATTTATTTATTTTAATGTTTAAGTTGCTCAAAATCCAAAGTTCTCATAAAATTTCACACAAAATGTGAAGTATTCCTTAGGTTTCACATAGAACTTTATAAATTATATAAAAATAAAAGTAGCTGAAAACTTGAAACGTAAGAAAATAGAAAGAAAATAGAAATAACAGTAACCAAGGAATCCAGTACAGCCTCATGGATGCGCAGACAGCTAATAAGCTAGAACAGCTTTATTTGGCAGTTGCATAGTCTTTCATTCAGGAAGAAATGAAGAGGGAGGTGAGCTTTTGTAGCCATAACCAACATGACCAATGATGACACATCACTGTAGTTCATCAACATCTGGAATAGTGATGGGTGGGGGGCTGGCAAATCTGATCCTTTTTCCTGCTTTTCAAGACAAATTTTCTAATCTTTAGGGCCAGATTTTTAATACCATATTTGAACATAAATCCACTGCTCCGTTTAGGGGCAAAGGGGGGTTTATCCATTTCTCATGGTTCTCATGGTCGGTCCAAGAAATGTTGTAAATGACACGCCATTTCAGATGAAATTTCCACGTGGCTGTGAGCACAAGGCAGTTTTACTGGGAAAAGAAAAGAAATTCTGAAAGCCCCTGCTATCTCATGCATTTTCAATAGTACACTGGATTTCTAGAAAAGGACAAACAGTAACTTGATTTCATTCAGTTTGCTTTGGCCCTACTGGGAGAAGCAAGCCTTAATCCTCTCTCATTACAATTCATGATAAAATTATTTTACATTGCTAATCTGGAAAGCCATAAGTGTCTGCCTGTGGTCTATACCTTTTTTCAGCTGCTAATTTTTAAAGGACCATTTATCGTATTCCCCCATTACTATAGAACTGATCTACAGTATGTGTTATTTTAATTGGTGTTTCTTTCTGCTTTTTTGCATAGTTTGCTTTATAGCTTTTTACAGGTTTAATTTTTTTTAATGTCCATCACTTTAGAACATGGCTGGAGCTGAGCTGAATTTTTATGTTGTACTCTTCAAGCTGCAATCTGCAAATTTGATGAAGGAAACATTTGACAAGCAGCTAGAGATCCTGGAAAAAATCAAAAGGAAGGCTGTGCATTCTATTCAAGCCCTAGACATTAATCACAGCTTAGGTAAAGCTGGGCCCAAGTCCCCAAAGTTGTCAGATAGCAACTCAAAAGCTCCAGGCAACGTAACCCCTACTGTGTATTCCAAAACATTGTTCATGAAATTTGATTAAATAAGAAAGTTAAGCAAAATGCACCTAAAGGCACTGAGAACAGTGAACATCAGACAATCCTGGGTATGCATTGAGAGCCAGCTTGTGGAGGTGGGGAAAAGCACATGGTGCGTTAACTGAAGCTTACATAATTTCTGCTCAGTGAATCATGCTGTTCTGCTATGAATGTATTGCTTCAGCATCAATGGAAATTAATAATATTGGGGAAACTGTAAGTCCCAGAATTCCCATCATCAACAATCCAATACACATCAGAGGTATCAGGTTGAGGGAGGCTGATATAGGATATGAAGAAAGGGTCTTTCCCCCTGACTGTCAGTCCTTAAGTTGTATTGACATTTCTTGCCCCTAATGGGGTTACAAACGGTAGGCTCTGTGATGCCATTGGAAATAGAGGAAACAAGTATCACAATATGAAAAGGCTCTATTTAAAGGCAACCTATTTATCTTATGCTACCTATCTTATGCTAAGGCGTGGTGGCTCAGTGGGTAAGACGCCAGGCTTGTCAATCAGAAGATCGCAAGTTCGGAGGTTCGAGACCCGAGCACTGCGTGACAAAGTGAGCTCCCGCACTCGCCCCTGCTCTTGCCAACCTAGCAATTCGAAAGCATGCAAATGCAAGTAGATAAATAGGTACCACTTTGTTGGGAAGTAACAGCGTTCCGCGTGCGTCATGCCAGCCACATGACCGTGGAAGCGTCTTCGGACAACGCTGGCCCTTCGGCTAACAAACGGAGATGAGCACCAGCCCCTAGAGTCGGACACGACTGCACAAATGTGCAGGGGGAACCTTTACCTTTACCTTTAGGAGGCTGCCCAGGTGCTGCAGGAAAGATTGGGGTTGGCTGGTTCTTTGTGCCTCAGACTGCCTACCTCCATCCAGGTTGGGTATTCATGACCAGCTCTGACCATTCCTTTCTTAAGGTAGGTGGCTGGATGTTTTGGACTGAAGACTCATCAGGATTGTATGTTTACACAATTATTTCATAATCACTGGACCTTTACCTTTTTAAGAAGCAGAGGTGTTTTTTTTAATAGGGCTATGCATCAGATTTGGCCAAAGTCTGGATTCCAAGGTGAAACAGGGAAAGTTGGAATAGATGTTTATTTACTAGGGTTAGGTGAGTCCACATCTACACTCTTCCAGTTCTGGGTCTTTACAAAGCTCTTGTCCCAAACTTCTAGTCCTCCAAATTCCAATGTACTACAAAATATGGTACAGTAGCAGACATGTTAAGAAAGAAAATGTTCTTTGTTGGGTTTTTGGTGTTCTCTGGGCTTGGTTTTCTTTTCATTTTTCCAGACAAAGCATCAAGGCAAGTAGGGACAGAGAGGGACAGGTCTGCTTTCAAATCTGAGCAACTCTTGTGGATTAACCAATCATAGGGCCTTAGATTGTTAGTTAGATCATGGGATGGGGTTGTGGGTCACAGTATCATTAGCATCAGGACATCACCTCACTTTCACCCAATTTCTCCATAAAGGTATTGCAGATGATCTGGCCTAGCAAACAATGGTATCTTCTGGGGGGCAAAGTGTATCATAGGCATCATGACATCATCATGAAATATGATGTAAATTATGTAAGTTGGACAATTATACACATTACATCATCATGTATTGTACCAGGGGTCTATATGGCTTGGAACCTGGGTATCTTCAAGACCTCCTGTCTTCTCACACGATATGCACTAACAGAGAGTACATACTGAGAGTCCCCACCTATTGAGAGGTTCTGGGGGGGTGCTCAAAAGGCCCCTCCTTTGAAACAGCTTGCCCTGTGGATAGTTTTGCCTCTTCCTTCATGGTATTTAGGAAGTTGGTGGAGACATGGCTTTTCCCAAGGGCCATCAGGGATGAAACCAATGGTACTGAATTTTTCCAGAAAACTGAGAGGCACCGGGTAATTGTCTGATGAGGTGTTATTATATAATATTGTATTATATTACTTTGTTATTGTACTTTAACTAATTTGTAAGAGAGTTAGTTAAACTGAAGTAGCATAAAAATTATAGTAAGTAAACCAATTTCATCCTTTCTCCACAACTCTCTTAATGTACCTGTATGAAGGATATACCCACTGAAAAGAGATCCAGTTTGGTGGAGTGGTTAAGGCACCAGACTAGAAAATGGGAGATCATCAGTTCTAGTCCCACCTTAGGCACAAAGCCAGCTGGGTGACCCTGGGCCAGTCACTCTCTCTCAGCCCTAGGAAGGAGCCAATGGCAAACCACTTCTGAAATCTTAACCAAGAAAACTGCAGGGACTAGTCCAGGCAGTCACCAAGAGTCAACGCTGATTTGAAGGGACACACACACACACACAATCCCACTGAAGGGGTTAGTATGCTGGAAATTACATCACATTCTATTACAAAACAACCAGGTTACACTAAAAATAGTTTAAAAGAACATAAAAATACACACTTCTGCAATTTCTGTGCAATTTAATTCATTCTACCTTCTCATAGCACTCCACAAATTTCATCCCATGCTGCTGAAAAACAAAAAAAAGTCACAGCTGCTTGCATTTTTCTAAAGCTTGAGTGTGGGAGAACAAAACTCTTTTTTCCCCATATCAGACTCTGGATCTGGGCACCAAATCTGAGTGAAGTGGCTTGGAGCTTTTCTGGAACTCTGGTTTAGGCCCTTGAAGTATTTGAGGCCCTGTCTAAGCTGAGTTTAGTCTTACCCTCTGAAGGCCTGCAGCCCCTGATGGAATACGGCTGAGTGACTGTAGCTAGCCTGCGTTTGAGAAAGATCCCTAATCCCATCAACTTGAAAGAGAAATGCTTTAAACAAGCATTCAACAATCACTTAATTTCCCTGTATCACTTATACTTTAGGGATGTAGAACAATCTGGGTTCAAGGAGAAAAGGTGATTCAGACCATGCCTAGGCATGTCACCATACTGTTGGCAATTCCTTCAAGAAGCTGCATCTCTTCCTTGGGCCCAGAAAATGATGCTGCTTCTTCAAGAAGATGCCAACAGGAATGATGTGTACCCTGGTGATCTCTCATCCAAGTACTAACAAGACCCAACCCTGTTCAGCATTTTGATCAGCCAAGCTCAGCTTGGTGTGGCTACATGCTGTGGAAGATATCAGTGGCAAAACAGTTCAAGAAAATGACAGTGATCTGTATAGTCACCCTGAAGTTGAGCTCTACTTAAGGATATCTTTACTTAAAGGCTATTCAGTAACTATTATTTGATTTAATCAGTGTATATGTCATGACTGGCAAGTGTCTGCTATTAGATTCTTTATAACACTTGATAGCCATTTAAAGTGGTATGGTTGCCAGTTGTAAAAGAAAGTGCTTAGCCCTTCTGAAGAAATGCCTTTTACCTTCTGAGCTACATCTTTAAACATATACTGGAGATTGGCATACTGCCTCCAGCACCATTTATATTTGTTTACAAAGGTGTTCCTAGATGCCACAGCGAACTTCTAGGCATTCTCAGACAAGTAATATTTATTTATTTATTTATTTATTTATTTATTTATTTATTTATTTATTTATTATTTAAATTTATCCCCGCCCATCTCCCGAATAGGGACTCTGGGCAGTTTGTTGTTGTTTATTCGTTCAGTCGCTTCCGACTCTTCGTGACTTCATGGACCAGCCCACGCCAGAGCTTCCTGTCAGCCGTCGCCACCCCCAGCTCCCCCAAGGTCGAGTTCGTCACCTCCAGAATATCATCCATCCATCTTGCCCTTGGTTGGCCCCTTTTCCTTTTGCCTTCCACTTTCCCTAGCATCAGCTTCTTCTCCAGGGTATCCTGTCTTCTCATTACGTGGCCAAAGTACTTCAGTTTTGCCTTTAATATCATTCCCTCAAGTGAGAAGTCTGGCTTGATTTCCTGGAGTATGGACTGGTTTGATCTTCTTGCAGTCCAAGGCACTCTCAGAATTTTCCTCCAACACCACAGTTCAAAAGCATCTATCTTCCTTCGCTCAGCCTTCCTTATGGTCCAGCTCTCACAGCCATAGGTTACTACAGGGAATACCATTGCTTTAACTATGCGGACCTTTGTTGTCAGTGTGATGTCTCTGCTCTTAACTATTTTATCAAGATTTGCCATTGCTCTCCTCCCAAGAATTAGACATCTTCTGATTTCCTGGCTGCAGTCAGCATCTGCAGTAATCTTTGCGCCTAGAAATACAAAGTCTGTCACTGCCTCCACTTTTTCTCCCTCTATTTGCCAGTTATCAATCAAGCTGGTTGCCATAATCTTGGTTTTTTTGAGGTTTAACAGCAACCCAGCTTTTGCACTTTCTTCTTTCACCTTCGTCATAAGGCTCCTCAACTCCTCCTCGCTTTCAGCCTGGGCGGTTTACAGGATAACAACAGTTAAAATATATAGATAAAATTACAAACAGTAAAAAATAATATAAATCCAGATGGATAAGATATTCTTAAAAGAAGGACATTAAAATCAAGGGATTAGCCATCTCCATGAGGAACTATCCCTCCCTCCCTCCCATGCCAGGTGGCAGAACTAGGTCTTCAGCTCTTTCCTAAAGGTCGGGAGGGAGGAGATCTGTCTCAACTATGGGGGAAAGCTGTTCCATAGTGTGGGCGCTGTCACAGAGAAGGCCCACCTCCTAGACCCCATCAGATGACATTCTCTAATTGATGGGGTACGTAGCACGGCCTCTCTGGATGACCGGGTGGGGTGGGTCGATAACATGGGGATAAGACGGTCCCTCAAGTATTCTGGTCCCATGCCATGTAGGGCTTTAAAGGTGATAACCAACACCTTGAATTGTACCCGGAAGCAAACCGGCACCCAATGTAGCTCGTGAAGCAACGGTGTTACATGTGCAGATCTTGGAGCACCCAATACTGCCCGTGCGGCTGCATTCTGCACCAGCTGAAGCTTCCGGATAGTCTTCAAGGGTAGCCCCTTGTAGAGCGCATTGCAATAATCTACATGGGAGATGACGAGAGCATGAGTGACTGTACGGAGGGCATTGCGTTCCAGGAATGGGCGTAACTGGCGCACCAACCGAAGTTGTGAAAAAGCCCTCCTAGCCACGACTGCCACCTGCTCTTCGAGCAGGAGTCGTGAGTCTAGAAGAACCCCCAGATTACGCACCGGTTCTGAGTGGGGTAGTGCTACCCCGTCGAGAACCAAAGATGATAATTTCCCAGAAGATGCTAAGCCATCAATCCACAGCCACTCGGTCTTACCAGGGTTCAACTGAAGCCTGTTGTTCCCCATCCAGGCCCTCACAGCCCCCAGGCACTGGGACAGGGTGGAGACAGCATCACTTACTTCACCAGGGATGGAGATATACAATTGAGTATCATCCGCATACTGATGATACCTCAACCCATGGTGTCTGATGACCTCACCCAGCAGTTTCATGTAGATGTTAAACAGGAGAGGAGAGAGAACCGAACCCTGCGGCACCCCACATAGGAGCGAATGCGGGCTGGATCTCTCCTCCCCTATCACCACCGACTGGGAGCGGCCCCGGAGGAAGGAGTTAAACCAGCGCAAAACTACGCCGCCCACCCCCAACTCCCTAAGCCGCCCCAAAAGGATACCATGGTCGATGGTATCGAAAGCCGCTGAGAGGTCCAAGAGAGCCAGGATGAATGCACTACCTCCATCCCGCTCCTGCCAGAGGTCATCTGTAAGCGCGACCAATGCAGTCTCCGTCCCGTATCCTGGCCTGAAACCTGACTGAAAAGGGTCAAGATAATCCGCTTCATCCAGGGTCCTTTGAAGTTGCAACGTCACCACCTTCTCAACCACTTTTCCCAAGAAGGGAAGGTGGGAGACTGGACGAAAATTGTCCAGGATGGTAGGGTCCAGGGATGGCTTCTTGAGGAGGGGGTGCACCAATGCCTCCTTAAAGGCAGTTGGAACCACCCCCTCCAACAAGGATGTATTAATCATAGCCTGGACCCATCCACCTGTCACCTCCCCGGCCGATTTCACTAGCCAGGAAGGGCAGGGATCTAAATAACATGTGGGATTAACAATTCGAAGGATCCTGTCCACTTCCTCAGGTCCAAAAGGATCAAATTGCTCCCAGATAATAGGGCAAGACCGCTCTCCCGGCATCTCCCCAGACTGCAATCCAGGCATGGAGTCCAACTTAGACTGAATCCGAGCGATTTTATCCTGCAGATGCTCAGAAAATTCTTCCGCACGGCCCTGCAGGTGGGTGGTCGAAACCACCCTACCCAAGAGAGATCGAGTAATCTTGAACAGGGCCGTCGGACGGCATTCTGCGGATGCAATAAGAGCGGAGAAATAATCACATTTCGCCGCTCTTACCGCCACAAGGTAGGCCTTAATAGCGGCTCTAGATTGTGTTCGGTTGAGTTCCGTCTTCGTCTTTCTCCAGCGGCGCTCTAGACGTCTCTTCACCCTCTTCAAGACCCTCAACTCCTCCGTAAACCACGGGGAGTGACGGGTCGAATGGGGCTTGAGAGGTCGCATCGGCGCGATCCTGTCCAAGGCACCGGCCGCCTCCCTATTCCAAGTTGCAGCCAGTGTCTCCGCTGGACCGTGCAGCAGATCCTCAGGTATTACCCCCAGCTCCCTCTGAAACCTCAATGGGTCCATAAGTCTCCGGGGGCAGACCAATCGAATAGGTCCAGCCTCCCTGCGGAGTGGGGTGGCATAAGAGAATCCTAGGGATACAAGGACGTTATCTGACCATGACAACGGGGATAGTTCTAACTTTCCCCTCAGGTCACTTTGCCATTGCTCTGACAAGAAAACCAAATCCAGAGTGAGTCCACTGTCTCGAGTCAGATCCCGAATAATCTGGGACAGGCCCATGGCTGCCATGGTAGCCATGAACACCCGAGCCGCTTCCGAGGCACGCCCCAAGGACGGCAAGTTAAAATCCCCCAGGACCATAAGCCTGGGGAACTCCACCGCCAACCCCGAGATGGCCTCCAGTAGCTCAGGCAGGGAGGTTGCTACGCAGCAGGGAGGCTGGTACAATAGCAACACTCCCAACTGTTCTCGGGCACCCAACTTGAAAAACAGGGTCTCACATTCGGATACTTGTGGAGCAAGGCCCCTGATAGCCATCAAGGATTCTCTGATGATAACTGCCACCCCTCCTCCCCTACCCCGGTCTTTCGGCTGGTGCCACACCCGAAATCCGGCCGGGCACATCTCCGAGAGGGCTATTCCTCCCTCTGGGCCCAGCCAGGTTTTGGTAATACACGCCAGGTCCGCCCCCCTCTCTGTGATTAATTCACTTATGAGAGGGGCTTTGTTATTTACTGACCTGGCGTTGAGTAGCAGCAGCTGGAAGCCGGGGCCCTCAAGGATCCGCTGACCAGAGCCTGGGGTTGAACTCAGAGGACCGGAACGCACCACCGGTACTAAACACCGGGGGCGCCTTCCCCAAAGATGGCCTGTCCTCCGGTTCCTGTCACAATATCTCCTGCCCGTCACCACCTCGATTGGGCAGATGGCTTGTTGTTGTTGTTGTTGTTCAGTCATTTAGTCGTGTCCGACTCTTCATGACCTCATGGATCAAAGCACGCCAGGCCTTCCTGTCCTCCACTGTCTCCCAGAGTTTACTCAAATTCATGTTTGTTACATCGGTGATGCTATCTAACCATCTCATCCTCTGCCGTCCCCTTCTCCTTTTGCCTTCAGTCTTTCCCAGCATCAGGGTCTTTTCCAGTGAGTCCTCTCTTTGCATTAGTTGGCCAAAGTATTTGAGCTTCAGCTTCAGTATCTGTCCTTCCAATGAGCAGTCAGGGTTGATTTCCTTTAGGATTGACTGATTTGACCTCCTTGCAGTCCAAGGCAGATGGCTACCTCATAAATAAAATAAAGGTGCTGTCAAGTCAGTCCAGGACCAAATAAAGGCTGACTGCTTGTTATAGTTTGGGAATGTGATAATAAGTACAGGATGGACTCCAAAATTTGGTTCAGCTTGGAAAAATTGAAAGAAATTAAAGAAGGAGAAATGAGTGGAGAAGCTGGATGAAAAGGTTCAGTGAGATTACTGGAATAAGAATTTGCCATCAGATGTAAAGAGAAAATTGGATGGGGCTTCAAAAATTAAAAAGGAAATAAAAATGACAACCCCAGAGAGCAATTGGAATAATTCCTTTTTGTTGGACTCACAAAAGAGACTGCTTAAAGTATTGAAGAAATTTGTAACAAGGATTAACAACTATTTGAATGGATTACAGAGAAATATTGTTTTGTATTTTTAAAAAAAGGAATACAAAGTCAATGTATAGTCGAAGGCTTTCATGGCCGGAATCCGATGGTTGTTGTGGGTTTTCCGGGCTGTGTGGCCGTGTTCTGGCAGTTTTGGTTCCTAGCGTTTCGCCAGTAGCTGTTGCTGGCATCTTCAGAGGACAGGAGCACAGCTAGAATATTCTCTCTGTGACCAAGTGGAGGGTGTGTGTTCCTGCTAGTGTTTATGCTGCTGAGAGGGTGTGTGTCTTCTGTGGGTCATTTACAAGAGATTAGGAGAGGGTTCTTTGTTGTGATTAGGGGGTGTGGTGCTGTCGTGTGTGGGATTAGCACATCTATTGTGTGAGTTGTTTGTATATTTCTGTGGTTGAGTAGAGTTCGTTGACCTTTTGCAAACTGTGTTTTTCAGGACTGGCAGCCAGGTTTTGCTGATCTTTAGGCTTTCTTCTTTTTTATTGAAACTGTGTTGGTGTTTATGTATTTCAATGGCTTTCCTGTATAGTCTAACATAGTGGCTGTTGGTGTTGTCCAGTATTTCTGTGTTTTCAAATAAGATTTGGTGACCAGTTTGTTTGAGAGCATGTTCAGCTATTGCAGATTTTTCAGGTTGCTGTAGTCTGCAGTGTCTTTCATGTTCTTTTATCCTGGTGTGGATGCTGCATTTTGTGGTCCCAATGTATACTTGTCCACAGCTGCAGGGTATGCGTTAAACTCCTGCAGCGGTGAGTTGCCTCTTTTTTGTCGTGGGTGGTGATTGGAATTTTTGTGTAGATACCGGTCTGTGTGCGTGGGAAATACTGGACAACACCACGACAAAAAAGAGGCATCATCAAAACACTAGTGGATCACGCAAATCAGAACTGTGAAGCTCAATTTCTCAATTCTGAACTCAACCATTTGGAGTGGTCCCTACAGGCGAATGGCTGCTCCAAGAATGAAATCAGGAGAGCTATCAAACCGAAAAAACAGCACTCAACTGAAGAAAAACAGCCCCCCACAAGCAAAATATTTCTGCCCTACATTAAAGGAGTCACGGACCGCATGGAAAAACTAATGAAAAAACATAACCTCCAAACAGTCTTCAAACCCACCAGAAAAATACAACAAATGTTAAAATCATCAAAAGACAAAAGCGACCCCTCACCGTTTGGTGTTTGGTCACTGGGAGCTGAGTGTGACTTGATGGTACCTAAGTAAACTGGGTGGTAGGGAAGTTCTAGAGGGCATGGTGATAAGCTGCTTCCAGATTTGGCTTTCCAGTAAATGGCTGTTTTGCACAGGACTATGCCCATCATGGCAGCCATTTAGTGTAATGGCAATCTCTTCCTGACAGCCATTTTAGGAAGCCTGCAAAACTTGCTTTCAAAATTCTAAATGTGTCTAGTGTCCTGAAACTGTCGCCTACTTATGTAGCTGCCCTTGATAAAATTCCGGAAGTCTTTAAAAACTTGGCTGTTCTCCTGGGTCTTGGGGTAGGACACTTGTGAAGCCCCTGTTGGTTGTGATTTATTTATTTATTTATTTATTTATTTATTTATTTATCATTTTATAATTTGGATTTATCACCGCCCATCTCCACCATGGTAGACTCTGGGCGGAGTCATATTTATATTCCGCCCATCTCCCTCTCAAGGAGGGACCCTGGGTTTTATGGTATATAGAACATGGTTTGTCTGGATGCATAGGATTTTCTTTTTTCTTTTCTTCTATTTTGAAGTGTAAGTCTCCCAGAGTCATTCTGGAGCTGGGTAGCCTCTAAATCAAATCAAATCAAATCAAATAAATACCCCTGCTCTGGAGCTTTGGGCATTCTAATGAAGCATCAGAAGCATCATCACCAAAAAAGGAGTTGCTTTGGTGAAAGAACAAGTCCTTGTGATCATCAATCAAAGAAATGGGGAAAGGTACTTGTGTGGAAGCACTATCTGGAAGCTCTGAATTCAGGATTTAAGATACAAAGCTGAATGCTCAATGTGTTCATTGGTTCTCAAGGAACTTAATGCTTACTTAGTTTTCTTTCTATCCTTAAAACATAAACTTTGAAATGTCCTTCAGGTTTCCTCTGGGAGTGGGACAGGTCCTATCCCAAACAATTTGATCAATGTCCAATACAGCAAGTTCTTCCATCATCATGAAACCAAAGTGACACCTAGTGATTGGTTCCCTTCCTGAGCCCTATGTTTGTTTTTTCCTTGACCCATATAGGTTCAATCTGTCACTTTTCTCCATAGGGTTTGATACTAGGAATTCATATACCTACTCTGAAATATTCTAAGTGCCAACCCATCCTTTCTGTTTGCATCTGTTGCCTTCACATCCCGAAACGGCACATTTTCATTCCATGTTGTTTCAACACTGTGTAGTGGTGAAGCATAGCTGGGCCACTGAATAATTATCACTCCCTAATCTCCATTATAAACAGTCCTTAAAACAAGTATTTAGAGCTCAGTTTGTATATAGGTAGCAACGGTTGTTTCAACCAAATGGATGGGGGGAAGAGCAAGATAAATGCCTCATGAATAATAACATTTTGTAATGAATGGAATCTCCTCCTACGTCTTTATTGTGAAATACATGGCTACACTGTTAAACATCATAAATGGAACCATTTCTTTCTTTTAATCCACCAACAACAGTATGTCTATGAAGGTTCTCAGTCATCCAGGTGGAATTGTCTGTAGCTTGAATCATGTCAACTGGATTTCTATTTTCTTAGTAGAAACGTTTCGCTCCTTATCCAAGGAGCTTCTTCAGTCTGAGCAAAGTTGGTAAGGGAATCCTAAATATGTTCCTAGGTAGCTGTGTGACCTTACACCTGGGGCTAGGTCATGGTTATATTGAGATGTAATTTTTAAGTCCTTTTATCATCTAAAGGAGGGTCGTTAAAATCACCATGCTGCTGTTGAGCTTCTGAAATGGTCTTAATCTTCCTAGGCACAGAAGACAAAACGGGGAGGAAGATGGGGGAGAGTTTGTGCCTGAGGCCCCCACCTCTATTCAAGGAAGGATTTTCCAAGTTGGCATAAATGGATTCCTTGACCCCTCTCTCAAACCACCTATCTTCTCTGTCTAAAATGTGAACATTAATGTCCTCAAATGAGTGTCCTTTTTCTTTTAGATGAAGATAAACTGCTGACTCTGGTCCTGTGGTGTTATTTCTCCTGTGTTGGGCCATCCTCCTGTACATAGGTTGTTTGGTTTCTCCAATGTAGAGTTCAGAGCACTCCTCACTGCACTGGATTGCATAAACTACATTGCTTTTCTTGTGTTTTGGAGTTTGATCTTTGGGGTGTACAAGCCTCTGTCTCAGTGTGTTGGAGGGTTTGAAATATACAGGTATGTGGTGTTTGCCAAATATCCGTTTTATCTTTTCAGACACGCCAGCCATGTAGGGAATGACCAGGTTCTTTCGTTTACTCTGAGTCTCAGCCCTATCTGTCGCTGTTTTAGGTCTGGTAGATTTAGATCTGGTGAAGGCCCAATTTGGATATCCACAGGCCTTCAGGGCTGTTCTCAGGTGCTGATTTTCATTCTTTTTGGAATCCATGGAGGTGGGGATGGTTTCTGCTCTGTGTGACAATGTCCTGATGACTCCTAGTTTGTGCTGCAGTGGATGGTGGGAGTCAAACATCAGATATTGATCTGTGTGTGTGGGTTTCCTGTAGATCCCTATTTCTAGCTTGCCACCGGTCCCAATGAGGACTTCACAGTCTAGGAATGCCAGTCTGTTGTCCTTGGTGTCTTCTCTGGTGAAGCTAATGTTGGCATCTATAGTGTTTATATGGTCCGTGAAGGCCTGTACTTCCTGGGCTTTGATTTTGACCCAGGTGTCATCCACATACCTAAACCAGTGGGTGGGCACCGTTCCCTGGAATGTGTTGAGTGCTTTCTTCTCCACTTCTTCCATGTATAAATTGGCCACAATGGGTGACACAGGAGAACCCATGGCACAGCCGTGTTTTTGTCTGTAAAAGTCACCTCTGTATGTGAAATAAGTGGTGTTAAGACACAGGTCCAGAAGATGGCAGATCTGGTTTGGGTTGAGATGGCTTCTCCTTTCCAGGGTGCTGTCCTCTTCTAGTCTCTTCCTGACAGCGGATAGAGCATGAGTGGTGGGGATGCTGGTGAAAAGGGAGGACACATCAAAGGAGACCATAGTTTCATCTGTATCCAGTTTCAGGATCTTTGCTTTGGAAACAAATTCTTCCGAATTATGGATGTGGTGTTCAGAGTGTCCAACTAGAGGTGCTAGTATGGTAGAGAGGTGTTTGGCAATGTTGTATGTTACCGAATTGATGCTGCTGACTATGGGTCGGAGGGGTGTTCCTTCCTTGTGGATCTTAGGAAGTCCGTAGATGCAGGGGATGGCTTCTCCAGGATACAGACGGTGGTAGGTAATCCTATCGATGGAGCCATCATGTTCCAATTGTTTCAAACTGTCTATTGCCTTTTTCTTGTAATTGTTGGTGGGGTCTCTTTTCAGTTTTTCATATGTATGGTGATCCTCCAAAAGTGAGGTAATTTTATTGTGGTAGTCTGCAGTGTTTAGAACCACTGTACATCTTCCTTTGTCAGCAGGTAAAATGGTGATGGTTTCATCTTTGCTGAGGGCTGTCAGGGCTCTCCTCTCTTGGGCGGTAAGGTTGGGGGGAGGAGGTTGAGCACTGGACAGAGCTGCAGATATTTTAAGCCGGAGTTGTTCTGCTTCTTCAAAAGGTAGGTGGTTGTTGTGGATGGCAGATTCTGTGGCTGTAATGAGCTCCACAACCGGAACTTGCTTGGGAACATATTTAGGATTCCCTTACCAACTTTGCTCAGACTGAAGAAGCTCCTTGGATAAGGAGCGAAACGTTTCTACTAAGAAAATAGAAATCCAGTTGACATGATTCAAGCTACAGACCACCAACAACAGGTTTTTGAGCCCCAATGATCTAATCTGACAAACAAACCTAAGCCTTAATCTGGTGTTATGGAAAGGGATAAACTTGATATATAAGCCAGGCCCTGACTAAAACTGTGTCTGACATGGTGGATTCAAGTGTGCTGCCTGAAAATTTTGGAAGCTGCAGTGGGAGATGGACATAGCAAGGGAAATATAAAAGCTAAATGTGGCAGTAAAACAAGAAAACATGAATGAATGTGGATTGAATACAAAAGTGAGTGATCAGTATGAAGGAAGTAAGTTGAAGTGGCTGGTCATATAGAGTGAATGAATGAGGATCCAATCAAAGCAGTGAGTGAGTGGGTGAAGGAGAAGGGGAAGGCCAAAAAAGTCATGGTGATATGGAGTTTTTGAACTCCTCAAAAAAGAGAGATAAGAAATGAGAAGAATAAAGGGCAATATATGAATCCATGTATGAATGTGGTGCTTATCGTGGTGCTGGAGCTTGAGCAACTCAATGACGCCATGAGCTAAACCGTGAAGGGACACCCAAGATGGGAAGGTCATGGCAGAGAGGTCAGACTAAATATGATCCCTAGGGAAGGTAATGGCAACCCACCCCAGTATTTGTGCCGTGAAAACTAAATGGATCAGTACAACCAGAGATATGTCGGTATACCATCGGAAGATGGGACTCCCAGGTCAGAAGATGGTCAAAATGCTACTGGGAAGGAAAAGAGGATAAGTTCAACTAGCCCCAGATGTGATGACGCAGCTAGCTCAAAGCCGAAAGGATGGCTAGCGGCCGACGGTGCTGGTGATGAACGACGAATCCGATGTTCTAAAGATCAACACACCATAGGAACATGGAATGTAAGATCTATGAGCCAGGGCAAATTTGGATGTGGTTATTGGTGAGATGTCAAGATTAAATATAGACATTTTAGGTGTCAGTGAACTGAAATGGACTGGAATGGGCCACTTCACATCAGATGACTACCAGATCTACTACTGTGGACAAGAGGACCACAGAAGAAACGGAGTAGCCTTCATAATTAATAATAAAGTGGCTAAAGCAGTGCTTCCTTTATTTATTCCTTCCTTTATTTATATTTCAACTTCTATCACCGCACCATCTCCCCCAAAGGGGACTCTGGGCGCTTTTTTCTCTTTTTTTTAATTTCTTTTACTTCCTATGTTTAATTCCTTTTTTGCATTTTGTATATTGTTTCTCCAAAAGGGTATGACATGATGGGTATGTATACAGTTCCTACGCATCTGGATGGTACTAGTTTAAGGAAAGTTGATTTAAGGCCATGTACTTCTATGTGGTCAAGAAGTCACAGCAAATAGTGTGACATTTTCATTGAACAAAGAAAAATGACTCTGTATTGCAGTTAAGGAGGACTGCAGCCTTTTCTTCATCTAAATGGCACTTCCCAAATCTGAAGTTGAGGAAGGGGCGGGGGGGGGGGAAGCAGAAATAAATCTCTACGTAGAGCGTAGTGTGTCTTGTCTGATAAGATTGATTGTTTGTAGCATAAAGCAGAAACAGGGCCAGTGTAAAACAACCTTTCATTGACTGTTGAGAGAAAATTGACTTCCTGAAAAATTTCAAGTAGCTTTTGGATCAGAAGCAGGAGCCCACCTCATGTCAGTAAGCAACTAATGATTGAAGTCCAGAAAGCATTCAGAGGACTTTAGCAATATTATGTTCATTTCATCTTTTCCATAAACTGGCCCAGGGAGGCATATAACTGGAGGTAATATGCTAAATAACCATTATGATTAGCAGCCATGTTCCTTTGTCCCCAGTCAAGGCCATCCACTTAGTCCCTTTTCAAGGTCATCCACACCTTTTGGTAACCATATTTCTGGTGACCGTATTTCTGCTAACCTTTAAAAAACTTTACAAGTTGTTAGCCTTCACTATATCATGGGGCATGGATTTATTCCTCCAGCAAAAGAGATTGTTACCTTGTCGTGGTGCTGGAGCTTGAGCACCTCAATGAAACCACGAGCTAAACTGTGAAGGGACACCCAAGACGGGAAGGTCGTGGCAGAGAGGTCAGACTAAATACGATCCCTGGGGAAGGTAATGGCAAACCCACCCCAGTATTCTTGCCGTGAAAACTAAATGGATCAGTACAAGCAGAGATATGTCGGTATACCATCGGAAGATGGGACTCCCAGGTCAGAAGATGGTCAAAATGCTACTGGGAAGGAAAAGAGGATACGTTCAACTAGCCCCAGATGTGATGACGCAGCTAGCTCAAAGCCGAAAGGATGGCTAGCGGCCGACGGTGCTGGTGGTGAACGACGAATCCAATGTTCTAAAGATCAACACACCATAGGAACCTGGAATGTAAGATCTATGAGCCAGGGCAAATTGGATGTGGTTATTGGTGAGATGTCAAGATTAAATATAGACATTTTAGGTGTCAGTGAACTGAAATGGACTGGAATGGGCCACTTCACATCAGATGACCACCAGATCTACTACTGTGGACAAGAGGACCACAGAAGAAATGGAGTAGCCTTCATAATTAATAATAAAGTGGCTAAAGCAGTGCTTGGATACAATCCAAAAAAAGGTGGCAAGAATATACGGAAGATCTGTATAGGAAGGATAATAATATTGGAGATAGCTTTGACGGTGTGGTCAGTGAGTTAGAGCCAGACATCCTGAAGAGTGAGGTTGAATGGGCCTTAAGAAGCATTGCTAATAACAAGGCAGCAGGAGACGACGGTATCCCAGCTGAACGGTTTAAAATCTTGCAAGATGATGCTGTCAACGTGATGCATGCCATATGCCAGCAAATTTGGAAAACACAAGAATGGCCATCAGATTGGAAAAAATCAACTTATATCCCCATACCAAAAAAGGGAAGCACTAAAGAATGTTCAAACTATCGAACAGTGGCACTTATTTCACATGCCAGTAAGGTAATGCTCAAGATCTTGCAAGGTAGACTCCAGCAATTCATGGAGCGAGAATTGCCAGATGTACAAGCTGGGTTTAGAAAAGGCAGAGGAACTAGAGACCAAATTGCCAATATCCGCTGGATAATGGAGAAAGCCAGGGAGTTTCAGAAAAACATCTATTTTTGTTTTATTGACTATTCTAAAGCCTTTGACTGTGTGGCATAACAAATTGTGGCAAGTTCTTGATGGTATGGGGATACCAAGTCATCTTGTCTGCCTCCTGAGGAATTTGTATAACGACCAAGTAGCAACGGTAAGAACAGAGCACGGAACAACGGACTGGTTTAAGATTGGGAAAGGAGAATGGCAGGGCTGTATACTCTCACCCTACCTATTC
Organism: Charina bottae; assembly: GCA_023362775.1. Lineage (NCBI taxonomy): Eukaryota > Metazoa > Chordata > Lepidosauria > Squamata > Charinaidae > Charina > Charina bottae. The sequence goes on along the minus strand of JALMGJ010000017.1, from coordinate 4,050,116 downwards.
AACCTGTAGGCAGAACACATCATGCGACGTGCTGGGCTTGAGGAATCCAAGGCTGGAGTTAAAATCGCTGGAAGAAACATTAACAATCTTAGATATGCAGATGATACCACTTTGATGGCTGAAAGCGAGGAGGAGCTGAGGAGCCTTATGACGAAGGTGAAAGAAGAAAGTGCAAAAGCTGGGTTGCAGTTAAACCTCAAAAAAACCAAGATTATGGCAACCAGCTTGATTGATAACTGGCAAATAGACGGAGAAAAAGTTGAGGCAGTGACAGACTTTGTATTTCTAGGCGCAAAGATTACTACAGATGCTGACTGCAGCCAGGAAATCAGAAGACGTCTACTTCTTGGGAGGAGAGCAATGGCAAATCTTGATAAAATAGTTAAGAGCAGAGACATCACACTGACAACAAAGGTCCGCATAGTTAAAGCAATGGTATTCCCTGTAGTAACCTATGGCTGCGAGAGCTGGACCATAAGGAAGGCTGAGCGAAGGAAGATAGATGCTTTTGAACTGTGGTGTTGGAGGAAAATTCTGAGAGTGCCTTGGACTGCAAGAAGATCAAACCAGTCCATACTCCAGGAAATCAAGCCAGACTGCTCACTTGAGGGAATGCTATTAAAGGCAAAACTGAAGTACTTTGGCCACATAATGAGAAGACAGGATACCCTGGAGAAGAAGCTGATGCTAGGGAAAGTGGAAGGCAAAAGGAAGAGGGGCCGACCAAGGGCAAGATGGATGGATGATATTCTGGAGGTGACAGACTCAACCATGGGGGAGCTGTGGATGGTGACAGCTGACAGGAAGCTCTGGCGTGGGCTGGTCCATGAAGTCACGAAGAGTCGGAAGCGACTGAACGAATAAACAACAAAATGGATTTATCCATCCATCCATCCATCCATCTTATATGGCCACCCATCCATCCAAATAAACTCTGAGCATTGAATAAAGCAGAAACAAACCAAATTCATACATTCCATTAAAACTGAACAAATGAAAATACATCTAAGCCTGATAAAATCTCCATAATCATCAAGCACATACACCCATGCCAGAACTTCCATAATTAACGTCCCAGTGACAGAGAGGGCATGCTTTCTGGACTGGATTTTCTAGTTTAGCTATGTGCTAAGAGAAATAGGCTGTACTTCCTTTTGCTATTCTTAGTCTCTGCTGACTTAGTTTCTTTAGATGAGCTCAGATGCTAACAGCATAAGAGAGGGAAAACCATTTGTGAAGCCTTGCTCACAGTCACCCATGCCTTAGTCACCTCCCATTTGGATTACTACAATGCGCTCTACATGGGGCTGCCCTTGAAGACCATCTGGAAGCTGCAACTGGTCCAGAATGCAGCAGCACATGCAGTTTTGTGTGCTCTGCAGTTCACCCAAGTAACACCACTGCTGCGTGAGCTGCACTGGCTTTCAGTTGCTTTCCAGGTGATGCTAGAATTGAGGAAAAGCAATCCAAAAAAAAAATTACAAAATACCAGGACTTGCAGATCAAAGTTGAACACTCATGGAAAAAGAAATCCGCTGTTATACCTATCGTAATTGCAGCCCTTGGAGCAATACCTAAAGGACTCCCTCAACATTTGGAAATTTTGAATTTATCAGACCTGAACATCAATTTTACAAAAGAAATATCCTGCTTGGAACTACCTATATCCTCAGACACTACCTCAATAATTCTTAGGTCCTTGGTTAGGACATGAATTATTAAGTTTTCACCAGTTTTTTTTACGGTGATTCTAATTGTAGATTACCCATATAACAACAGCAACAATATTTACTTGGGAAAAAAGCTTTCTCCCTTATTTTGGCCCAAAGAGTATAATTTATTTAAGCCCACCCAAAACTAGTGTGCTTCCTTCAAGTGTATTAATCCATCTTCCCTCCCCTTCTAAAATGCAGGAGTACTTCATTGCCTGTTATGGGAGCCAAGTAGGAAACTTTTGCTGAACTCTGTGGATGCAGGGTTTTTCTTTTTTCAGCAACTTTATACTTTAAAAATCTTCATTGGTTATGATAATTCAGCAGTTTGATATTTAATCGCAACCTCACAGAGATTATGAACATCTGGGGAAATGTTGGCCACCTGACATTTCAGTGATTGACTGATTCTGTGCCATCAAGTTGGTGTCTACTCTTAGCAACCTTATAGATAGATTTTCTCCATGACAATCTCTCCCTGACCTGACCCTTCAGTTCTTCCAATGGTGCACCCATTGCCACTGTAACTGAGTCCATCTATCCTGCTGCTGGCCATCCTCTTCATCTCTTTCCTTCTACCTTTCCTAGCATCAGAGCCTTCTCCACAGAGCGAGGTCTTTGCATAATGTGTCCAAACTAAGATAATTTAGTTGAATTATTGAACCCTGGCAAGACCGAGTGGCTGTAGATTGATGGCTTAGCGTCTTCTGGGAAATTATCATCTTTGGTTCTCGATGGGGTAGCACTGCCCCATTCAGAACCGGTGCGCAACTTGGGGGTCCTTCTAGACTCACGACTCCTGCTCGAAGAGCAGGTGGCAGTCGTGGCTAAGAGGGCTTTTGTACAGCTTCGGCTGGTGCGCCAGTTGCGCCCGTTCCTGGATCGCGATGCCCTCCGGACAGTCACTTATGCTCTCGTCATCTCCCATGTAGATTACTGCAATGCGCTCTACATGGGGCTACCCTTGAAGACTATCCGGAAGCTACAGCTGGTGCAGAATGCGGCCGCGCGAGCAATTTTGGGTGCACCAAGATCTGCACATGTAACACCACTGCTCCGCGAGCTACACTGGGTGCCGGTTTGCTTCCGGGTACAATTCAAGGTGTTGGTTATCACCTTTAAAGCCCTACATGGCATGGGGCCAGAATACCTGAGGGACCGTCTTATCCCCTTATTATCGACCCGCCCCACTTGATCATTCAGGGAGGGCCTGCTACGAGCCCCATCAATTAAAGAGTGTCACCTGATGGGGTCTAGGAGACGGGCTTTCTCTGTAGTTGCTCCTACACTGTGGAACACCTTGCCCCCGGAGTTGAGACAGATCTCCTCCCTCCCGACCTTTAGGAAAGATCTGAAGACCTGGTTCTGCCGCCTGGCATGGGAAGGAGGAAGGGATAGTTCCTCATGGGGGTGGCTTGTCCCTTAATCCTAAAAAGTCCTCCCTTTATTACTCTTTCGTCCATCTGGATTTTATTTTTATAATTATTTATATTAATTGTATGAATTGATGTTTTATATTGTATGTTCTATTTTAATTCTTTTTTGTTGTAAACCGCCCAGAGTTCCCCGTCAGGGGGAGATGGGCGGTCATATAAATTAAATAAATAATAATAATAATAATAATAATAATAATAATAATAATAATTTAAACCTGGTCTTTTCTGCCTCAAGTGACAACTCTGGGTTGATTTGTTCAATGATTCATTTTTTATTTTCTTGTTTGTCCATGGTCTTCTCCAATAACAAATTTCAAAAGTATTGATACTATTTCTAATTAAAGGTTTTCCCCTGCACAGTCGTTTCCGACTCTAGGGGGCGGTGCTCATCTCCGTTTCGTAGCCGAAGAGCCAGTGCTGTCCGAAGATGCTTCCGCGGACATGTGGCTGGCATGACGCGTGTGGAACGCTGTTACCATCCCACCGAAGTGGTACCTATTTATCTACTTGCATTTGCAAGTAAAAACAGAAAACAGAAAACAAAATCTGGTTGTCTCAGTGGTTGATCTGGGGCTTATAGCTGGGGTGGAACTGCCCTAAGGGAACAGTTTAATGACTCATCATAGTAATGCCTGCATTTCTACTGTTGCAATTTCATTTCAGATTTTAGTTCAACTTTCCCACATTTGGCTCCCCCCAGATATATTGGCTTGTACAATAACAGCCAGTATAGCCTTTGGGTGTTGGTTGGGAATGGTTGTCCCAGTTTAATGAATAAAATTGCAATCCTTACCCACCTTATGTTGTCTTCTTTGGAAAAATCTTCATCCCCCAGATTTTCTCCCATGGGATTTACCTCCTTAACTGTTATATGGGAGTATCCTTCTGAGATTTCCATACATTGGAAATTGGAAGGGATGGATGAGATCTTGTAGTCCCTTGTTAAATGCAATATATGCAATCTATTATGTAAATACAGCACCTTAGAGTGCTTCTCTTAAATTCCTTCAGGGTAGGAGAGCCAACTATCTCTTATGGCAGTCTTTTCTGCTGTGAAATACACACTCCTGTGCATTGAGAAGCTGCTCCTTTGAAGAATTTGCACAGCCCCAATATAAATATTTTCAATAAGTAAATAATGTTTGGGATTATGGGGAGCATTTGAGGGGGAAGAGGGGGGATTCTCATGGACTATCCTCCATGAGTGAAATGGTATGTGGGAATGACCCTGAGAGACAGAGGAAGAGATGCTGCATAGGGAACGATCAGATAAAAGGGGGAGGAGCCCACAGCTGCATAACAGGCACAGAAAGAAACTCAGAAAGGATCTGCCATAACTTATCACGCTGTAAAAAGAGACGGCAGGAGATTTGTACTTTCAGACTTGGAAGATTCTGTTAATGTAGCCTTACAATAAAGTAGAATTAGCTCATTTTGTAGTGTTTCCTGTCTAGTCTACATGGAAGGCTGACAATGAGGGTGTGGCAAGTGCCAGATAGATGGATGAAGTTGCTGCATGCCACCCAACTTACCTCCCCAGGGTGCTCTCCACCACACCTCAATGTACCTTTCTTTTTTGGGGAGGGGATACAGATACTTCAAAGCAAAACATGGGTTCTGGACACCCACCATGTTTATTTTCTAAGCAAGCCCATAGGACCAATGTGGGGCCCACAAGTATTATTTTACATTCTCTATCTGCCCAGTAATATCTGGGCAGATGATAAACATTCAAAATGCTCTTGTGGACAGCTCCTTGAAGACACACTGGAGACTACAAACTATACCATCTGGGCCGCCTTCTCTGCCATACAGTAGGTACAATTATGTGTTCTCATATGTACATGTCTGCTCTACTTGCATTTTAGCTGTGTCTTGGACCATTTTACTGTCCACAACTCCCCAGAGAAACAGGGAGAACTTAGGGTCGACAGCATCGGAGAGCACTTGCAGGCAATTGTATCCATGGCCTGTTTTGTCTCACCATTCTATATTCTAATTCTACTACAAGCTCAACAATATCACCAGCTGTGACCTCTGGAAACGTCTCTACAGTACTCAAGAATCTATCAAACTCTATAAATCTCAAGAGATATAATATATTAATGGATCCTCCACCCCTGGAAGAGGGATATATTTCATGAGACCAAAATGTATCAGATGGTAATTTCCCCATGATCACAGCATAACTAGAAACACAAGTCTACCAGAAATCTACCCACACTAACCAAGTCCTCCACTACCAAAGCAATAACCCAACCTCCCACAAGAGGATCTGTGTAAGAACACTATTCAGACGAGCACAAACACACTGCAGCAACCCAGAACACCAGAAAAAGGAAACAGACCACTTATATAGCATCTTCCAGCAAAATGGATACCCACGCAACTTTATCAAAAAGTGCCTGACCACTCAACCCACCACAGCAAAACCAACAGAAGCTATGAAAAGGATTACACTGCCATACATCAGAAACATCTCAGAAACTACTAATAGACTGTTACAACCACATGGCATCACCATAGCACACAAACCAACCAAAGCCCTTCAGAAGATCATAAGTAACCCAAAAGACCCAGTCGCCCAAGAAGAAAAAGCAGGAGTTATCTACAACATACAGTGTAAGGACTGTAACAGCCACTATGTAGGACAGACCAGCAGAAGACTAACAGAACGCACCCATGAACACCAACTAGCAGTCAGAAGACATGATGAAAACTCCTTAATCTCACAACACACGGACAGACTCAACCATACTTTCAACTGGGAAACTGTGAGCATCTTAAACCAAGCCAAATCCAAAAATGCTAGAGAATTCCTGGAAGCTTGGCACTCAGACAAAGCAGCCATCAACAGACACATAGAGGTAAAGAACATTTACATACCATTCATAAGAGACAATAGAAAAGCCAGAAGACCAGATCACCTCCTTGCCAGCAATCATCACCCAGATATGCAAAGATTAACACCAAGATTAGCACCAGAGGAACAATCATACAGCACAATATACCCTAGTCAAGCAACTATTAACTCAGTCAATCAACCAAGGAGCAAACAACAGCCCAATCAAGGAACTACTTAGGAGAGAACAAAACCTCCACCAACACAAGCAGGACAAGCCATGGTATATAAACAGAGAGCAAGTCCCACTCCCTTTTCGCACTGAAGATGTTGCCTAGCCTGGCAATGAAACATCTGCAAGAAAACAACAAGACTCAGAGAGCACCAAGGACTCCACACAGCATAACTTTAATCCCTTTCCTCTTATTCAGACCACTGTCCTCATGGTCCAAGGCAAAAACTAAGTCAAGAGTATGTCTTGCCATAGGTCTTGTGACAACTTCCCAGCCAGCTACACAAAAGCAGATTCCACATGGATGTTAAAAGTTCCTAAAATTGTAATCTTGTGCCACATTAGAGATTTTCTCAGCTAACTAGGTTAGGATTGCTCTTGGGCAATGGGATGAGCTGATTGGCTCAATGTAAAGGCCTCATAAACTAACCTGGTTTCAAGCAGGTTTCTGATGGTACTTTTATGGCAGTGACTCCCCATTGTTCCAGTTGCCTGCTCCAACTTGAGATTAGGTCAGGCAACTGGGGCCAGATAGCAACAACTTGGAGGTTTAAATAGGAACATATATTCATTTAAATGAGGCCAGTGTAGAAAAGCTACCTGCTGAAGCTGTAAGGAATGAAAGGGATGCATTCCTAGGCCCTGCTCAAATATATCTTTGCAAATTATGCTGCTAGGTTGGGTTGCTTGATTAAGATTCAACTCCATGGCTGAGAAGCTGGCATAATCAATGGCCTGACAACAGCATTTGCATGAGGTATGTCAATGGCCCATACATTTCAGTGTCAGCTTTTGGAATAAGCTTCAGCAGCATCTTGGTAATGTTGCAGGATTACCCAGGGATGAAGCCAGCTGCTTAAAAGAAACCCATTCTCTGCCATAGGATTACAGCCACTGGGGTAACCTATGCAAAATACTGGAAAATCCAAACAAATTGCAAGAATGGGGAGATGGCATATTAAGCCATGGCATTTTGCCATTTTAAATAAATTAACAAGGATTATAAGTACTAAACCAGGCAGGGAGGCCTTGTGTCTGTTGAGAGCAACAATGGAAGTGGTTTAAACAGTTTTGGAAAGACCAGCACACTATAATAATTGGTAAGTCAAATTTTGTTGACATACTGTAATTGCTTACTATTTACAGCACCTATGTAGTATCTACTTGCCAAACTCTAGCAGTTCATAATAAATAACACCAGGATATTTACCCCATTTTTTAAAAAAAAAATACATTAAATGTTAAATATTAAACATTATATAAATAAAAATGTAGCTAAAATAATGGACAGCTACCTTGAGACGTAGCTGAACATCCATTTCCAAATGTGCTTTTAGTGATGTGCTGTTCAAGCTGTATCAAGGGGGTGAGAGTGGGGACAAGTCCTTTCCTTTTTTTTTTGCCCATTAGATAAATACATGTATTTTACTAATACTTGTTCCTTCCTTCCTTTTTTCTTTCTTGGTTTGTTTTTTTATAATTATTCTGTGTGTGCATGTTTCTATTTGTTTTGTTTTTTAAAAAAACACTAATATCTGAAATAAAATTGCATGTTTCTGTACAGCTTCTTTGAGATTCTCTCTCTAAATGTTCATGCAAAGGCAATAGAAAGGGGGGGGGGAATTAAAGAGCACTTGCATTTCAGAACAATATAACCCAAACAAAGTATAGCATTTCTTCAACCCAAATTAATAACAGTTAGGTACATTAGGAAAAAAAAATTATGCTGTACATCCTTCCTAGTTATGCATACTTATTCATGTGCCTACAGAGAAAGAGAGTTCCCAGATTAACGTCCCCCTACTACAGGCCTTTTTTTATGTCTTCTCTGAGGACACAGCAACAATAGGATTTTTCTTTTAGTTATTATACTATTGATTTTTTCTTCAAAATACAGTATGAAAACTATCATTTTGGCTTCCTGCAGGAGAAGGGAGGATCTATGAACTATAAATTTCCAACAAAAATAATACCTTTCCTTTAAGCAACAAGATAGAAAAAGTTTGTTTGTTTTTTTAACTCACCTAGGAGGTTCAGAAGTACATAAGAAGAAAAGTTTTGGATCAAGCCAAGGAACCTCTCTAGTCCAGTATTCTGTCCCCATAATACACAGTCATGTGCCTATGAGAAACCCAAAAGTAGACCATAAGTCTCTCCAGCGGATCTCTCCACTCATGCTTCCTGGCAGTACTGAAAGAAGTACTCCCTTTGATGTCAGAGGCAATATTGGGCTTTTACAACTAGCCTCTGGGAATGAAGCAGATGACTGCATTCAGACATCACACTATGGGCATCCTGAGGCCTGTACAGAAATCTCTGCCTTCCAAACTAAGATGGTCATTGGAGCCAGTCATAAATCATAATTTCCAAAATTATGGAAATTATTATCAGCGGCTCCATTTCCAACTGTTTGAAAATGAATGGAACTGGTAAATAGGCTTATTTTAATATTTCAAGCCACTCCACCCCATCAAAGAAAACTTTCCTCTCCCAGAAGAAGAGACAAATTGCTTCTTGCTCCTGTGCCTTACAGAGTCCTACACACTTTGCATCACCAGCTCATCCACTGCAGTCTTTGTCCTCCCATTAAATGTTCAATATGGTAGCTAGTTACCAAAACTATGAGAAACTATGAGAAGCACAATTTGTGCTTCTAAAACTAAAACTAAAACTTCACTAAAACTGAAGCAAACTTGCAGTTGTTGTCTTACACATAACAAGGGATTAGTGGCTTGCTGTTGACCATGCCCTAGAACAGGGGTCGGCAAACTTTTTATGCCGGGAGCCATTTTGACATGCTCGTGCACATTTTGAAATGCTCGAGAGCCAGGGGGCGGGGTTTGCAGGTGGGGGCCAATCGCGTGGAAGGGGGTGGGGTTTGGGGGCAGGAGCCAATGGCGTGCACTGGGGGGCCGCCACGCCTGCTGCCATGCCTGGTGTAGGGGGATCAATTACGGACCTGCTGGCTTAAAAGACAAAATGGGGGGATGGGGGGCGGAGCTGTTAGTCTACTTCTGTCAAATGGAAAATTCTCGGGACACCTTCAAAGGGGCGGATTGTAGCGGAAAAGTCTGCGTCTTTGCATGAAGGAGCCTGGCTCAGAGCTCTGGGAAGCAGGGGAACATTTGCCCTCTCCAAACGCCACCGTCCCCAAACCCAGCCAGGGCGCAGCTTCTCCAAGCAGCCTCGAGGCGCGCCTTCTCCCCTCCCTCCCTGCTCCAGGGCGCGCATTTTAGATCCTCGGCCGCCTCCTCCTCCCCACCCCTGGGCTGGGAGCTCGGCTCCCCGTCTCCCTGCCCGCCCACCCCCCGGGGAAAGTATGGCCTGGTCTTCTCCAGATTCCGCTGGGCTGCACAGGCAAGCCGTAGCGCTATGTGTGGTCAACCAGGTATGCCCTCCGATGCCTTTTCCAAGTTTCTCCCCTTTCCCCCCAGCTGGGATCCCCTTACCGTCTCCATAGCCCACCCCGCTGTCTCTGCCCCTCGTACTGCCCGCAGCACACGAGGGGTTAAGCCCGGTAGACAATATACCGCCAGGCCCAGCTCCACCTCCACCTCTTTCTGCCCGCCTGGCCCTGTTGCTCTGCTCCGCTCCTCCTTGCTGTGAGTCCCAGGCGGGATGGTCGTCCGCGGAGTCCAGATTTCCAGCCTGGGTCACCGACAGCCCCGTCTGTCCCCCTTCCGGTGAAATAGGAGCACGAGTTTCAGGGGAAAGTCGGGGTTACGGGGGCGGGGGGAGAGATCACAGACCCAAGGCATTAGCACGCGCGCGCACCCGCATAAATCATCTGAGCGTCGGAATGGCCGTGGATAATTCGTTTTCGGTCTTTTCTTCTTTCAGCAAAAAGCCCCTATCAGGTTTCTAGCCCTGAAAGAAACTCTTGATCATTTTTCCTCCGAACAGACTGGCCAGCTCCGCCTTGTCTGCGAGTCCAGTTAATTTAATAATCCGGCCTTCCGCTGTAGCTTTTTCATCGCTTTTCCAAATTTTTGCACACCGCAATCTTGCTGGAGGGGGCTAAGATGCGTGGACTCCAACTCCCAGAATTCCCCAGCCAGCATTCTGGGAGTTGGAGTCCACCCATCTTAAGGTCGCTGACGTTGAGAAACCCGGCATTAGCCCACCCGCCCGCGCTGGTCCTCACAGAGGGAAAATCGCTTCCTTAGGCTTAGCCAGCGAATCCCCCCCTGGATGGAATTTGCTTCTCTGGCTGGACTTTGCTAGAGTCGCAGCTGTCTCCAACCGCCCGGTCCGGATCGACGCCTTGGGCTTCCTGCCCTTCGCGCGCGGAACCTCCTCATTGGGCGTCATCTACCTGCGACCTGAAGGCGACGCACGGAATAAGCGCGCGGCCCCTTTAAGGTGGCGGCGTTCCGGGGAAGCGGAAGTGGCAGGAGATACTCCGTGTTCGGAGCCGAACGTTGGGGCGCAGGTGGCGCGCTGTCATTGGTCGAGCGGGGCGGCGCAGGGGGGCTTTCGGCGGCGTTTCATCACCGGTCGCGGCCCTGTGTCTACGCACCGCCGGGCAGGTGAGGGTCGGTGAGCGGCGGCCCCAAAGGTGGTTTCCGGGAGGAGTCGGGGCACGGAGGAAGCTTTGTGGGTGGCTGGGAAGTGGGGGGTGGGGGTGGGGCAGGGCGGGAGAGCCGCGGAGTTTGGGGGCAGGATCCAATCACGTGGAAGGGGTGGGGGTGAGTTCAGCTGCGGAGCCAGACTCAAGGGGCCAAAGAGCCAGATCTGGCTCAAGAGCCGCCATTTCCGACCCTTGCCCTAGAAGAACAATGCTTCCAAATGTTCTGCTTGTACGTATGTACAGTAAATAAGCAAATATTACAGAGACACCAGAAGTCTCCAGCACATTTTTGTCCAAAACAAACTAGGTCTTGCAATGCTGCCCTTCAGTTTCTCCTGAAGTAGGCTGGAGGGATGTGATGACCCATAATACAGTATAAGGAAGGCAAATTTCAAATACAAAACCAATTTGGGGATCTCTGGATGGTTCTAAAACAGGTAGCTCTTGTGTTGCCTCTGAGGAATGCTGTCATTTGGTCTCTGAGGAACTTCAGGACCAGAAATAATATGTATTAGTTGCAGCCACCTAGATTTTGTTTAAAGATAAGGAAAAGCTTCCTGTTGGTAAGATCTACCTCTGAAGGTTGTGGGCTCTCCTACTCTGAAGGTTTTAAGAAAAGGCTGGATGGCTACCTCTCATGGATGGTTTAATTGGTTTTCCCATATATTGCAGATGGTTGGACTAGATAATATTTGTGGTCCCTTCCAACTCCTTAATTCTGTGATTTCAACAATGGCCTAGAGTTCAGCTATAGTTGCTAAGATCTCTAGCTGGTGACCTACTTTTGCTTTCTGAATTCCTTATTCCTGGATGGTCATCTTCAAAGTACACTTTCCAGTGATCATTTGGATCATGACAGAATGCAGAAGAAGCAGCAAGTCTCTCATGAACACCAAGTCCTATTTTTACCATCTCCTGTCAAAGGAAGTGCCTGCAAGCACATTACTTTTTTCCTGCTCTGCTTTTACATTTTGCCCAGTGTAAGAGAACAAAGAAAGCAAACTCTGTCGCATTCAAAATACTGCAAGCAGATCTGATTTCACAATTCACTATAGCATGACATTACAAGGAAACTTTCAGGGAACTGCTGCTTTTGGTATCTTTAGCTGGATATTTTTGTTTGGAAATGTCAGCCTGGCCTCAGAGAAAACTTAAAATTCACAAAGGAAACCCATGTGAATTCTTAGAACAAGCATCTCTTCTCATAAAAGGAGTTAGGAAGCTTGGGATGTTGATACACATCAGTTCCTTTATAATTTACTTGATAGAGGGATCTGTCTCATAGCTTGGAAAGAACAAGAATACAATTTCATGTTTCCTGCACAGAAAAGTTCAGAGGGTAGAAGCATCAATGGCAGTTTAACTAAGATGGATAAATAATTAAGGACTTCCATTTATTTGATTTCTTTGAGTGGAAAGAAAAATACTTCAGGTGTGGAGTCCTCCAGATTTTATTTTCCTCTCTAAGATACAGAACTGGCAATGATTAGAAAGGGATAAGATACCAACCGCTGGAAAAAAGAGTGAAGGAATTGAACTGCCAACAGTGGGCACATGAGTTTATTTTAAAATATACATTAACCGGATTACAAAGAATATAGGCCAAATCAGGGGGTCTATATGCAAATTGCAGGGCAATGGGATGAAGCTAAGGAATATGGCTGTGCAAATCTTCAACCTGATTAAAATCTTCCATTCAAACTGAATATTTTAATGCAATTGTCAAGTCAATCCTCCAAAGGTGTTTCTGGAGAGAGACAGGTATCCAGCTCTGTTTCAAGACCTTCATGAAGGGGAACATAACCTTTCATGACGCAGCCTGTTTCACATGTTGAAAGCTCTGGCCTGGGTGGAAGAGAGAGAATCGTACTACGATGGAAGAAAAAGCCAATTCAACCCAAGAACCAAAATAGATTACCTTGGAAATGTCAAGTCAGTTCAAATTCAGTGTGTCAAAGTGAATGGGGTGCCTTCAAATCAATTCACCTACTACTCTACATCAAAATGGATTAATAATCTGAATTGAATTGAATTTGAATAGAATCATATCCTAGTAGTGAGACTACAAAGGGCAAGTAATAGTATGGTGAACAGTGGAATTTAGATGGTTGCAAAATACCTTTTGTAGATAGCAGGTACTAGGTGGAAGAGAAGAACATGTATCTCAATAACATACAGTCCTTCTGAGAATTTCTGCAGATGGGCTGGCTTAGATCTTTCTTTTTCTTCTGTGAGATGTTTATGTCTTTTATATGTCCCTTACCCTATTTTGCAACCATTGGTCCCTACAGCAAGGGAAAGTGAGGTTGCACTAAGGGAGTATTCCACATTCTAATATCTAAAACATCCCACTAAAGTGTCCACTAAATCCACTTCCTTTCACATAGATGGCCCTTAAGTAGCAGATACTAACTAACTAAATTATGTTTCTTTATCCTAAATTGTTTTCTGAGTCAGAGAGACAATTAGGACCAGAAAGGACAAATGTAGATAAGTGAGAAGAAGCCCACTCACCTGCATGATAGAACAAATGATCCATATAGCAAATTGGGGTATATGTGTATAAAAACAAACTTATGGGAAGGACTGGCAATTGCTACCAAACTGGATTCCACTGCTTCTGCCAGATTTCCCAACCTCGGCTTGGAAGTAAATCACAGATTGCCTGGTACTTCAGAGCTTACCTGGACTCCTTGGAATGATTTTGTTGACATCTCTCAGACACGGTTGAGCTGGATAAGAATTTTAATTGCAGGAAAGAATGAAGTCATACCCGCAGTTGATAGCATATGACAGTGCAAGGATTTGTATACAGTCCAAGATTTAAATTCAAGGCTTTGTCCTCTCACCTTTCTGAATTGATACTTGGCACAGTACATGGTGGCTTTGAAGCCTAATGGTTTTTGTATGTTTACATAAGGTCGATCTATGGCCTGAAAACTCTTGGTCCCTGACTTGCCCATCCCAATTCTGAAACCTGCAGAGTTAATAGAATTCATTTGCAACTTGCTTTTCCTGCTCAAAATTCCACAGTTTTGTGATAAATTCATTTCTAAAAATGGCTATATTTGAAAACAGGGACAATCAATCAATAATATTTATTCGCTCAATGACCATCAAAATTTAAAAGGACAAAAACAGAATGAAACACGGTCAGAAAAAGCAGGCATTACATCAGGAAACTTATGCTTTAAAAAAGCCAACTATCCAGATAATCTATGCAACAAAGAATAACATCAAAGAAATGTGCATTAACTAAAAGCTATCTTCTAGAATTGATATTAACTGGTATACATTCTAGAGGAAGTTTGGTATAAAAGCTTCATGTGTCTGGGAAAGTTGTGGAAGAAATGGATATGAATTCCTTAATCATACTTTTTAAAAATAATGTTTTAATTTAATAAATCCATTTTAAAAAACCTTAGCAGCCCCATATAGCCTTACTAACACAGATTATTATTGTGCCAGATTTGTACTTATCTATGTATTGAAATGCTAGGTTCTTGCCACGTAATGCTAACTTTTGTTTGTCTTTCTTTTGGAAATGGATATTTAAAGATCTAACACTACTGAACAAACTGAAAATGGAGTTTTTCCTGCAAATGCCATCTTTGGAATCAGCGCCCAATATGAATTCTATACCATGGGGGGAAATAATGTGAATATACTGTATCTAAAAGCTGTAGGATCCCAGAATAGCTGGTTCAGAATTTACTTTGCTACCAAAGTGTCCAACCTGAAAATATTAAACATGCAATTTTTAGAGGGGAAATGGCTCATTTGAGGGATAAATTGGGCATTTTCAGCACAACAATTGAAGCTGTTGGACATTGCTTGTGTCTGACTCATGATGGAACTATCAAAAGAAAATCACTTTAGAAATTTCTTTTCTCCCAAGAGAGAGCCAAAAATCTGCAACATCACATCTAGACATTGGATGAAGATAAAAGAAGAAAATTTTAAAGATTTCCTGCAAGGACTGCACTTTTAGAGAAGTAATAACAGTGGCATTTCCAACACCACCCCTATAAAAGGAGCATTACGCTAATAGCTTGGAGCCTGGAAAATGTATTTCAAATGACATGGGAGTTGCCACAGTCTCCAGTGACTTATCTTTCCTTTATTAAAAATGTGATCACTTTAGGAAACACTTCAGAGTCCCTTAGAGATGATGATGACTCAAACTACAATCATTCTACAGGAACTAGGAAGGCCTCACAGGTCTCGCATCTGACTTGTGAAGCACAAATAAGAATTAAGAAAATTGTGTTGGGAAAAAATACATGCACAGTTTCTAATTATCTGTGGCCTGGGTATTTCCCTTTCCATGGCTACTCCAAGCCAAATCTCAATGCATAATATTTATTTATTTATTTATTTATTTATTTATTTATTTATTTATTTATCAAATTTCTATCACCGCCCATCTCCCCCTAAAGGAGGGACTCTGGGCGGTTTACAATAGAAATAACTTTTAAAATTTGATAACAATCATAAATATTACATTAAATATAAATACAATAGAAGATAAAAATATATGATGCAATAAAATCCAGATGGCAGAGGGATATCACATATGA
Organism: Charina bottae; assembly: GCA_023362775.1. NCBI lineage: Eukaryota > Metazoa > Chordata > Lepidosauria > Squamata > Charinaidae > Charina > Charina bottae. The sequence goes on along the minus strand of JALMGJ010000017.1, from coordinate 4,034,744 downwards.
GGGGGGCCTTGTTGTTGACTGACCTGGCGTTAAGAAGCAGCAGCCGGAGACCAGGGCCCCCACGAGTCTGCTGTCCAGGGCCTGGGTTTGAGCACGGAGGGCCGGAATACACCACAGGTATTAAACATTGGGGGCGTCTTCCCCAAAGATGGCCTGCCCTCCAGCTCCTGTCATAGCATCCCCGTCCCGTCACTACCTCAATATGAAGCTCTGCTGTACAACCCTTAGAGATTCCCAGTCCATTTGCCCCCAATCCTGGACCTCTGGAATACCTGGTTAGGGGTAGGGATCCCTCCATCCACTCAAACCAACTTACATACACTCAATCAATCAAAAGGCGATGGTGGGCTCCCCCAGCGTACCAGCTCATGCTCTCGGCACTGTCAGGACCCAACCATCCCCCGCACACTCCCTGTGCCCCCACTCGACTTCTCTCACTGGCCCATGGGGGGGCAATACATCCACTACCCCTCACCCCAATTTTTGATAGATGATTTGACATATCAGTGGAAATTCATTCTGCAGAAGATCTATGGATCTCTCTTAAACCTTGTATTCTGGAACACTCTATCCTGCCATGTGCTGGCTCAAATGAAAAGACTTGTAAAATCTATCTGAAGTTTAGATCAATCTAAATCTAAATAGTTTTACAGTCTGAGTTAGCAAAACAATATTCTAGTCCATCATTTTTAATCTTTGGTTGGTTGGTTGGTTGGTTGGTTGGTTGGTTGGTTGGTTGGTTGGTTGGTCACTTTGGTTTTGTCCATAAAAATATCCACAACTGTTTTCATTTGCAATTATATCTAATTTGTGATGGTTTTAGGCACAATTTCCCTATGCAGGGATTCTCCAGCTATGAGTTTCAATTTCTTAAGGGTTTGTAAGCAACATAGAGAAAAGTCACATGTTTGAATATGACTAAGCTTACACAATTAAATTCAATCAATACAAATCAATCAATACAATACAGTACAAAATACAAGCTTACACTAGCTTATATAATACAAAATACAAGCTTACACAATCATTAAATAATCATTAAAACTAAAATGGCAAATATAGACACCAGTCAATAAATTTTAACAATTTACTGGTCATACTAGTAAAAGTAGGTTTAAGCCAAGAAAGTATGAGGAAATATGAATATCTTTTGATTTCAGAGAAAAATGGCCTCAATGTGTTTTTGTCTGCTGAAAGTATGCAACTAAGCAAACTGAAATGGCATCTGGAAACAAGTAATGCACAACATATTGCAAGGTTCTATCACTGGTTTATTTCATATGTAGATTAAGAGTTAATTATGTATTTCTTCTCCAACTCTAATCCAAGTACAATCAGTAGTATTTTCATAAATGGCTTGCGCAGATTTATTTATTATTTCAGGGGTTGTAGTTAGGGAACCCCTGCTCTAAAATCCCCTTTTCATTTTTAATGCAGATCTCCCTGATTGTCAGGCGCTTCTCAGTTAGTTGCAGACGTTTCTCCCAATAAATGACTTCAACTCAGCTCTTTTGGTAAGTAAACGATTGGTCCCCTGGTTCCTGGCTTGGGTTTTTATACTCTTCCGCTGGAGCACCGCCCCCTCCCTGCTGTGGGCTTCCCTCTGGTTCGCTTGGTGTCAAGTTCAAGAGTTCCTCATCCACGAGGCGTATTAGTAGTTGGTAGTTTCTGCCCTTTTTGATGCTGACTGTGTTTTAGGGAATGGCAGGACCCTGGGGCATGCCAGGGTTCTGACACTGATATCCTTTGTTCTTTCACAAGAAGGAAGGAAGGAAGGAAGGAAGGAAGGAAGGAAGGAAGGAAGGAAGGAAGGAAGGAAGGAAGGAAGGAAGGAAGGAAGGAAGGAAGGAAGGAAGGAAGGAAGGAATTCAGTATAAGCCTCTTCTTTTTTCTTCCCTCCCTCCTTTTACTGTATCTTTTTGGCCTACATATTTCACAAACAGAATTGTTTGGCCACATTTTTTCCACAAACTCATGTGGGAAGAGGTTTGTGTGAATGTTTTTCTTTTTTGAAAAGCAAAAAATGGATTCTAGCACACACTGATTAATGCTGCTTTAAGGTGCTGTGTCAATCTTTTTGGTGGATATTGCAAATCTGCTCCTAAATTAATCCATGGCAGATTTCTTCTACTGTACATATTTACTAGGCTTGTATGAGGTATTGAGCTTTACTACCACAAGGCGATTTGCATCACCAAGACTATGCTATTCCCCTTTTTAAGGTGCCACAATAATGAGGTCTACCTCTTCCAAGCACTTTGCGTCACTCTGTCTCTAATGTAACTTCTAGTAGCCAGAAGAGGGTCTTGTGGATGCACAAAAGTCTCATTCAATCCTTCCAATAGCTCACTGGAAACTCTAGAGCAGTGTTTCTGAACCTTGGCAACTTCAAGCTGTGTGGACTTCATATCCCAGAATTCCTCCCAGCAAGCTGGCTGGGGAATTCTGGGAGTTGAAGTCCACACAGCTTGAAGTTGCCAAGGTTCAGAAACACTGCTTTAGAAGAAGCCATCAGGGAGTGAAATGGTGTAGTAATTTTGCCTTCCTCTCTGGAAGTGGGGGGAGGGGGGTATTGCTTCACAAAGCAGCTACAAAGGGCTGCATTGCATGAAACATTGTCAAAGTGAAGAGCTCCTGTGAAGTATGAAGTAGTAGAAAATGACTCTTCTCTTTCCCTTTGCCTGTCTTCCCATTCATTCTGTTCCCTCTTTTATCCTTGGCAGTTATTGACTTAAGGATATACTCAGCTGAGAAGTTGATTCCAAACAGCTGCTTTCTTCAACCCTGAGCATGCTAAGTGCATAACAGGCAAAGTATAGCAAAAGACCTTGTTCCCAAAGGCTGGTGGAGACCTTATCCGAGTCACAAGTCAGTCTGAAAGGTAGAGAGGTGCTCGATTTTTTAAAAAAGAAAATATCTGGCAGTTGACAAGCCCCAGACTAAGGAGGAGAGGTATCTCTGTGCATTTCCCCTCTGCCCGGCTTTCTTTACCTTCATCTTCACCATGAAAGGCAGAAAAGGCAGGTGGCTGCCACCTCTCCAGAGTCTGGCCAAAATGCCTAGGGAGAGCTACAGCTGGTTGCAAAGGATCTGACAGTGACCAGCTGCACAAAGAGAGCTCAGCGTTTGGCAGTAAAGAGCCAAGCAGGAAGGAGGAAAAACATTGATGGCTTTCTGATGGGCATCCAAAACCTGTTCCAGGCCTGCCTTCATCTATTAAGCTCCATGTTGCTCTGCCAACTATTGCCAGGCCAAAACCCGGCTTCATAGGAAACATAATCCTCTAAGTAGGCAACAAGCAATATAAACGGGAAGATTATCTTCCCTCCCACCACTTTGAAAAACAGCATTTGCCAGCCAGTGGTTACATCTGTCCAACTGGCACATTCTGGCCAGAGGAGGGGTCATATGTTCTGACTCTGCCCTTGTGATATTTACAGATTCCCACTTTCCTCTAGGACAGGAATCACAGTTGCAGAGGAAAAGAATGCCAAAGCAATTAGTAACTTTTATTACTGCTCCAGAGACTCAGGGCTACTTGCATCTCAACCTATTTGAAAGTTAGAGGAAGACACACAGAACAACACACATCCAGGAGTACTTCCTGCTCATGGACTGCCTTGCAACGTGTTCCAGTGCAGTGATATGGTGGATCTAACCTTCTAATCTAGTGACACTGATTCAGCCATTGCACGTTTGCCATGCCAATGGCTTGACATGGGTATGGGAGCTCCAACATTAGTCAAACAAGCATAGGAGGTCTGGTGCCTTTGATCTGCCAGTCTCATAAACCTTTGCTATTGGTCATTCTGGTTGAGTCCCAGAAACCTGGAAGTCGTCTCAATGGCTCCCCTGAGATTAAGTGTAAGGCTGAATGATGTGATGTCACTGCCCAAATATATTTAAGAGAAGCATGTTGGTCCCCAACGTTCTGGCACAATTCAAATATTATTCCTGCAGTTCTACCTCCTGCAGGAAACTCATGTACACTTTATCAGGATTCACTCAGGAATGCGAATCTCATGTTCCAAAAACCAGGCAAGCTTTGTGAGATTCCAAAGGGAGCAAAGGGGGCTAGCAGTGTGCGGGCAACACCATTTATTTGGCAGCAATGTGTATTCATTGCCAAAGAGCTAAATTCCTTGTAAACATATTTACAGCCAAGATGTTAATTGCAGAGACCTAGAGGACTTCACAGATATGCTTCTTTTTTAGTGGGACAATAGCCTTGATGAGCCTAACATAGAGCTGTGCCATCCCTTCCCCATGGCAACCTTATTTGTAGCTAAGGACGTCTCTGAGCTGCACTCCAGAAAGGAAAGGGCAGCTGTCAGAAGGAGATCTCCATGACACAGTCAGAAGTCTTGACTGCTTTAATTGACATTTCTGGGAAGGATTAATTTAATACTGGAGGGAGGTGAAAATGGATTCTTCTGTCACCTGAACAGTTATTTATGGACATGCCTAACAGAATATAGGCAGATATTATGGTGGACTTGAAATGTTTTTTTGGTTTCTGTTAACATAACTTGAATAGGGATCCAAATACAGTAATATTTTGGCCTGAATCTGTGAAAAAAAGGAATGACAGTTGTGGCAAATTTTGTCGAGCTAGAAGATGCTTTATGGATGAGAAAGCAAGAAAGAGATTTGCAAAAGACATTTCCCTGTGAATGATCTGGAGATCACAAAGGTGACAGGTCCAGAATCTAAGGAGATTCATCCTTACAAACAAGCTTCTCTTCCCCTCCCAATGCTGCCATTCACTGTTTTGACAGACAGCTGCCTTACTATTATTTCTCTGAGGTGTTCCAGAGGGCAGCAAGCCCCCCCCCCAAAAAAAAAGCCATTCAGGAAGAATGAATTGTTGCTTCAGGCAGCCTATTGGAAGAGCAGGTAGGAAGTTTGGCACAAAATTTCACCAGCAGGGCCAGATGTAAAATCAGCAATGCATTCCCATTGCATCCATCTCGAGAACATGCATTTCAGGACCTGACTGTCTACAATGTTCCAGATCACTGCCCTATTTGTTACACTCCAAATGTTTCTCCTTGGAATGATATTATGTCTAAATGATGGTTTGGTATCTGCATGTTTCCCCAGATGTTTCACTAACAAGGAGGGAGTCCAACCTCAAAATGTTGATTTCCCCCATCCTGCAATCCTGGAAAGTGCTGCTTTCCCCCTTGAGCAGAGAACTAACTGAAGCTTCTAGGGGTGACAAAGGGCTGGTTTTCAGCTATTTAAGTATGCTCTATATTAAAATATGTTAACCCTCTTTTGCCTTTCAGTCCAGAACATTTAAATATGTGTAAGGCATATACTGCATTATGTGCAGAAAGGTGGGATATAAACAGGAGGAGGAGAACTGCCCTATCCCTTCAGTCTCTTACCTTGTAGTCAAGCAAATTCCCTGATCATACAATGATTCTGTAGTTGGCAAAGAAATGTGAGTGGAATTCACCTTCAGTCAGGAACTGAAAAAACAAATATGCCCAACTTCATGAAATTTTAAGCAAAGCCAGTGGACTTCCTGAACCTGCCCTTTTACACATGTTCATATACCCAGTTCAGACTAATTGGCTATTTTCAGAAAAGTTGTTATTGCTTGATTTAAGTTTGGGGGTGTCTGTGGCTGGGCTGTTTTAAGGGTGGCAATGAGAGCACAAAATCTCCATGAGGCAAAATGGTCCAATAGCCTAGCCACCCTTAAAGCCTTGGAGCAGATCCAAGAAGAAACAAACTGAAGTAGCATTCAAAGAGAGAGTTTCCTTCTACTGTATCTAAAACTCTCTGCCCTTTGATCTGTTCACATTTGAATAACATTGGACTTCAGCTTCTCTGAGAGTACAGTTTGAAGAAGCAGGATAGAAAGTGTATTGATGCTTTTGAACTTAACTGTCGCAGAAGACTCTTGAGAATTCCACGAACAGCCAAGAAAACAAATAAATGGACCATAGAATAAATAAATTCAGAGTTCTCATTTGAGGCACAAATGATCAAGCTCAAATTATCATAGTTTGGACCCATTATGTGAAGACCCAGATCCCTTGAGAAGACCATAATGCTGGGAAAGATGGAAGGAAAGAAAAGAGTATGACCAGCAACAAGTAGATGGACTCCATTACAATGGTGATGGGTGCACTGTTGGGCGATTTAAAGGGCCAAGTTGGGGATAAATCATCCTGCAGGTCTATCTAACTGGTCGCTAAGAGCTGAACCAACTTGATGGCACATAATTAATTAAATCAATCAATAGCATCAGCAAGCATTGCTTGGGCTAATTTATTCAGGAGAAGTTGCAAGGGATTCAGAAAGGTCGTAGTGATCTGACTCATAGTCTCTAGATGTCCTTGAATTGTGCATTTCAACATCTTAAAGATGGAGCAAAGATAGAGAGGAGGGGAGAGGAGGAGAGGAGAGGAGAGGGAAAGATAGATATAGACAGATGGTAGGTAAGTAGGTAGATCAGTAGATAGGTAGATCAGGAGATAGATGAAAGAGAGAAAGAAAGAGAGCATCCCAAGGGTGGCTAACAATTAAAATTAATGTACCCAAACATCATACAAAGGCAATTACAAATAAAGGGGTTATACAACATAAAGCAAGCAGAATCAGCAGCTACATTAAAACATCAGAAAAGATTTATGTTCTCTGCAAAACAAATGTGTTCCTAAATTAGATCTTAACCAATTAGCACATGGCCATCTGAAAGAGTACCTGCCCAGTTTCCCAAAACAAGAAGTTCCACAATTCAGGTGTAGCTTTTTCGTGTTTTGATCACAACTGGGACAGGCAGAAAGTTCTCAGATCATAAGGCTCTGGGGAGAGGCCAACCCTAAAACAATCTGGTCCTGATCATTTAGGGCAAGGGAAGGCCACGTTTTTCTGATTGTTTCATTTTGTTTGGGTTTTCATAGGATCTGCAAGGACTGCAAAGGATGTGGCAATGAAGCAGCCATGTCATTGAAGAGGGTAAGAACAACATCTTAGTCCATGTTATGTGTGAATTTTGGGAGCTAAAGAAAATAAGATACAATAAGCCTAGTGGAGGCTTCAGACTCTTATTTTAGTCTTTATATCATCAAAAGCCCACACAAAATGACACAAAACATCACTATTTTGCTGTTGGATTTCTGCCTAGGATTCAGATCCATGGTATAGCCATAAAGCCCACATGAACAATGATGCTGCTGGTTCAATATCAGAAAGTGGGAAAGGGCTTGGTTACAAGGCATAGAACCTTAGGAACCAAAATATATTTAAGAGTAGCTTAGATGACTACATCAACCTTGATTAACATCACCCAAATTAAAACAGAGAAAAACTTAGATGCCCATGCAGCCAGAATAGCCTCAGAATCCTAGTTGGAAGGGATATTAGAAGATACCTGGTTCGAGGTTAGTGAGTTCTTTGAGGAACTCAGAGAAATTGTCCCTCCAATTTCTGGGCTCAGAAATTTAGTATACAATTTCAAAAGGTAGTTTTGGAGCCTATTTTTTCAGGTACAACTAATCTCTGGAGTCTCCCTTCCTGCTTACCTCTTCCTGCTCAAGCAAGGAAGAAAGAATTGCCTTTACCATCTGCCACCTGCATTTTGAAAGGGGCCTTATTTGCCCATTCTTTAATGAGTTTATAGATTCTTTCACAAGTCTGCAGTGAATAATTCATGTCTAAACAAATGTGATCAGATCTGAACATCTCTGCTGAATGGCGTTCATTCATTCATCCAATTTATATGTCCACCCACTCACCATGACTCTAGGCAGCTAACAGTCAACTAAAAATATGCCAAAATATATTTGCCAGAACATAATAATGGTGACATCAGGGACTGCTATGATTAAATATATATCTTGTTAACAAATTATTCAAGGGTTCTGTATTTTATCTGGGCAGCCTCTCTGTTCTAAACTAAAAATTTGCAGAAGTTTTTCAAAGCCTCAGCTCATAGAAAGTTGGATACAGGAAGGAATTACTTTAAGTCTAAATGTTGTCCATTACTATTTTTCTGAAAAGCAACAATTCTGAACATCTCCATGAATTGTATCAATCAATCAAACCATGAATTATATTATACATATTATTGTTTTAACTTATTGCTAATAAAGTCCACCTATAATATGTGGAACAGTCACTCATGCCCTTGTCATCTCCCATATAGACTATTGTAATGCGCTCTACATGGGGCTACCCTTGAAGAGTATCCGGAAGCTTCAACTGGTCCAGAATGTGGCTGCGTGGGCAATTCTAGGTGCCCCAAGATCTGTGTCCGTAATACCTTTGCTGCGCGGGCTGCATTAGGTACCAGTTTGCTTCTGGGTACAATTCAAGGTGTTGGTTATCACCTTTAAAGCCCTACATGGCATAGGGCCAGGTTACCTGAGGGACCGTCTCATCCCCAGAACATCGACCCGTCCCACCCAATCAGTCAGAGAGGACCCCATCAACTAAAGAGTTCCATCTAGCGGGGTCCAGGAGGCGGGCCTTCTCTGCAGTTGCGCCTGCCCTTTGGAATACCTTACCCCCAGAGTTGAGGTGGGTTTCCTCGCTCCCGACCTTTCGGAAGGACTTAAAGACCTGGTTCTGCCGCCTTGCCTGGGAGGGAAATGTTCCTCTTGGGGATGGCTGGTCCCATGAAGCCTCCCAGTATTATCATTTTTATCATCTTTTATACTTGGATTTTATATTTATACATCTTTTATACTTGGATTTTATATTATCTTTTATACTTGGATTTTATATTATTTATTACACTGTAACTTTATGTTTTAACTATGTTTTATTGTGAGCCGCCCAGGGTCCCCGATGGGGGAGATGGGCGGTAATATAAATTTAATAATAAATAAATAAATAATAATTCTCCTTTAACTGTCTGGATGCCCAGAAGCTCGTCCAAGACTTTCTGTGGTCAAGGAATCCCAGTTCTCCTACTACTCACTTTCACAAGGCAAAATCAAAGAGAAAGGCCCATTTCAGACTTCCCGTGAAGTAATCCTGGAAAGATGGAGGTGGCTATTGAAATGGGGATGGACTTTCTTCATTGCTTTCAACAAGGAAAATTAGAAACACTGGGCAATATGTTAAAATGAGTGTGTGGCATTCTCAGTGGTGGAGATGGAAGGAGGCTGGCCTGATTAAAATTGGGCTGAATCCTGGCTTCCATGTTTGGTTTTTTTTAAAAAACTAAATCCTGGAAAATAATATTTTTTCTGTCCTTCTGCAGAAAGTGAAACAATGTCACTTTATGTTCAAAAGAAGCAGCAGAAGTAGGTGTCACCTTACCTTAGACATCTTTCTTTATTTAGATTTTTTAACAAGTCTCAATGCTCTCCTAAAGATCTCAGCAATGCCATCAGAGCTCCCCTCCACTGTTTCTTCTCCAAGAAAATTCATTTGACATGCAGCATTGTGCAGTCAGGTGATCAACATCTCTGAGTCCCCTGCTCAGGTAATATTATACAGGTAGATGCTTTTTTTCCTAGAGAAGAAACAATCAAAGGCATGCACTTCTTGACATATGAGACTCTATCAGAATAGTTCTCTCTTTGTTTCTTCTCCAAGATAAAAAAAATAACTGGAAAAGAAAGTAGGGCACCAGGCCCTCTTCCATCTTCATTTATTTCTTCTCCAAGAAAATGTACTTGCACAAACAGAGGGCAGTCCCAGAAAGGGCTCTACACGGGGCTACCCTTGAAGTGTATCCAGAAGCTACAGCTGGTCCAGAACGCAGCTGCGCGAGCTATCGTTGGTGCCCCTAGATTGGCACACATAACACCTCTATTACAAGAGCTGCATTGAGTGCCACTCTGCTTCCGGGTCCAATTCAAGGTGTTGGTTATCACCTTTAAAGCCCTACATGGCATAGGGCCAGGTTACCTGAGGGACAGCCTCGTCCCCAATACATCAACCCGTCCCACCCGATCATGCAAAGAGGGCATGCTGCGGACCCCGTCTGTAAGAGAATTCCATCTGGCGGGGTCCAGGAGACGACCCTTCTCTGCAGTAGCTCCTGCCCTCTGGAACATCCTGCCCCCAAAGGTGAGGTTAGCCCCATCGCTCCTGACCTTCCAGAGGAACCTGAAAATTTGGGTCTGCCACCTTGCTTGAGACCGGGAAGGGAATAGTTACTCTTGGGGATGGCTAGTGCCTTAGAATGCTCCTCACACACATGGACTGAGTTCGACCTTTCTGCCACTTCTACCACTTGGATTTTATTCTGATTTTATAATTATTTATAATTGTATGTTGTATTTATATTTCAGGCTTCTTGTTTTAATGGATTATCTTATTGTAAGCCACCCAGAGTCCCTCTTGAAGAGGGAGATGGGCGGTGATAGAAATTTGATAAATAAATAAATAAACGTTGGCTACATCACCACAGAATGTTATGTAATCAGGTGTTTCTTCTTGGAGTCAAGACAAGCAATAACCCCAATGGCACTGCTTTGGGCCAGTGCGTGTGAACTGCTGCTTTTTATTATAAAAAAGAAAAGAGACAAAGAAATCCATGCTAACAGCACATTTCAGTTCTTTTCATTCCTCTTTAATTCATCTTCCAGATGTTCATGAATGTGCTGAATTAAAGTGAGGCAAATAGTCTGGAACATCACTAGGCTTTTTATATGTTTCGTCTCTATGTTCTTGTACTGGAACTCCAAGCAAACTTATCTTGGGGGAGAGGAGGACACCCATGTTCTGCAGAATAAATAAAATAGAATAAAGTAAATCAGGATCCAGCTCTCTATGTTCACCAATGTTCTGTGATGTTCATATTAGGTACTTTTTAATCAGTTTGGAGAGATCTGATAGACTTTCTGGCTTAGTCTCAGAGAGTATTGCAGCCTTTCTTCCATATATGGACAAAGCTGAGGAAGGATTGAGGGGTATAATGGACTACATTTTATCTCTACATTTCATTTCTGCCTGGGGAAAGCTCTGCTTTACTGTTTATAACTCTCATTCCTCTGCTAGAATTTGCTTAGGCAGTTTCACTTGGAGTGCTAGTGAGAGAAACTCAGATTTATTTACTGGGTGTATAGATCTGAGCAAATGTGCTTCTATTAGACTATTGTTAATTATGCATACTATGTCTTCATCACATACAGCATTAAATATGCAATTGTGAAAACACACACACACTTTTCAACAACATATAATGCATTATTCTCAGAAGAGGTTAACCTTGCCAATGAGTTATGCCTATGAGCTTTTCAGCCTCAAAAAGCAAGTGGTGAGAAGGTGGACTGTGATTTTAAATAAGACCTTAATTTTTAAACAGTTTTTGAATATTTTTATTTGAATACCTTCTGCATTGTTTCAGAACAGCTTCTTTATGGCTTGTTACTGGACCAGCTAGAGGCTGCCTGTGCTTTCCTTTCCTCCATCCCTATTATCACTGCCTTACCAAAGGTAAATGGGTTGCAAGGATCTTAGTCTTGAATTTAAATGGTATCCTAGCTGATTCAAACATGCCTATTAGTTAGTCAATTCATTGGTGTGTACATGTCATGATGCCAGCCTTGCAAGATAGTCCAGACAAGAAGCACACCCACAATTACTAGATCTAACTTTATTGTAAGGTTACATTAACAGAATCTTGCAAGTCTGAAAGTACATTTCTCCCCTGTTGCCTTTACAGTCCAAGAAACTTCTGAGACGTTTGCCACGCCCCCATTCCTTCTGCAGGCTCAGCTGCCTCTTATCTGACTGTTGCCTAGTCTGTGGCTCTTCCTCCTGTCTCCCAAGGTCATTCTCACATACCATTACATGTGAAGACATATTTCATTACATAAAAAAAAAAAGGTAAAGGTTTCCCCTGCACAGTCATGTCCAACTCTAGGGGCCAGTGCTCATCTCCATTTCTTAGCCAAAGAGCCAGCGCTGTCCGAAGATGCTTCCACGGTCATGTGGCTAGCATGAAGCATGCAGAATGGCTGTTACCATCCCACCAAAGTGGTACCTATTTATCTACTTGCATTTGCATGCTTCCGAATTGCTAGGTTGGCAAGAGCTGGGGCGAGTGTCGGAGCTCGCTCCGTCATGCGGGGCTAGGGTCTCGAACCTCCGAACTTGCGACCTTCCGATCGACAAGCCTGGCATCTTAACCACAGAGCCACCATGCATTACATAACTTTACCATTATCCCAACACCCAACAAGGCCAAAGGGGATGGGTGAATAAAAGCATTATATTGTTCCCTGATTTAAGTGCTTTTAGAGCACTTTGTCTTGCTTTCAGCAAACAATGCTTCTCCAGTTTTAGGTTCTCTCCCAGATTTAGGACTTTTAAGGATGGAGACAGCAAAAAAAGACATGTCTAGGTGTGGATTTCTTAACATTTGCTAGAAGCTGGCCACAATATTCCACTGGAAAAGACTATATATAGATCTCTCCAATCTTGCCCAAAGTATTGCTGTCTCTTTCAATAATTTTAGGAAATCTCACAAGTCTTTGGGCAAGACTTGGGAATAGCCGCATAAAACCTCTTCCAATATAGCCTAGCCATAGTGTGTAATTGGCAGTTGTCACACTGGGTGCTCCAGCTAATGGTCTTCCCACTAGGTGACACTCCTAAGTGGGTGGTTTTGTCTGGCTGGGCAACAGATTCCAAGGGTTTTCTGTTTGGATTGGATTGAAGAGAACTCAGCATCTGTGCTCTGCATTTGTTTCCTGCAAGGAGCACTGGGGAATGCCTTGAAAGATTTCAGGCTGGAACCATGTACCATGTAAATCTAGCAATGCCTTTGAACAATGCCTCTAAAAATAGGAACAAAGCACCATTCGTTGCATTTGTTTTTCTCACAGCAAAGCTCCAGAGTTGGGTATTTTTAATAAACTGCTCTGTGAAGTGAATGACCGAAATTTTCTTGATCACAGCTTGACTTTTGCAAAAGATTTTGCAAATTTGTTTTCCCATTCCCCAAACAGTGCCAGATTCTATTGCATCAGGCACCAGTGAAACCAATTAGGAACACACAAAGCTCCCAATTGGCACAGGAAGTTCTTGGAGAACCATTGGCAGCTTTTGCATCTGAAAGGTTTCTTGGAGTGAGCATTTCTGTAGGACAGAGAGTATCATTTCCCTCTCCCTCCAGAGAGTTGCTTTCCTCTCTCTTCCTTTGCTTCCTCTAGAGCTGCGTTTTTCAAACTTGGCAATGTTTTTTCCACACCTGAACACACCTGATTGCCAGAGGGTTCAGGACTATCTCCAAAGTTTTCTGATACTAGCAGAAGGACTCCTAGAGGGTAATTTACAACCCAAGAGGAGGGTGGCCTGGGTCTTAGTTCAGGTGTGGAAAAAAAGACATAAGATGTGCGGACTTCAACTCCCAGAATTCCCCAGCCCTCATGCTGTCTCTAAAGTTGCCAAGTTTGAGAAAGCTGGTCTAGAGGAAAGGATTTAGCTGTGCCTCAGGCAGCTCAAGCAACCATTCAGGCAATTTCTGTTCCAGGTAGTTTTACCTTGCACTCAAATTGATGCTTTTGCCCTGGTACAACGTTCTTTCTCAAATCAGCCCACTCCTCTGAGATGAAGAAGATTTAATAACAACAGCTTGCATTTACTATAAATAAGGGGGGTGGGGAGGGAAGTAATGGCAAATCACTTCCATATCGCTTCCAAGAAAAGTACCTGGAGGAGTCAAGTTCAACTCAAATTTGAAGCCCTTATATAATATCCTTAGCATGTGTTCAATCACTTTAAAAGTTTCTAGTCCTTAATGAAAGAAGACCGCAATGGAATAAATTTTTGTCAAATATCAGGCTTTTTTGTTTTGTGTTTCTTCAGATAAAGGGAGAACTTTATCTAAGACTTCAATTTCCAATCTGTCTTCCCTTGGAATGGCTAGCCCCCCAGCTCCCACCATATTTCCTTTTGCAGGACACTACCACTATCCTCCCCTCTATCTTTACCTCTTCTGCTACCTAGTCTGCTATCTAGTCCCCCCCCACACACACATACCCAATACCAGTCACAGAACTCAGCCAAGATGGATGAGTCCCTCTCCTGTCCCCAATTCCAAACAGTCAATAATCAGCAACAACAGTAGCAGAACAACTCCTGTCCACCTCTACTGTTCAAACAACCCACCCCATCAGCTGCAAACTGGCTCTCACCCAATAAAGGTTAGTGGGGGATCAAGGGTCTTCCTGTTTTCTGACTCCAGAGAGAGGATGCTGTTCCTCAGACCTCCATTAGGGGTCAGTTCTTTCCTCTATCTCCCTCCTCCAGAGTTCCTCCATTTGTTTTTTCTCCCCTCCATTGGAGTAGACTCCCAGGCAGTCCAGGGAATGGGACACATGTCCTCCCTGCCCCACCCTTCCCCAACACCCTGGCAAAACAGACTCCAGATAGTGATTTCTGCAGTAGCAATGGCAGGTCTAGGAATCTCCTTGAGCCTATATAATAATCACAAGCTCGATCTCTGAAGCTCCCATTTCTCAGTCCATCCCATGACTACATAGCCTTTCCAGGACCTGACTGACTTCGCCCAGCCTCACCTGTCCTTTCCACCAACTGGCAGTGCCATTCTCCATGCTCCAGTCTGCACCCTCCAGCGTAGTATCTCCAGGCTTGCATACTCACCTGCCAGCCCCCCAGGCCACCTGAACTCTCCAGAAGACCTCCAGCCTCAACTCCAGCCTGTGGTCTAAGCCTGGCCCAGTCTTCAGACAAGGAGGGTAGCTTTTCAACTTTACCTTCCTCCACCCTCCGCAGCATAGCTGTTAGTGGCTGTGGATAGCTGCTAATTGTTTAGCTATTTGGGTAACTCTGAGGATTACAACCCCAACTGATGCTTCAATAACACTCCAACTAGAAGCAGCAACTCACACACACACCACCACTTGATGCCATCTTAAAACCCATGTTAGTATATGTTTTAAAAAATAGAAGTTAGAGAACTTCTATTTGCAGCTGCTGAATAGATTTAAAGTAATTATCAAACAATAATTGGTCTAGTATAATTATACCCTTTTGTGCCCATTCTTTCCAGTGAAAAGTTTTACCACCAATTTTAAGAGTAGAGTTATTCCAGAGAGTTAAGTATTCATGAGATTCTATATCAGAATATAGAATCTATATAACCTAACAGGGCCCCAATACATTTTACTGCTAGCAAAGTTAGAAACACTACACTCCTCCTGATAAACTTTGTACTTAACAGCTGCCAAGATTTAAATGGGTAAGTACAATAACTTTCCAGTTCAGCCCAAAATGGCAGTTTGTCAAAAAAAAATCATTCCAGTAAAATATTGATACTAAAATATAAGCCCAGTTATCTTTCTGAAAATCTGAAAGATTAAAACCACAATCTCTCATAGATAAACATAATTTAGAAAGGGAGATTCTGGGCTTCCCAAATAAATTTTCTCAAAGCCTATCAATTTGATCAAAATATTTTTTTTGAAATAAACATGGGTATTGCTCTTAAAACATATAAAAGCTTAGGAGTTATACTCATTTTAATTATATTTATTTTACCCCAACAAGTCAAAGGTATTTTATACCATCTATCAAGATTTGATGCAATTTGTTCCAACACAGTAGACATATTAACTTGGACAAATTTTGAAATATCTTTAGGAATATAAATCCCTAAGTATTTCATATGAATGTATTTTGGAAAAAGGTGTGCCTAATGCCTGGGATTTAATCAGGGGTGTCTGTTGCATGTAAAAAAGGTGGGGCTACAATTTTACCATTATGGCCACCATATTGACTTCTTTTTATCAACCCCCCCCTCCCCATAGACAGTTCTGAAATTAAGATGGATGTTCCATGGTTGGACACCTTTCCCATGACCAGGATCTGCAACTTACCATCACAACACAGAAGGGTTTAGTATCCCTTGCCAGACAAAACTGAAATTTCTTGGCTCACTTTTCAGTGCTTTTTTGCACTTCAGGGATGGGAATGGAAACCTCTAGGAAGAACCTGCCCCTGTTTCTAATCTTCAAACTCCTCCCACCACCCCAAAAGCAGCTCCAAATGGCCAAATTTCAGTTGTGTGATGGGGGGCAGTTAAGTGTAGAAATGGAAAGGTTTTGGAGAAAACCACAAAGAAATATTGCACGATTGAAAATCAGCTATTTTGCTACCAGATTTTTGGCAACATGATCTTGGCATGCTGGAAGAGTTGGGGCCACCCTTGGCTTGCAGGTTTTGGGTTGTCTCCTTGCAACCCCCCAGGATTTCAAAACCAATGTTCTGTAACATGGAGATTATCAAACCAAACCAATCCAATGGAGTATGTAGAAGCCTGTAATGGAATGTGAGAATGACCTTGGAAGATGGGGGGAAGAGATGCTGCCTAGGGAACGATTAGAAAGGACCCGCCAGACAAGAAAACATGACCAGATGAGCTCATTCCACTTTATTGTTAGGCTACATCAGGGGTCGGCAAACTTTTTATGCCGGGAGCCATTTTGACATGTTCGTGCACATTTTGAAATGCTCGAGAGCCAGGGGGCGGGGTTTGCGGGCGGGGGCCAATCGCGTGGAAGGGGGCGAGGTTTGCGGGCAGGAGCCAATCGCATGGAAGGGGCGGGGTTTGGGGCGGGATCCAATCGCGTGGAAGGGGCGGGGTTTGGGGGCGGGATCCAATCACGTGGAAGGGCTGCGCTGCGCTTGGCCGGCCACCCCAGTCCTCGCTCACCTTCCATGGCCGGTCCTCGCGGGCTGCCGGCGACGCTCCTGTCCCCCTGCACCCCAGCTCTCCAAGGCCGGGGCCACCCTCTCTGCCGCTCCCTTCGACGGAGGAGGGACCGGCGTGCCTTGGGAGCTGCTGCTGGCGGCATGTCTGGGCGAGGCGCGCGGGCGGAGCTGCCCGTCTGGCACTTGGGCGCTCCCGAGCCTCTTCACTTCTCCCTCGCCATGTTCGGGCGTTGAGGCCAGGCAAAGCCGGGCGGTCGCGCAGGGGCAAGGCGAGGAGTCCTGCTCCTGCGCCTACCGCCACATCCGTCCGTTCCCGGCCTCTCTCCCCATGTCCGGCGGGTGCCCATGCCAGAATCCCCACGACCCGGAGGCAGCGACTGCTCAGAGGGCCCCAGCGAGAAGAGGCGCGTGATCCCTGGTGGATCCCTTCGAGGGGCCGCGGGGCTTCCCGCTTTCCTCCCAAGGAGGCCTCGACGGCGCACCCTCCCGCCCCATCAATCCCCCCACCCCGCCGTTGGGCGTCAGAGGCTGAAAGGATGTGGCAGGAACGGCCCTGGAAAGCGGGGCCTGTGGAGCGCCACCTTTGAGGAGGAGGGTCCAGCCGGCGAGCAATGGCGGCGCCGGAGTTTTCGCCGGAGCGGCTGGCGCGCTGGCTGGCCGAGGCATCCAGGCGCTGGGCAAGGGCGCGGGCCCAGGACGCGAGCAACCCGCCTTGGCGCTCCTGGAGAAGCGGCCGCGGGAGGCCCGCCGGGTGCACCCTCCCGCCCCATCAATCCCCCCACCCCGCCACTTGGCGCCCTCTCCCCCGCTAACCCGAGCCCTGCGGCGGCTGGGGGAAGCCGAGCCAGGCGGGGGTGCAGCGGGGCCCAGCGGCGCGCTGAGGGCGAAGAGCCGTCTGCTCTCCCCTTGGCCGCCTCCGGTCGCTACAGTCGCCCCGCCGGAACGGAGCCTGGCTCGGCTCTCCCGGCCACTGCAGGGCTCGGGTTAGCGGGGGGAGAGGACGCCGAATGGCGGGGTGGGGGGGTGCACCCGGCGGGACCGCAGGGACCCTCTGGAGAGGCGGCTCGAAAGCGGTTTCGGGGTGGTTGTTTTTTAAGCGGGCCTGTGCGGTGGCTGCTTTTCTCTCCCCACAGACAGCGCGGGGTTTCCAGGGGAGGAGTGCCTGGCAATTAAGCAATAGGGAAGGAGGAACGAAATGGGGCGTGTGGCTTGTGTGTAGCGATTCCGCCCATCCCGCGAGGTTTCTCCAACTTGAATGGCCTTCTGTCATTAAGGGCAGCTTCTCCCTTTAACGCAAGACTGAAACTGCGCTTTTCCGGCCTTCCTTTTTCAAAGAGGGAGAAGTGCGGGGGGGGAGGGGGATTAAGCAGATTTTAAAATGCACTCGCTCAGTAAGCGACTGCCGTTTGCGCTGCAAGCTGGCCTCCCAGGTGGGAAAGGGGGCGGCATTAACGCGACACACACTGGGGATAGGCCGAACTCGGTCCCGATGTAACCCCGCCGTTAGGTCTCAAAAGCATCTGCTCGGCCCAGCAGCAACTCGTCCGCTGCAAGCAGAACTCCGGCCAGCCTCCTTCCAGAGGACCCGCCCGCCCGCGCTGTCTGTGGGGAGAGAAAAGCAGCCACCGCACAGGCCCGCTTAAAAAACAACCACCCCGAAACCGCTTTCGAGCCGCCTCTCCAGAGGGTCCCTGCGGTCCCGCCGGGTGCACCCCCCCACCCCGCCATTCGGCGTCCTCTCCCCCCACTAACCCGAGCCCTGCGGTGGCCGGGGGAGCCGAGCCAGGCTCCGTTCCGGCGGGGCGACTGTAGCGACCGGAGGCGGCCAAGGGGAGAGCAGGCGGCTCTTCGCCCTCAGCACGCCGCTGGGACCCGCTGCATCCCCGCCTGGCTCGGCTTTCCCCGGCCGCCGCAGGGCTCGGGTTAGCGGGGGGAGAGGGCGCCGAATGGCGGGGTGGGGGGATTGATGGGGCGGGAGGGTGCACCCGGCGGGCCTCCCGCGGCCGCTTCTCCAGGAGCGCCAAGGTGGGTTGCTCATGTCCCGGGGCCCGCGCCCTTGCCCAGCGCCTGGATGCCTTGGCCAGCCAGCGCGCCAGCCGCTCCGGCGAAAACTCCGGCGCCGCCATTGCTCGCCGGCTGGACCCTCCTCCCCAAAGGTGGAGCTCCGCAGGCCCCGCTTTCCAGGGCCGTTCCTGCCACATCCTTTCAGCCTCTGACGCCCAACGGCGGGGTGGGGGAATTGATGGGGCGGGAGGGTGCGCCGTCGAGGCCTCCTTGGGAGGAAAGCGGGGAAGCCCCGTGGCCCCTCGAAGGGATCCACCGGGGATCACGCGCCTCTTCTCGCTGGGGCCCTCCGAGCAGTCGCTGCCTCCGGGTCGTGGGGATTCTGGCATGGGCACCCGCCGGACATGGGGAGAGAGGTCGGGAACGGACGGATGTGGCGGTAGGCACAGGAGCGGGACTCCTCGCCTTGCCCCTGCGCGACCGCCCGGCTTTGCCTGGCCTCAACGCCCGAACGTGGTGAGGGAGAAGTGAAGAGGCTCGGGAGCACCCAAGTGCCAGACGGGCAGCTCCGCCCACGCGCCTCGCCCAGACATGCCGCCAGAAGCAGCTCCCAAGGCACGCCGGTCCCTCCTCCGTCGAAGGGAGCGGCAGAGAGCCCCGTGGGCTGTGCGCGAGGTATGGGCGGCTGCGGGTGGCCCCGGCCTTGGAGAGCGAGAGCACGTAAGAGCGTAAGAGTTTGGGGGCGGGATCCAATTGAGTGGAAGGGGCGGGGGTGAGTTCAGCTGCGGAAGAGCCACACTCAAGGGGCCAAAGAGCCGCATGTGGCTCACGAGCCGCCATTTCCGACCCTTGGGCTACATTAACAAAATCTTGCAAGTCTGAAAGTGTAAACCTTCTGCCGTCCCCATTTACTGCCTAACCAGATAGAGCGGGTCCTTTCTAAGTTTCTTTCTCTGCCCCTTACTCAGCTGTGGACTCCTCCCTCTTTTATCAGATCGTTCCCTAGGCAGCATCTCTTCCCCCCATCTTCCAAGGTCATCCTCACATTCCATTACAAAGGCAGAGGGAATGGCCTTGAAGGACAGGATGAAGAGCCATTGCCAGGGCAACAGTTAGATAAAAGAAACCTCATGCCAGGGCAGAACTGTAAGGTGAGTAAACATCTCAGACAAGCCCCTCCCTAGTTCACATGAGCATAAAGGGAGGAAGGGAGGGGGGAGGCACATTCAGACTTGCAAGATTCTGTTACTATAACCTTACAATAAAAGTACTATTTGTCTACATGACTTTGATTTCCTAGTCTGGTTTATGTTGAACGGCTGACAGATTATCTACCTGCATGCTAGAAGGAAATCTGACCATCATGCAATCAGGTGACCACTGTAAAAATAAGGAAGACAGAATGCACACATGGGAGTGTTTTAAAATAAAGAGAAATAAAGGAAAGGATTAGCAGAGCAGCCACCCATCAAGAAAATATTACTTTGATCCCTTCTCCTCCAAATTGTCTTCAAATGTTGGCTACTTCCTGCAAAAGAGGTTTAAAAGGGCTGCTTTTTTTCCCTTTTACTGGTAATCCAATCTTGCTCAGCATTAGTTGTCAGTTTCTGTTCTAGCAGGGGTCTTGAATGTCTTTGCTGTGAAGCTTTTTCAGATGCAGATCTTCCGTCAGAGAACTAAAGTAGAAAATCCTTAAAAGAGCAATCATATTATTGCTTATACTCACCTTAATCCCTATTGGCAGGGATTATGGGAAATGAAGTCCTACATAATGGAATGGTGCCTTGCTAAGGAAAATTGATTACTCCATCCAAGGAAGTTAAAAGTAGAATGAAGAACTTGCTTGATGGGGTCGGAATTGTATATTCAGGATTTGCAGTTACAGCAAAGGTAAAGGTAAAATGTTTCAGGTTAAAACAGGCTGATACAAAAAGAAATCCAGAATTCTGCCAGTTAAACAAATTATTCACCTATGACCTACTGTCAACATACAGCAAACAGTGATGTTGGACATGGGGAAGGAAAGCTTCGCAGCAGCCAGCATTAGCTTTTCCTTCCCTTTGTTTTCACCCTGGGACTTTAAGGCATACTGAAGGGGACTAGACCACACCTGGTTTCCAATTTATAAAAGGAAAATGCTGGTGGCACCAGAGTGTGTAGGAAAGCAGAGAGGAAAAATTTGCAGCCGAGTGAGCAGAGCAGCATCGGCTTGGTAGGTGCACTGATGGTGAAGGACCAGGCTTGACTTCAGCAAACCAACAGCAGACAAGCTGAAAGGGGAAGCAGCGCCCAGCAGCTTCACCACTCCAGTAGAGATGCTGAGAGCTTACAGCCAGCTGGTAAAGGACCATCCTTCCCCCACCCCCGCCCCCCAGGCACAGACTGGGAAACTGCAAAGTCAAGGCTGCAGCAGCAGTTCAGAACAGTAGCTGACAGCAACAGAAGCCAACTAACTAGAACAGGGGTGGGGAACCTTTTTTCTGCCAAGGGCCATTCGGATATTTATAACCAGGGGTGGGTGGGGGCGGGGTTTCTGGGATTTCCGGGGGCTGGAGTTTGCAGGCTGGAGCCAATCACAAGCACTGTGGGGCGGGGTTTGCGGGCGGGAGCCAATCACATGGAAGGGGCGGGGTTTGTGGGCGGGAGCCCCACGGGCCTTAGGTGGGAGCCCCGCGGGCTGTATATGGCCCGCGGGCCTGACGTTGCCCACCCCTGAACTAGAAGGTGGCTGAAGACTTTGTTAGAAGCTCAGGCAACAAAGGAGAACAGAGCCTGTTCATAGCCCTGTTTGGAAATCAGAGAAGCACATTAGTATAATATAGCATAGGCTTATTTTATTTACAGGACTTATGTGGCTGCGTATCTCATATGATGATTCTTGGAGGCTCACACCAATCCATAAAAACACAGCTAAAAACAAAAGTACCCTTCCTCTGGGGTACCAGATCAAACAGCCTCCAGCTCAACCCCCATCCTAACCCAAGGCTTGGGGGAAGAGCCAGGTCTTCACAGCCCTCCAGAAGGCTAAAAGGGATCGATCCCTCAGATCTCAGGTAGGAGGCTGTTCCAAAAGGTTGGGGTGGCCACTGAGAAGGTGCACCTCCGAGGTCCCATCAGATGGCAACATTTAAGGGAGGGGACCTGGAGCACACCCACCTTATCTAACCTGGTAGGGCCTACCTAACCTAGACCCTCAGGGAGAGACGGTCCCGCAAGTAACCTGGCTCTGTGCCATGTAGGGCTTTAAAGGTGATAGCCAGCACCTTGAATTGCACCCGAAAAGAAACTGGGAGCCAGTGCAGCTCACACAACAATGGTGTAGCCTGGGTGACTCATGTAGTGATAAGCATGTAGTGATAAGAATGTATCAAATTCTTATCTGAGAATTTGAGGTTAGGGGCTAAGGTTAGGAAATAAGTAAGTAGGTTAAATCTTTATATAATAAGAGCCTCCCTGAAAAGACAGGGAAGATAACAACCGTGTTTTTGTTGGTGGTCTGTACCATTTCTCAAAAGAAGCCCCTGACAGGACGTTCTGAAAGTAGTAGAGAAAATGTAAAACGTATCAGTTATATCTATGTATGAAATATTGGAGCCTCATTCTGACGTCATTGCCCCAGTAAAAAGTAACTCCAAAAATAGAGTCTGAGGGAAATGACTCCTTAAAATTTCCAAGACTATTTCGTGGATTCCATCTTCCCCATCCTGTGGACTCCCACGCCCATTCCTCCCACAGCCTTTATAAAGTGGGAATATCGAAGCAAGCATGAAACCGTTGAAAGGTGCCCCAATTATATAGAAGCTATTTTGGAGCAAATCTGCATAACAAAAGTATCCACAAATAGCTTTAGTGCTGAACTACTTGAAGATTAAAAGAATATCTGCTAATTGATTACCACTTTCTCTGCCCTAATTATATTTCTCTTCTTTCCACACAGAGTGAAAAGCTTTTACTTCCTAAGTGCATTTTCTATCTCCCCTTCTTCAAAATCTGCCTACTGTTCTTGCTATTATTGTTAACCAAATTTGATACGTTCTTTGTTAATAAGCACAGGAAAAGGGAGGAAAGGGTTAAAATTAAACGGCTATGAAACCTATTACTGATGTTTGAGCTGTTGGCACAGGACTAGGAATGATTTTCCTTCCAGTATCCTAATAGGTGTTGCCATAGGGTGTGGGTATGTGGATGTGGGTAGGCATGTATGTGGTGCTAACAGTGGCAGAACCGCATACGTTTTCCATACCTATGTGTTACCCTTTCCATTGGGATCCACTGTATTTGCTAGGGATCTGCATCAGAACTGGGCCATTTTGAGAGTGATTCTTTGGTAAGAAAGTGGGATTCTCCAGGAAGTATTCAGACATCAATTTAGACCCTCCTGAAATTATGTACTTTAAGGGGGTTGAAGACAGGTAAACAGTGACTGGTTTCACAAAGCATATTAGACAAGATTGAAATGAGACTGGGTTGCTTGTTGTTCAGCATTGAGAGAATGTAATTATTATTTTAGCATGTTACGTGAACTAGACCATCCCATTAAGCCTCAGTAGGATTTATTTTGCAGGGCATAGCATGCTATGTGATTACAGGAACTGTGCTTGTTTTAAAAAAGGGTTAGGGTAGGGTTTCTCAACCAGGGTTCCGTGGAACCCTAGGGTTCCACATGAGGTCACTAGGGGTTCCCTGGGAGATCATGATTTATTTAAAAAAAAATATTTCAAATTCAGGCATCTTCACATTAAAGAGGTAAGTTTCATTCTTTATTTTTAGTTTAAGACCACTGTTAAGGCATATATGCAGGCCTACACAGGAAACAAATAATAATTTTGTAACTTCTGGCTTATATTTGAGCCTGAATGTGCAGGGGTTCCCCAAGGCCTGGAAAGTATTTCAAGGGTTCCTCCCGGGTCAAAAAGTTGAGAAAGGCTGGGTTTGGATTTATCATGGTATGTGAGCCGACCCCACAAGTTTCCTAAGACATATATGGAAAATACTAGGCTAGAAAGAAAAGAAGAAAATAGAGGAACTGAGTGACTAATAATTCTGGGTTTTCATTCATTTATTGCAATAATTGTTCTGCCTCCCAAACCAAATAATCTGGGCAGTATCAAGCAGCAATAAAAATTATCTAACAGTAATACTTCATAGTTAAAACAAGATTAAAAGTGAAATAACCCTAACAAGATGGCACCCAAAACTCAATCCTAAGCATCAAACGGCTTTTAAAAAGGAAGGTTTTCTACTTCTTTCAGAATGGCAGAAGTGAGGAGGCCAGACTGGTTTTTGCAGGCAGCATGCTCCATAATGTGGGGTAACCACTGAAAAGGCTCCCCTTTTAATCCTCTCACATCATGCCATGGTGGGATTCTCAGCAGATCCTTTCTAGATGCTCTCACAGGGCAAGCACAATCACCTAGATTAATGCCCCCCATTGGGTAATTTAGTAAATCACACATGATTTACCAGAGATTTCCAGAATTTGAGGGAGGATGTTAATTTTACATTATGAGTAGCATCTTTTTTTAACCTTTAGATCAGGGCTTTCCAAAGTTTTCCCGCCGTTGGTGTGTCGCCGTGGGAAAACCCGGAAGTGCCGCCGTTGCAGCAGCGCGCAAAAACCCGGAAGCACTGCTGCTGCTTTCGGGTTTTTGCGCGCCGCGGTTGGTGTGTCGCCGCGGGAAAACCCGGAAGTGATGATGATGATCAGCGCTTCCGGGTTGTGTGGCGACACACCAGACTGTGTGTGGCGACACACTTTTGTGTCGCGACACACAGTTTGGAAAGCTCTGCTTTAGATAGTGTGTTTTAGTATTAGCATTTTGGGGTTCTAAGGACTACAACAGTCATTGTTGGTGATGTGCAATGTCACCAAAGACAATATTTTCACCTTGGTTGCATTTTATTTTTGGGGGGCTTTAGGTTGTTTTACAGAAAACAGATGGGTTATACCTCAGAGAACACTGACATACCTGGAATTGCAATGCAAGGATCCACAATCCAGAGATCTGGATCTAAGACCAGTGAAAGGTTAAGTCCTAGCTTTCCAGACCCAATGTTCTGCCCAACCTAGTATTCCTGTCTAGGGTTATTATTTCTTATTTCAAATGAATCCTTCCTTTTGTGAATGATAGGTAGCAGTTTAAGTGAAGTCCTTTATTTGGCTTTTTCCAAATAATTAGAATGGCATTAATCCAGAAGATCTAATGGTGATGCCTCAGACTTAGGCAGGATTCTGACAGTTTCAGAAAAAAAATGAAAGGAGCCAAATTCCCTTCAGAATAAATTGATAAATAGGACCAAGGTGAGATATCAGCTAATAACTGGGGGAAAACAAATTTTAGGCAGAGGAATAAGATTGAAGCATTATTTGATGATGATATGAGACATCTGACACATGGAACCATTCAGGAGTTGTATCAACTGTCATAATGAACAGATGGTCTTTGAAAGTGAGTCAGGCATTGCATTGATCTTCATTTAAGCATTCAGGTTTAACAACCAGTTGTGCAACATCCATTAAAAGACCATATTTTTAAGAGCACCTTTGCCCCACTGTGCCCCCATCAAATCAACCTAATTAAATTTAATTTTCAATTAAATCAGTGAAGGCATGATAAGCAGTTGATGCCTGATTCTTGGTAACTCTTGGCCCCAAAGGAACTTATATATGAAGCAAAGGTAGGCAACCTAAGGAACTCCAGATATTGCTGAACTACAGTTCCCTGCATCCCTGGAAGGCATGGCCAATGAACTCCCAGGGATACTGGGAGTTGCAGTTCATAAATCTGGAAGGCTACAAGTTGCCAGCCTTGTATATAAGGAATGTCCACTTAGAGATGATTTTTACCTAGAAGCCCTGGGTTCTGACCTTGCCCCTGACAGTTTGGTCTAGTGCAGGGCTTTCCAAAGTTTTTCCCGCGGCGACACACCAACTGCCGTTGGTGTGTCGCCGTGGGAAAACCCGGAAGTGCGGCAGCGCGCAAAAACCCGGAAGTGCTGGTGCCACTTTCGGGTTTTGCGCGCTGCAGTTGGTGTGTCGCCGCGGGAAAACCCGGAAGCGCTGATGATGATCAGCGCTTCTGGGTTGTGTGGTGACACACCAGATTGTATGTAGCGACACACTTTTGTGTCGCGACACACAGTTTGGAAAGCTCTGGTCTAGTGGTTAAGGCTCCGGGCTAGAAACCAGGAGCCTGAGAGTTCTAGTACTGCCTTAGGCATGAAAACCGGCTGGGTGACCTTGGGCCAGTCACTCTCTCTCAGCCCAACTCACCTCACAGGGTTGTTGCTGTGGGGAAAATAGGAGGAGGAAGGAGTATTAGGTATGTTTGCCGCCTTGAGTTATTTATAAAAATAATAAAGGTGGGATAGAAAAATAAATAAAATAAATACATTGCATGGCCTGCAGAAAAACTAAAAATAAACAGTCAGTTGAGCAAATGCTCAAATCATGGTTAATTCCATAGTGTGTGTATGGGATAAGCCCAAGCACTGAAAAAAGGTTTGGAGCTCAGTATATGTTCACATCTTAGGGGCGTGGTGGCTCAGCGGGTAAGACGCCAGGCTTGTCGATTGGAAGATCGCAAGTTCGGAGGTTCGAATTCCTAGCCCTGCGTGCGGAGTGAGCTCCCGCACTTGCCCCAGCTCTTGCCAACCTAGCAATTCAAAAGCATGCAAATGCAAGTAGATGAATAGGTACCACTTCGGTGGGTAGGTAATAGCGTTCCGCGCACGTCATGCCGGCCACATGACCGTGGAAGCGTCTTTGGACAACGCTGGCTCTTCGGCTAACAAACGGAGATGAGCACCGGCCCCTAGAGTCGGACACGACTGCACAAATGTGCGGGGGGAACCTTTACCTTTACCTATATGTTCACATATACTGATATACAGTATATATACACATATACTTATAGGGGTGTGGTAGCTCAGCAGGTAAGACGCCAGGCTTGTCGATTGGAAGATTGCAAGTTTGGAGCTTTGAATCCCTAGCCCTGCGTGTGGAGTGAGCTCCCGCACTAGCTCCAGCTCTTGCCAACTTAGCAATTCAAAAGCATGCAAATGCAAGTAGATTAATAGGTACCACTTCGGTGGGTAGGTAACAGCATTCCGCACGCGTCATGCGGCCACATGACTGTGGAAGCGTCTTTGGACAACACTGGCTCTTCGGCTAACAAATGGAGATGAGCACTGGCCCCTAGAGTTGGACACGACTGCACAAATGTGCGGGGGGAACCTTTACCTTTTTTTTATATGTTCACATTTCCAACTTTCCATCAGGACCAGCCCTACCATTAGGCCAATGCTCTCACTCAAGGCAATAGGCCTTGTCTGGTTGTCACTGCTTTTCCATTAAATGTTTGCTCAAGTGCCCACTGCTGAGTGAATTTAACAAAAACGATACTGTAATTAATACTGATGGCACTTGCTAATCAGCTCTACAGGATGAAAAACCATCCTGATCCAGGAACTAAACCTTTCCTGTTCAAGGGCTCAGCTTGGCAAATGGTCCAGTTGGAAGGCTACAGTTTCCAAGGACTCTGAAGGAGAACAGTGAAGAGGAAAAGCTCCAACTTGTCCCAATAGTGAGGTGTGCAGAAGGATGAGACATGATGCATTCGAGGTGCAAGAAGGAAAAACTGCCAAGCCAACCATGAGACAAAAGGCCACCATCTGCGATTTTTGTGCACTGTCATTCTCACTAGCCTACCCTGTGGAGAGATTTGACAGGACCCTGGAGATGATCTGAATGATGTCACAAGTGCAGATTAATATGTTCACTCAGTCCAATTCACCTGGGATTAGAAACAGCTGTGGCAAAAGGCAGCAGTATGCTGGCATTTCCATGAAACAACTGCTGAAGCTTTTGCTCTCTTAAAATAAAAGAGCGAGTCTCCAGCTGTCACGTTGATGGAGAAAATAAAATTCCCCCAAAGGCTGAGTACAGGCAACTGGTTTAGCATATAGACACATTGAGGTAGGAACCACAGCTGAAAAAGAAAGAGTGGACCTCCTTTAGCTTGGGATCAGAATGATTACTTGGAGAAGGACTTTTGATTAGCACTTCTGTGAAGTGGGCACAATTGGGGAATTGCCATGTCATCTTGATGTCAATCAAAAAAGAGCCAAGACCTTGCAAGCAATCATTGTGATTGTGTGCAAATTGAACGGAGATGGAAGAGGTCTTGGAGATTAGACTAGGCTGTGTTCAAGAAATGGAAACATTCATTGCCAAACAAAAAAGAGGTTGCTGGATATAAGAAACGGCAAATCATTGGAAAGCTGGCTCATATCAGAGCTGCATGTATTCACGTGCAATTCAGTCCTATCTGTGATGGTATGTGGGAAAGACCTTGGGAGACTGGGCCAAGAGACACAGCCAAGGGAACGGTCAGATAAGAGACAGCATAGTCCACAACTGGATAGTGGGTTGGGCAAGAGGCTCAGAAGGGACCCTACCTAGTTTCTTGGGCTGTAAAGGAGACGGGGGAGAGATGTACTTTCAAACTTGCAAGATTCTGTCAATGTAGCTTTACAATAAAGTAGAATTAGCCTGACTGCTCATTGGAAGGACAGATACTGAAACTGAAGCTCAAATACTTTGGCCACCTAATGCGAAGAGAGGACTCACTGGAAAAAAACCCTGATGCTGGGAAAGACTGAAGGCAAAAGGAGAAGGGGACGGCAGAGGATGAGATGGTTAGATAGCATCACCGATGTGATGAACATGAACTTGAGTAAACTCCGGGAGGCAGTGGAGGACAGGAAGGCCTGGCGTGCTATGGTCCATGGGGTCATGAAGAGTCGGACACGACTAAACGACTGAACAATAACAAGAATTAGTTCATCTGGTTGTTATTCCTATGTGGTTTACCCCATGAGGCTGACACTAATTTCTAAGAAAATCACACTTGAAAATGCATGGAAAATATACAGGTACTGTATGGATTACAAGCCCATTCCAGGAAGTGCTGAGAAAGAAGCCTCCCTTTTTTTCAAAGAGTCCAAAGATGCTAGGTGCATGCTGAGTTTTTAAAAGATAAAAAAAAAGAAAGTTTTCACTCATTAATCTGATCTGACATGTTTTTCTGTGTTTTTAATTTTTTAAAAAATGGAATGATAATTTGCCAGATCAGGCATCTATTTTCCAGACTAAATAATTAATTACCATGCATATAGCCAGTTTCACTAATGTATGGGATCATAACACATTCAAATAAACCACTGTTTTTGAGACCTAGTCATCCTGTTCTATGAGACTGACTTGTTGGGAATATCAATTTCATGATGGTCTTCTTTCAGGACGTGGGTGGGTGGGTGGGTGGGTGGGTGGGGGTATTAGGATTACGCCAAAGTATTCAGAGGGGCTTTGCCAGCAGAAGTGTCTTCTGCACATGTATATGCAGCCATATCAACTTTCCCAAGATAACAAGGGGCTGTTCACACATGCACTGGCTCTTATCCTGGGAAATACAGAATTAGCCACCAGGTCTTAGCAAAGCTCTCCAGGGTCTCATATTTGTCCTCACATTTCATTTGTGTACTAGTCTTTTAAAGATACCAGTATGATATTTTCTGATTTTCTGATCTATTTCAGTTCAGGTCTGGTTTGAGGACTATATTTTATTTTTATTTTTATTTTTATTATTTTATTATTTTATTTTATTTTAATTTTAATTTAATTTAATTTTATTATTTTATTATTATTTTATTTTAATTTTATATTTAATTTAATTTAATTTAATTATTTTATTTTATTTTATTTTATTTTATTATTTTATTATTTTATTTTATTTTATTTTATTTTATTTTATTTTATTTTATTTTATTATTTTATTATTTTATTTTATTTTATTTTATTTTAATTTTATTTATTTTATTTTATTTTATTTTATTTTATTTTATTTTATTTTATTTTATTTTATTTTATTTTATTTTATTTTTATCCCGTCTTTATTATTATTTTTATAAATAACTCAAGGTGGCAAACATACCTAATACTCTTTCCTCCTCCTACTTTCCCCACAACAACAACCCTGTGAGGTAAGTTGGGCTGTGAGAGAGTGGCTGGCCCAAATGGTTGCCCTGTTGGACGATCTGTATCAGGGAAAGAGAGAATGCAATTCTATTACTCTTAGTGGATCTCTCAGCTATTTTTGAGACCACTGAGCACAGTCTCTTACTGGGTTGTCTCTGCAGGATGGGGGTAGGGAGCACTGTTTTCCAATGGTTTTGTTCTCCTTTCAGAGACAATCACAACAGGTAGCACTGGAATGTTAGAAAGAGCATCTTATACTTAAAGTTATTCAATAGCTACAGTATATGAAGTGCTGGGAGAGCCCTGTCTCATTTATAGACTGATAGCACATAGCTCTATTATCTGAATCCATCTGTGCAAGTTTTGGGCCAGACATGGGATGCAGTGTTAGGCTCAATGGGGACAGTTCCATTCCATCTGAACAGCTAGGTAGTATCAGAGTGCCCATAGAACCATCACTCTCATTAGTGGTTCAGGTGGCTGCAGTGTCCAGGAATGCATTTTATCAGGAAAGACTGGGACTAAAAGGGAACATCATGTTTGGAGCAGGACAGAGACTGGCAAACTGCCCAAGAAGAACTCTACTGCTACATTAGCTAGACTCCCCTTGATTTGTTTGGTGGTTCCTGCCTAGGTGTGCCATAGAGATAAGAGAAGGTGAAAGCTTCAGTTAGTGCAAATGCAATGACTAGGCTTTGGTGTGCCTAACCAGTACTCTATAATAGTTTTTAATTATCAAAAGAACTATACTGGTCACTACTCAGCCAAGTATCTGTTTTCAGTAGCACAGGCTAATCTCAAAAAGCTAAGCAGGAGCAGATCTGGTTACTGTTTGGATGGGAGATCATTAGGTAATCCCAGGGCCATGGCAAACTACTTCTACAGTATATTGCTGCCAAGAAAACTATATGAACCTGACTTTGATGTCACCAAGAGTCATGTTCAACTCAAAGGAGACTTTACTTTTTAATAAACCTTTGTTGTTTATTCATTCAGTCGCTTCCGACTCTTCGTGACTTCATGGACCAGCCCACGCCAGAGCTTCCTGTTGGCCATCGCCCTCCCCAGCTCCCCCACGGTCAAGTCCATCACCTCCAGAATATCATCCATCCATCTTGCCCTTGGTCGGCCCCTCTTCCTTTGGCCTTCCACTTTCCCCAGCATCAGCATCTTCTCCAGGGTATCCTGTCTTCTCATTATGTGGCCAAAGTACTTCAGTTTTGCCTTTAATTAACCTAAAGGCCCTAAAAAACTTGGGACCAGGAAAATTGCCATAACCCATTCTCCTCCATGGATCTGCCTGTGAAGACCCACATAGCTGAGCAAAATAAAAAATGCAGGAACTACAGATCTCAGTAAAGTATCTCTAATGCTTACTTTTAGAGTTGAAAATGCAAATTATCTGGAAGCTCTAGTAATGAAAATCAAGAAGCACCGTGAAAAACTGGACTAAGATTAAATATCAAGAAGACCAAACTAATAACAGGTGCAGCCACCAGCCATAGAATTGACAATGAAGTTAATGAAGTGGTGGACAGCTTTTGTCTTTTAGGATCAACAGTAAAGAAATCAGCAGTCAAGAAATACAGTGTGCCTCAGACCAGCATTTGGTAGGGTAGCAATGAAGGCCTTGGAAAAGATTTTGTTTTGTTGTCATGTGTCTATACCTACAAAGATCAGAATTATGCAGGCAATGTTTTTTTCCCTGTGACACTCTATGAAAGTGAAAGTTACACTTTAAACAGGCAGGATAGAAAGAGTATTGATGCTTTTGAACTTTGATATTGGAGAAGACTCTTGAGAATACCATGGATAACCGAGAAAACAAATGGATCATAGAACAAATTAATACAGAAGTGGGGTTTTTTCCTAATCTTCTTCTTTGTTTCTATTAATTTTTTTCCTTATGTTTCAAGATTGTTGTGTATGGATTTTTTAAAGGTATTTAAGTGTTTTATCTTTTTTTCTTGTAATTTGTAAATAAAATTTATTATGTTTAAAGGCTTGTTTTGAGCTTTGCTGTGGCTTGGCCACCTTCATCTGTGAATGATCAATACAGATGATCATTTTGCCTTTCTGAACTGTGAGCTCAGAGGTCATACACAGACTGAAAAAAAGGCCATGAATAGTTCCATGTTTTTAAATTGCTAGTTTGAGATTAGCAATGCCTGCTTGAAATTCCTTACAATGCCTATGGGATCACATCCACAGCAATGAAATCCAAGCTAGGACAATGTTGACCAAACAGAAAAAATTGGAGTCTATTTTTGGCTTAACATGCCTATATTTGATGTTTCATTCTGCTTCACCAAAATAAGCCTACCCCCTACTCCATTTACAAATATTCTCAATTTTTTTTTGCTGTAGGATTTAGAACAGATACAAAGTGTTTCAAGGTTAAAATGTTTTGACCCTGAAGCTTCCCTTTCCAACTTTATCAGAACTATTCCACAATCATTCTGATCAAGGTGTTCCAGCCATTTTGATACTGGAATATTTCCAGTAGGATTGGAAAGACAATTCATCTTTTGGAAGATTACAGGATGGGACATCTGTGGGTTGAAATGTTTTGATCTTGAAATATTTTTCATGCCTCCAACTTAAAAGGCTTGAGCTAAGAGACATACATTTCTTGCAGTTTAGTTATTTAATAGTTTATATACTGTAGTTTGTGGAGCATGGTAGCTCAGCGGGTAAGACACCAAGCTTGTCGATCAGAAGATCACAAGTTCGGAGGTTCGAATCCCTAGCCCTGCGTGATGGAGTGAGCTCCCGCACTAGCCCCAGCTCTTGCCAACCTAGCAATTCAAAAGCATGCAAATGCAAGTAGATGAATAGGTACCACTTCGGTGGGTAGGTAACAGCGTTCCGTGTGCATCATGCTGGCCACATCACCGTGGAAGCATCTTCAGACAACACTGGCTCTTCGGCTAACAAACGGAGATGAGCACTGGCCCCTAGAGTCGGATACGACTGCAGAAATGTGCAGTATAGGTTTTCCCTATACTGTAGTTTACTTTGGTAGACATATGAAGAGATTGTCCTTGGGGTCCTTATTCTTTTAGCTGTCATCATGCCTTTATCTACCTGTACCAAATATGATAAGAAGGTTATGTCAATGGCAACACTGAAATTATGACGAAGGCAACATGAACATTGCTCAGGCTACTGCTGTTAATTAAGTCAGCCAATGACTTGGTTCTGAATTTAAGAACAAGATTAGCCCAGCTATGGATGCTAAAAAAATCAGTTATGAGTTTCTCTTTAACTGAAATGGAGTTATTTGCAAAAAGGAAAATTATTATGGCATGAATGAGCAAATAATAGCTGTGCCAACTATCACAAAATATTTCTTAGCTGAATACATACAAGCAAACATATATAGTTGGGACTATTAATGAAAGAGAGTTCCAGAAAAACATCTACTTCTGCTTCATTGACTACGCTAAAGCCTTTGATTGTGTGGATCACAACAAATTGGCAAATTCTTAAAGAGATGGAAGTACCAGACCACCTTACCTGTCTCCTGAGAAACCTGTATGCGGGTCAAGAAGCAACAGTTAGAACTGGACATGGAACAACTGATTGGTTCAAAATTGGGAAAGGAGTATGACAAGGCTGTATATTATCACCCGGCTTATTTAACTTATATGCAGAGTACATCATGAGAAATGCTGGGCTGGATGAATCACAAGCCGGAGTTAAGATTGCCAGGAGAAATATCAACAACCTCAGATATGCAGACGATACCACCCTAATGGCAGAAAGTGAAGAGAAGCTAAAGAGCCTCTTGATGAGGGTGAAAGAGGAGAGTGCAAAAGCTGGCTTGAAACTCAACATTAAAAAAACTCAGATCATGGTATCTGGTCCCATCACCTCCTGGCAAATAGAAGGGGAAGAAATGGAAGCAGTGACAGATTTTATTTTCTTGGGCTCCAAGATCACCGCAGACGGTGACTGCAGCCATGAAATTAAAAGACGCTTTCTCCTTGGGAGGAAAGCTATGGCAAACCTAGACAGCATATTAAAAAGCAGAGACATCACCTTGCCGACAAAGGTCCGTATAGTTAAAGCTATGGTTTTTCCAGTAGTAATGTATGGCTGTGAGAGTTGGACCATAAGGAAAGCTGAGCGCCGAAGAATTGATGCTTTCGAGCTGTGGTGCTGGAGAAGACTCTTGAGAGTCCCTTGGACTGCAAGGAGGTCAAATCAGTCAATCCTAAAGGAAATCAACCCTGACTGCTCATTGGAAGGACAGATCCTGAAGCTGAAGCTCAAATACTTTGGCCACCTAATGTGAAGAGAGGACTCACTGGAAAAGACCCTGATGCTGGGAAAGACTGAAGGCAAACGGAGAAGGGGATGGCAGAGGATGGGATGGTTAGATAGCATCACCGATGTAACGAACATGAATTTGAGTAAACTCCGGGGGACAGTGGAGGACAGGAAGGCCTGGCTTGCTATGGTCCATGAGGTCACGAAAAGTCGGACACTACTAAATGACTGAACAACAAATTTATGAAAGTATATCTATTTGAAAACAATGTATGTATTAGGGAAAGGGTGCATACTGTATAAGAAGTAAAGGAGAAAAGGTAAAGATTCTCTCAGCCTCAACTTAATTTTTGGCAGCTTCATATATTCATGTAGATTTATTTGCAACTACACCAAATCCATTGTTATTGTTTTCTTGCAGGATTTTTTTTTCTAAAGTGCCAATCCAGACTAGAACTAAGGTTTGACCTTACTTATTTTTTATATCAGCCAAGGTTGTTTAAGTACTTTCATTACATTGGGCAAAGTTGCACTCAGAAATAAATGCAGACTTTGAAACAAAATGTAGGCATGATACTTTAATGGAACAGAGTAACCACTGAGTACACCTGATACTGCTGAATAAGAGCTAACTATATATCACATAGGATAATCTAGTTTAGTTGCATGTATTTTCTAACATTTTCCCAAGAGCACTTCCACTCTTTTACACCCACGCTAATCCAGCTCAGTGCCCTCTTTTCCATCCAGTGTATTTCAGAAATCTTCTAGGAAGACATTCTCCTTCCTACACATTTCAGCCATTCCCACGTGTGTGTGTCCAAGGACAGCAATAACAGTTGTGTATTTCTTCTTGAAGGAAAAATAATGACAATTACCATGTTCATCTTTTCTCTTTCATACCACATCTCCATGACCTTGTCACCAAACAAGGACCTCTGCATCACCTAGCAAGTCTTCTGCCTCCTCATCAGGCAAATACATCAGCCACCTCAAATTACTACTCCCCACCCCCAAGCAGGAAGCTTTTACTGACAGCAAAATATGGATGCTTTGCATTTAAAAGTCTAGCCAGCCAGCTGTTTCCATTCTTCCAGCAATTAAATGGATTACAGTGGAAAATTAGATGTAATATTTGTTCGAGGCAAAATAAGCCAAAAATTGGCAGGCTGTGCTCTACTGCAAAGCTGAAATTGGCAATGCAAATGGACAGCTTGAAGAAGGAGGACAGAGTTCCTTTTGGGCAAAAGAGGAGCTGAAATGAAATGTTCATTTTGCTTAAGCTGGCTCCTAGGTGCAAAAGCTCACGTTTATCTGGACAACAAAGAGTTGAATTGCCAGTTCAACAACTAGAGATTCCTCAGGACTATATTGGAAAGAATTGAATCGGAAGGTGTCCAGTTATTTAATTCATCCTCTACCTGAGAACAAGGCAACGCAAGGGATGGTTTGCAAAGGAAATGCCTGCCTAACATCTGAAATATAGGAAAACTAGAGCTGGACACAAACTGCCTTTCAAAGTACTCTGCTAAATTTATGGGCAGAGAAACTGGGTGGATGCTTTCCTCACTGTTTTGGAGGAAGACGTTCCCCAGTAGTGTAGTGGCAATGCAGAAGACCATTGTTATTTCAAGGAGTTTAAGTGACGTATTTTGAATTTTCTCCTTCACACAAAGAAGCTTAGAGTTTATTTTGAGTTATACTAATGTTTAACTGGCTTGTTTTTAATTTCTGTTTGAAATGGGGGGCAGAAGAGAAAACCCCCAAGATTGTTTTTGTTAAGCACTAGCTTATCTGTATAGCTTCCCAGGCTCTTGGTTATGTCATAAGCAGGTACTCCAGACCCTGGGAACTATCCAGTCAAGGTCAGATCCTGCAGTCTCTGTACCATGGAAACTGGGTCACAAGGTTTTAGGGCCAGACTTCGATAAAAACCTTAGGGTTGCCTTTTGAGTTTGGGAGCTTCTGCACAGACCTGAGCGCTGGGTGCTGTGAAAATTGAGCCACCCTGGGGTATCTCCGCTGTCCTTGTTAAGGGGTTCCTGACAACTTATGGGAGATAGGGTTTCAACTTGCTTGGTATGTAATGATTCTATAATCATTATATGTAATCTGCCTAAACTGTGTTTCTGTTTAAATTTGTTTGCTTAATTTTATAATAAAGCTTAAACTCTCTTTATCCACTGGTGTGCTTATTGTCTCTGGATCTAAAAGAACCAATTGTCTGAGCTCCTTATCACTGCTTGGACACTTGGCAGAACAAGCAGTAGCAGTGCTCATGAAGTAGTCTAGTGGGAGCAGTTCTCATCAGGTGTCTTCCCTGGGGACTTAATTGAAGTGGCAGGAAATGAGGGAGGCTGAGGACCACTGAGGCAGGACATTGTCACACACACCTAGGCCATCTCATCATTACAGAAGTGCAAGAAGATTGCAACTCATCCATGAGAATTTCTGCAAAATGATATTTTCCTTTGAAATAATTTTTAAAGCAACTGCACTTTCATTAAACGGAATGAGAAGTGGAAAGAAAAAACGCAGCGCTAAGAAATGCAAGCTCCTACTGGAGAAACGTCAACATGGCTTCTGCAAATGAACGTCATGCCTTTCTGACCTCTTTAGGTTCTTTGGGAAAGTTAACAGGAACATAAATATGAGTAATATCTATAAAACAGTCATGGAATACATGAGGATGTATTTTGTTATGAAGTGAATTTTTTGTTTTAAAAACTGGAAGGAGAAATTAGAGGTCAACCATTTTAGTAACGGGTGAATTTATAGGGTTGAATTTTCTAAAAAAATTGCTTTGGGACCAGTGCTTTGCAGAATGTTCATAAATCAGTGGGTGAGCAATGAAGTGGGCAGGTTTGAAGATGATACCCAATTTGGGGGGACCTGAAAGCTCAAATAGACTACAAAGAACCCTGAAGGATCTCCCCAGATCAAATAAATTGGCATTAAAAGAGTTCAGTGTAACTGACACATGATACATATTAGACAGGAAGAGTCCCATCTGAAGTGGCAGGGACTTAGGTTGGAGATTTTAACTTTGTTGTGGCTTGCTTAATGAAAACATCAATTCATTGCATAGCAGCTATGAAAAAGGCAAATTCTGCTCTAGGGATTATTAGGAAATGCATTTGAAATAAAACTGAGAAAACCATACTGCCTTCATATAAATGTATGGCACAGCTGTGTTTAGAATACTGTGTGCAATTCTATTTGTGTTAAAAGCAAAGTCTGTAATTCTAGACTTGAATCATTAGGCTGTTATTCTCCACTTTATAAATAGCCATTCCCCACTTTGTTGAAATACAGTGCATAAAACTGGTATATGTATGTGCGCATGTGTACATGCATATATGCAAATTCATGTTGATATGTAAAAGGAGGATAGATGGTAACATTTGTGATAGAACTTACGTTGATGGGATTTTAGCATTTCAAGTAAAGTTAAAATGAGGGGTGTTTTGGTGCCTTCAAGTCATTGTTGACTCCTGGCGACTGCCTGTACAAGTCCCTGCAGTTTTCTCAGCAAGATTTTGGAAGTGGCTTGCCATTGCCTGCTTTCTAGGCTGAGAGTGAGTGACTGGCCCAAGGTCTCCCAGCTGGCTTTGTGTCTAAGGTGGGACTAGAACTCATGGTCTCCCAGTTTCTAGCCTGATGCCTTAACCACTGCACCAAACTGGGTCTCCAAAATGAGGGACAGCCATGTGATTATTACAACTGCAAGGAAATCAAATCTGTTCCGAACAAGCTCCAAGAGTTTTCACTGATCAGAACACAGTAGGTTGTTTCCTACTACTTTTTGTATGATTAAGATAACAATATTGTGATTTGGCAACAATTGTGACATACAACATGGAAATCAATTCCCAGCATGCCTGAGTGGAGTAGTGAGAGAACCAAACATTTATTCGGTTTCTTAAGATGCAAAAACCACTTCCTACCATGCCATGAAAGAAAGGGTAGAAGGCAAGAACTGGAGGAATGGGTGAATGGAGTACCTACTCAAGTGAACTTGATAGGATGAACCACTCAGCTGAACAGATGCACCACATCTCCATTTTGTCTGGATTGAGGTTGACTGGCCCTCATCCAGTCTGTTACTCTGCCCAAGCACTGGCTGAAAAGTCCAACTGCCTCACCTGTGTTAGATAAAAAAGGAGAGGAAGAGCTGGATGTCATTCACATATTAATGGTTTCATGTAGATGTTAAAGAACAAAGGGGATATAACCCAATTGCCATGAGGCAGAAGAGTAATTTCCCAGCATCTCCTTCTGGAAACAGCCATCCAAGTAGGAGTGGAACAACCATAGTACAGTGTCCCATATCCCATCTCTGACAGCCTGTCTAGGAGGATTCCATGGTTGATGGTCTAGAAAGCTGCTGAGAAGTCCAGGAAGTCGAACAGAGTTGCAATCCTTCTGTCTTTTTGCCTGCACAGATCATCCCACAGGGCAACCAAAGCAGTTACTTTTCCATAGCAGGCCTGAAACCAGATTGAAATGGATCTAGAAAATCAGTTTCATCCAAGAGGCCTGGAGTTGATTGGCCACAGAAAGTCCAAAAGCCAAACCTGGAAGCAAGGGTTGCCTTTAATTCATTTCCCTTCACAGCAGCAGCAGTTGTTGAAAGGTAGTCTGATTCTTTTTCTCTCTCTTCATTCCCCAATACACATTATAGGTATGTGTCATTTCTTCCTCTGAGAAGCACACACAAAACCCTTTAAGCAAACAATGCCTACCCAGAGCTGAGCCAAGCTTTTCAACAGTTGGGGAATTCTGGGAGTTGAAGTCCACACATCCTCAAGCTGCCAAGGTTGAGAAACACTGCCATAGACAAATAGGCAATCTGGGTGGGGAATATGAACTTGTTTTCTTCCCACTGCAGGGCACAATAGTTTATGCCAGTCTTCACCAACACAATGCCCTTCAGATGTGTTGGGCTACAGTTTCCATATTTTCCAATCATGCTGACCTTGGAGAGTCATTCTTTAATTCCATGCTGTGTGACTGAAGCAAATGGGTAGAGAGAGATAATGCAGGATGGGCAGTCAGGTTTTTCTAGCTTAAGTGGCAACCAAAATAACATCCCGTGCTGATTTTTTTTAAAAAAAAAAATGTATACTTTGGCTAACAAACGGAGATGAGCACCGGCCCCTAGAGTCGGACACGACTGCACAAATGTGAGGGGGGTACCTTTACCTTTACTTTTTTTATACCTCTATAAAAGCCCTACATTTTGATGGCTGAATCATTACAGATTTAATCATTTCCCTGGACTTCTATAGGCTTGATGAAACTCTAATACAGGGCTTTCCAAACTGTGTGTCGGGACACGTTAGTGTATCGGCTGCAGTGTCTGGATGTGCCGCGGCTGCTGCTGCCTCCGAGCCCTGCAAGGATTCCGCGCAGGTCCTAGTGCCTGCCTTGTGCCCTGCTGTAAGAGTGTGTCGCAAAATGATGCATGTCTAAAAAGTGTGTCACCAACATGAAGAGTTTGGAAAGCTCTGCTCTAATAAAAGCAGAATGCACCTACAATCCTCATCTACCATAAGGCAAATTTAGCACGTTTGTATCATTTTTTTCAGACAAAGCATTACATTTCTGGGATGACTTAGAAGTGTGTGTGTACTGTATATATTTACAAGGAGGCATATGCTTATGCCAAAGAAAACCTGAGTCTGCTACCAAATATAGGTCAAACATGAAGCATAATTCATTCTTCATTCTCAAGATGCGCTCATTGGTTTATCACATCCACACTTTGTCCCTTTAAGTGTATACTTGAAACATTTTTCTGTATCAATAAAAATACAATGCATGAAGAAGCCTTACAGACAGAATTATTCAGATTTGAAGAGGCAAATTAAGATTGGTTTTAAATTAGAGGCACCACTCTCTCCGATAACCTTTATTTAATGCTAACATATGTTAGGCAGGGGAGGGGGGGGAGTGTGATGGCATCATGAAAGCTCAAGAAATTTAAGAAAAAAAATTGAGAATGCAGCTCTGGTTTAATTTTATAAACATGCTATAAATCTGAGAAAATTAGATCTTCCTTATAAAAACCATTCTTTTATTAAGAAGTGATAGATAAAAGCCAGTATTGTGCTCATTAGCATCCCAGGAAAGTATTCACTGGAGACACACAATGTTGTTTTGCTAATGCTTGGGCGGCACTACTCCCATCTATTTTTCTAGGTTTGAAAAGGTTAACGCATTTGCAAAGGATGGAACCAAGCCATTTAAGCATCATAAATCCTTTTATCTAGGGTTAGTTGTTTGTGTAAAAGCAGCATGTTTCCATGAGAGAGCAAGCTGCATATGGATGTGGAGAACATCAAATACAAGGCATGCATCATGTGTAGCTGGTCTACTGTGGGTATTTAATGGTTTACAGTTGAAAATTATATATGGAAATTGTAAGTAATCAATGAGCCAAATATAAGTAAGGAATCAGACTCCTCTTCTAGTTACATCAGATCTGTAGTAGGAGAGGCTGTTTGAAGTTGATGAGAAAGCAGGTTGGATAAATTAGCTAGGAAAAAGCTCAGTGGAGCTTACCACCATCCTAGAAGGACAACTTGGGAGCTGATGTCTTTCCTCCCAGATGGGTTCTATATGTACACAAGCAACAGCTGGCCTGGTCTTGTTCTTACTAGCTTTTGGGCTACCCTCTCTGGTTCATCATAGAAGACTAGAGTTTGGGTGGTATCTGAGTGACTCCA
Organism: Charina bottae; assembly: GCA_023362775.1. Classification (NCBI taxonomy): domain Eukaryota; kingdom Metazoa; phylum Chordata; class Lepidosauria; order Squamata; family Charinaidae; genus Charina; species Charina bottae. The sequence continues at coordinate 3,994,040 of JALMGJ010000017.1, read as the reverse complement.
GAGATACAGCAGAACATTATCCACCATGAGCAGCAAAGAGTACTAGTTATCTGAGGTAGGAGAAGGATTTACCACTCCCCACCATCATCATCCTCTCCCATACAGCCCTACACTAGCAATAATAGCATTGTTATTCACCCATAAGCCATCCCATCAGCAATTCAGTAAAGGTCACTCTGGTCCTCAGAGATGGCTACAGAGGCTGTCAATGCTGCCAGATGCCACAGTCTCTTCACAATAAGTTGCTCTGAGGACAGCTTACAATGATGAATATAAAGTGGCTCCCAAGAGCTTGGCTTCACCATCTTGACCCTCTCCAGATGGTGTTTCTAGAAACAAAATGTTTGACTTGGGTTGGACTACTGCTCAAAGCTGCTGTTTTATTTTGCCTAATTGGAGAACTGGTCTTCTCATTAGCAGGTGTTTCACAGCACAGGGCGTCATGAATGTAGCTCGTCTTCAGTTCCTTAAAGCAGCTGAGCCTTTTCCTGAGATGGTGTGTGTTCTGAAGCACTTTTTTGCCTTCAAATCCAAAGTGATTCACAGCTCTACTGTGCATATATCAGCAGTGATTCAGGAGAGGCACTCTCTGTTATTCATTAAAGCAGTCCACCATTTTATAGGCTTCCATAAGAGCCTGAAAATGAATTACAGCTGCTTTAAGGAACTGACTCATTAAAATAAATGTTGTTTCTGATGTTCCACCAGGCCAGAGCAGCTCCATTAGGTTCATCTATCCCAATTGCTTTCTCCTGCTGGCCTGGTCATTATTCAAGAATTAGTATAGACTTCAGTAGGTTTTTTTTCCCCTTCCTTCCCTGTCCTTTTTTCCTTCTGTGTCATTTCTTTTAGATTTGACACCTTTTCTGTTGTTTGTATGTATGCTACACCAAGAGCTTTTTGGCCAGAGAGTGAGATAAAACTGCTCCAAAAACCAAACTGATCAAAAATTAAATGTTGAAGATTAGACTGGCTGTTTGAGAGGCACATTTCCATTTTTAAAATCCCAAAGCTATTACCCGCTGAAAGCTGTTGGAATTCAGAGAAGGCATTTCCTCATCTACCCATTTCTAAAATGAGGTTAACTGTCTTGTGTTTTCCATAGCCCTCACAGGAACCTTTTCAGATCTGAATCATGAACTACATTTCCATGTTTCAACCCAGAAGATTTCTTTCTTTGTTCTTCTTGACTTTTCTCCAGCCTCTTTGCAGGAAATCTCATTGTGGCGTCTTTTATACACCTCCTACTACTTTTGTAAATATCAGTTTAATGTCTTATCTTCCATATTAAAAATTGATTGAGGTATCTACTCCACACTTTCACTCTTTTGGAGAGAAAGAAAGATTAAAAAAAAGTTTAATATGTTTTTCCCAGCCATATTTCAGCCTTCCTTAAGTGCTCCATTCTCCATTTGCTTCTCTAATGGCTCAAATTATCTTTAGTAATTTTTTTTAGAATAAATCCTTAATCTTGGCTTTCATTTCTTTAGTTTCTCTTCAAATTCCCTCACAGGCAGGCACACTTATTACATTTAACTTGCTGGAATTTGTGCTGTCATTGACTACTGGCTGTTTTGAATCACTTTCTAATTTTTCTAAATATACTGTTTCTCATTTTAACAACTAATTAAATCACTGTTCTTTACTTGAGGATAATTGTGTTAATATTTTTGTTTCTATCTTTTCTCTACCTCACTGGAGGGTTAATTAAAGAGTGTTTCTTTAAGGATTCCACTGTAGTTCCATGTATTGCTTTTATAACTGCTTCCCCCACAATGAGTGACTTCTGTTTTTGTTTTTTCCTGCAAAATGTGTGTCCTTATTCCCAAAATTGCTCAGAACAATGGACAGCAGAATAGAATAACAGGTCTGTTTTCATGCCACAGCCTGGATCTGCAAGCATCCATATATCCAAGTGGGAAAAAAAATACAAATCTGCTAAACAGCAAGACCCAACAAGAACAACTAGTACTTTTAATGGATTAAAAGAAGATAACCTAGTGAACAGAAAAGCAATTAAACAGAAGCTTTGCAGTTTCAATGGCTTTTCCATTGCTTCTGAGGTTGTTACAGACAATATACCATGTCATATATGAAGTATTATTACAACTTCAATTTCATATATGGAGAATGAGGGGGTGGGGGGGGTTGTTGAGTGGAATGATAGGCTCTCTCACATTAAGATAAGCAGCCAGCCAATAAAAATAACCCCTTCATTAAATTCTCTGCTTTTAAGAGCTCTTTTGGGGAGGCAAAGCGTTAAATTGTTTTGGGCTTCATTTACTAAGCAGCCACAAGCCTTAGCTTTGATGTCTCTTGTATTAATGATATCTTACACTTCCTTGCTGATCTGCCACACAACTAGGAGGAGCTCAACTCAGCCCTGAGTACTCTGAATATAGGCCGAAAGCATCTCCATCTGGCATATGTGCTTGAGTCAAAACATACTTTTAAATTCTGCCCAATGGAGGCATGTTTCAGTCACTTGAGAATCACTGAATAAATGCTAGGAGGAGTTGAGGAGCCTTATGACGAAGGTGAAAGAAGAAAGTGCAAAAGCTGGGTTGCAGTTAAACCTCAAAAAGCCAAGATTATGGCAATGAGCTTGATTGATGACTGGCAAATAGAGGGAGAAAAAGTGGAGGCAGTGACAGACTTTGTATTTCTAGGTGCAAAGATTACTGCAGATGCTGACTGCAGCCAGGAAATCAGAAGACAGTCTACTTCTTGGGAGGAGAGCAATGGCAAATCTTGATAAAATAGTTAAGAGCAGAGACATCACACTGACAACAAAGGTCCGCATAGTTAAAGCAATGGTATTCCCTGTAGTAACCTATGGCTGCGAGAGCTGGACCTTAAGGAAGGCTGAGCGAAGGAAGATAGATGCTTTTGAACTGTGGTGTTGGAGGCAAATTCTGAGAGTGCCTTGGACTGCAAGAAGATCAAACCAGTCCATACTCCAGGAAACAAAGCCAGACTGCTCACTTGAGGGAATGATATTAAAGGCAAAACTGAAGTACTTTGGCCACATAATGAGAAGACAGGATACCCTGGAGAAGAAGCTGATGCTAGGGAAAGTGGAAGGCAAAAGGAAGAGGGGCCGACCAAGGGCTCTGGCTCTGGTCCATGAAGTCACAAAGAGTCAGAAGCGACTGAACGAATAAACAACAAAACACTTACTAGCACTGGCCCAAATTTTCACTGTTCTAAAGACGGAGGTGGGTTAGTAAGGATACAAATGCCACTTTTTCTGTGCCAGCCACTTTGTGTTTGTGTGGCCTGCCCATTTCTATGGAATTGTGTCTTACTCTGGCAACCTGATTTGCTACCTCTATGAACACAGAGGATTTCCAAGGTACTACAATACTGGGACAACTTAGTCCTACCAGTGATGATTTATCCTCTCCATGACAGGGCAAGCTTGCCAACTTGTGGCGAAACGTCAATATTTCTCCACTCTTATTGCATCTGCAGAATGCCGCCCATCGGCCCTGTTTAGGATTACTCGATCTCTCCTAGGTAAGGTGGGCCCAGTGACCCACCTTCAGGGCCGTGCAGAGGAATTTTCGGAGCATCTGATGGATAAAATCGCTCGGATTCGTTCTAAGCTGCACTCCAAGCGTGGTGCATGGTCTGGGGAGATGCCAAGGGAACGTCTGTGCCCGGTTATCTGGGAACAGTTTGATCCTGTTGAGCCTAAGGAAGTGGACAGGATCCTCCGGACTCTAAGGGCCACTACGTGTCATCTTGACCCATGCCCTTCCTGGCTAGTGAAAGCAGCCAGGGAAGTGACATGTGGCTGGGTCCATGCGATGGTTGTTACATCCTTGGGAGAGGGAGTGTTTCCGGCTGCTTTCAAGGAAGCGCTGGTGCACCCCCTCCTCAAGAAGCCATCGCTGGACCCTACAGTGTTGGACAATTTTCGTCCCGTCTCCTACCTCCCCTTTTTAGGGAAGGTGGTTGAGAAAGTGGTGGCATTACAGCTCCAGAGGATTCTGGATGATACGGATTATCTAGACCCCTTCCAGTCAGGATTCAGGCCGGGATATGAGGTGGAAACTGCATTGGTCGCACTTACAGATGATCTCTGGCGGGAGCGGGATGGAGGCAGTGCATCCATCCTGGCTCTTCTTGACCTCTCAGCGGCTTTCGATACCATCGACCATGGTACCCATTTGGGGCGGCTCGGAGAGTTGGGGGTGGGCGGCGTAGTTTTGCACTGGTTCACCTCCTTCCTCCGAGACCGGTCCCAATCGGTGGTAATAGGAGATGAGAGGTCCGACCCTTGGCCCCTACTTTGTGGGGTGCCGCAGGGTTCGGTTCTCTCCCCTCTCCTATTTAATATCTACATGAAACCACTGGGTGAGATCATCCGCCAACAAGGCATGAGGTATCATCAATATGCTGATGATACTCAATTATATATCTCCATCCCGGGTGAGTTAAGTGATGCAGTGGCTGCCCTTTCTCAGTGTCTGAAGGCTGTGGGGGCCTGGATGGGGAACAACAGGCTTCAGCTGAACCCTGGTAAGACGGAGTTGCTGTGGATTGATGGCGCCTCGGGATCCAAGGAGTTGTCATCTTTAGATCTGGACGGGTGGCACTACCCCGTTCAGACTCAGTGCGGAACCTGGGTGTCCTTCTGGACTCACGACTCCTGCTTGAAGAGCAGGTGGCAGTCGTGGCCAGAAGGGCATTTGTGCAACTTCGAGTTGTACGCTAGCTACGCCCTTTCCTGGACCGAGATGCCCTCCGTACAGTCACTCATGCCCTGGTCATCTCCCATATAGACTATTGCAATGCACTCTACATGGGGATACCCTTGAAGAGTATACGGAAGCTTCAACTGGTCCAGAATGCGGCTGCGCGTGCGGTTATGGGTGCCCCAAGATCGGCACATGTGACACCTCTGCTGCATGAGCTGGACTGGTTGCCAGTTTGCTTCTGGGTCCAATTCAAGGTGTTGGTTGTCACCTTTAAAGCCCTACATGGCATGGGACCAGGTTACCTTAGGGACCGCCTCATCCCCAGAGCATCGACCCGCCCCACCCGGTTATGCAGAGAGGGCTTGCTACGGATCCCGTCTATAAAAGAATTTCATCTGGCGGGGTCCAGGAGGCGGGCCTTCTCTGCAGTGGCACCCGCCCTCTGGAACATTCTGCCCCTGGAGGTGAGGCTAGCCCCCACACTCCTGACCTTCCGAAAGCAAGAGACCTGGCTCTGCCACCTCGCTTGGGATGGGAAGAGTAATAGCTCTTCTTGGGGATGGCTTGTGCCGTAGAGTTCTCGCAAACATTACATAACAGCCTCTTGGATTTTATATATTTAATATTTAATTTATGATTGATATTGTATAATGTATTTTATATGCTTTTAATCACTAACTTGATTGTAAACCGCCCAGAGTCCCCTTTTGGGGGGAGATGGGCGGTGATATAAGTTGGAAAAATAAATAAATAAATAAATTTATCTGGAGGAAAAACTTAAGTCTTCCTTCATTATTTCCTTTGCAAATGTTGTTTTTGTCACTGTTGTTCAGGAAAGGTTATTTATGGCATAAGAAAACCATGGTCTTGAAAACCATGCACATAAGAACTTCAGCAGAGCAGGCAAATCTTTATGTTACCTAAACTCTGATATTTATAAGGAGAACAGTTACATCAGAATGAGTTGCATATTTTTTTCAGATTTCCGCATTCTGCTGTCTGGGTGGCAGAGCAGAGGCCATGTTCCAAGAAGTAGAAAGGAGGAACAGGCCCCAAAATAAATTTCATTAATAGTTACAGTTAATTAAAATGATTCCTATGTCATATTATTCTCCAGTTATCTACTTAATTGTTTTGCACTTCTGTCATATTAATCAAGACAAGCTAGAGACCACAGCTAAGGCTTTTGGGCAGCTCTGGGATCTCAGCTTCTGTGCTTCCCTGTAGGGCGTAGCTTTCCAAAGTGTGTGTCGCGACACACTACTGTGTCACCTGCGGTGTCCTGGTGTGTCGCGCACAAACCCGAAAGCGCTGATGGGGGAACAGCAGCAGCGCTGATTGGCAAGGGTGCTGCTTCTTCCGGTTCCCCCCATCAGCACTTCCAGGTTTGCAGGCGACACACCAGGACACCGCAGGCCATGCTGCCACCACCGCCATTGGTGTGTCACCAACATGAAAAGTTTGGAAAGCTCTGCTGTCGGGGAATCATTTTCTTTTTTTAAAAAAATGCACATTATATGCAATACTATGTATCCCAAGTTCCACAGCCCGGAAGACCCACAACAACTATCCCAAGTTCATGCCTTCTGTACTGACTTCAGTGTAAGAGATGTAAGCATGAGCTTTCATCTCCAAGTCAACGGCATGTAAAAATTTTCGGTATTGTTTTTTTTTTTAAAAAGAAACCTCCCCATTACTATTGCCTTTTTCAGATTGTTCATATGTGCATTGAAAAACTGATGGCAATGAACATCTTTCTGCTTCCTGAGTGCCAAAAGCAATGCACAAATTTGCAGAACTATGATATTTGCATAGAACAATTATCTTCCAAGTACCTGTTATTTGACAATACAGAGGGCAATTGCTGTCAAATGTTTTCACACGTAAAGCTAAAGTTCACCATAACCAGCTGTTCAGGATCATCAGAGCAAACATCAAGCAAGAAACATCAAGCTCAAAGTGAGTAGCCTTGAAGGAAGGGAAGCCTTCAGAGCCAAGAGAGGCTCCTTCATCTCTATGAGGAGCTGTAGCATGGAAGCAACTCATTCTCTGATAAGCGATGGAGAAGCCTACATATGTACATACACACACACACACGACATCCTATTACAGATTCACTGGAGATGTCTACAAGACCACTGTATAATGCTATTGGTGTGGACATTGTAGCATATGACAATATGAAAAGTTCTAATGCTGAAACAGGAGTTTACAAGTGGGTAAGAGCTTCTCTTGAATGACAGCCAGGCTATTTCATACACTGCCTTTGCAACTGTCTCTCTCCCCCACCTCCCACTGGCTTCTCTCTGTGTTGTTGTTTTTTAATCCATTCAATCATGTTGAGTTAGACAAGTCCTTGCAGTTTTCTTGGCAAGGTTTTTCAGAAGTGGTTTGCCATTGCTTCCCTCCTAGGGCTGAGAGAAAGCCCAGGGTCACCCAGCTGGCTTAGTGCCTAAGGCTGGAGTAGAACTCACCGCCTCCCAGTTTCTTGCCTGGTGCCTTAATCACTACACCAAACTGGCTCATATATACCTATACTAGTTACGTTATAATTTATCATCCTTGGTTGATTATTTTCTACCCATAGTCTATCACTTGATACTATCCGATATGCTATTCTACCCAACTGTAGCCTACGCTGCCATTCTGGACACAAAGCCATGGGCAGTAGTATTTGAGATGTCTGCTTCGGTGTTCTGGCTGTCTCCTTTCCAATGGCACTGCTCTTCTGGCTCATCATCTTCAAGCCTGCTCCCCACAGGTTGCCTGCTTTTTAAGAGGGTAATGGTGGTAGCTGCCACTCTAGGTCTCCTGTTGGATTTTCATCCAATGGGCCTTCCTTACTGCCCATGATCTAGGCAGTTCAGACTGCTAGCATTCCAGGGCACTTCAGGATCCCAACCTACTTGCTAGCACCCTGGAATGCTGACCACCATGCTGAGCTACTCATTATCTTGCCCATGCCTGGCTGTCTTAGGATCTTTACTTAGTAAAGTAAAGGTGCCCCCCGCACATTTGTGCAGTCATGTCTGACTCTAGGGGCCGGTGCTCATCTCCGTTTCTTAGCTGAAGAGCCAGCGTTGTCCAAAGACGCTTCCACGGTCATGTGGCTGGCATGACACGCGTGGAACGCTGTTACCTACCCACCGAGGTGGTACCTACTGTATTCATCTACTTGCATTTGCATGCTTTCGAATTGCTAGGTTGGGCAAGAGCTGGAGCTAGTGTGGGAGCTCACTCCGCACGCAGGGCTAGGGATTCGAACCTCCGAACTTGCGATCTTCCAATCGACAAGCCTGGCGTCTTACCCACTGAGCCACCACGCCCCTTCTAGGCTCCTTACCTTACTGCATTCCTTAGCTATTGCTGCTTTCCCAATGTTCTTGGTTTCTTCTTTTTTCCAACCTTTTGTCTTATTATGCCTTCTTCTCCTACCACTGCCGTACTCTGCCCATAGCCAGATGTTTGTTAAAGGGCCAGCTCCCTAAATGAGTGGGACCAGAGGGTAACAGAGCAGTATTCCTGTTACAGAGTTTCCTTCTTTCCACAGTATCGTTATTGTATTAACTGTGACATTGGTGATATCACTGGAGGGATGAAGCCAAACATTCTGGCCTGTTTCTTGGAAGAATTGGGAAGTCTTATAAAGCACACTTATACTTCTCCACCTTAAAACCTATAAAACTGACAACCAACAATCATATACATGAACTTGGGATAACTGGGGGTAGAAAAGGGAGGCTGAGAGCTGCATACAGCCACAAGGTAGGGACTCTGCTCCTTCCCGTTTGTTTCTAAACACCTTGAAATGTTGACCTCCACCACCAAATCCAAAGGAATCGTTCAAATTTGGCAAGATGCCACTGAGCATTAGTATCATGGTGAGAGTGGGTTGGGAATCTGTCTGCCCCTTCCTGTATCCCCTCTTGATGGAACAGGAGCTGCATGCTCCATGTTTGCTTTATTTATTTAGTTGGTTTTCTTTCTTTGCAATTACTGGAATCAGAGATGCTGAATTGCACTTTAGATTTTACTTACAAAACCAATTTTGTTGTTGTTGTTCTACACAGAACTGCTGGTGAGTCTCCAATGTGCTGTTTGAGCAATGTAAAATGTGAGCATTTATTAAACACAATAATAAAAGGAATCCATGCAAAGAGAAGAACAGGATTAAACAACATGCTAAGATGACTCTCCAGCCTTGATTGTGAGGCACAGCAGGCTGCTGCAGCAGCTAAACATTGAGAGGGGGGAACTCACCACCACCACACAGTAGATAGGCACAGTGCAGCAACTGGAGACGTTTTGCAAAACTAGACACCAAGTATTGGTTCGACTTTCACATGAAGCGAGTGGGCTGATTCCTGCATCTAGATCCATGACCCACCTAAGATTTCAATGTAGAGTAGGGAGGAGACAAAGGAGTTTCTGTCACCAACACCCATACCAGTCTGCCTGACTCTCCTGAGATCTCCACCCTTACACTCCCTATACCTGAGTTTCAGGCTGTTTGGGTATGCCTACTTCCCCAGATGAAAGAGTTTCTTCTACTACCACCTATTCTTGAAGGGGAAATGCCCCCCTTAACTAGAATCTGGGTGGAGCAGAATAGGAAATCCCTCTTCCTTAAGAATGCAGGTAGTCCTCACTTAACAACCATTAGTTTAGTGATGGTTCAGACTTACGACGGTGCTGAAAAATCAATTTATGGCCGGTCCTCACACTTACAACCATCACAGCGTCCCTGCGGACACGTGATCACGATTTGGCAACCGGTTCACATTTATGACCATCACAGTGTCACGTGGTCACGTGATCGCCATTTTCGACCTTCCCAGCCGGCTTCTGGCAAGCAAAATCAATGGGGAACCACGTGATGTGCTTAACAACCATGTGGTTTGCTTAACGCCCGTGGTGATTCCCTTAATGACCGCTGCAAAAAAGGTCGTAAAATCAGATTGGATTCGCTTAATGACCACTTTGCTTAGCAACTGAAATTCTGGTCCCAGTTGTGGTCGTTAAGCGAGGACTACCTGTAAGCTCTTAAATGGTTCCACTTTCCTCTTTTTAGTAGGGTTACCAAGCTCCAGCTATTTTAGAGAGAGTGGTGCTAGATTACAAACCCCACACTGGAGTAGTCAAGAAAAGAAGGGTTTTTATTTTACTAAAAGCAACTAAATAAGGATTTTCTGTGTTTGCCCTTCAAGATAAAGGGTCTATTTAGTTTAAACAGAAGAAGGTATTTTCTAATTGAGCCCAGTGCTGCCATCACACACAGATCTCCCTCAACTGAGCTTCCTTTTTTCCCGTTACACTCCAAAACCTTTTGTAGCTCTTTGATTGTTTCTGCCTCTTCCACCACTTCTACTGTGACTAATATTCTGATCTACAGGCTAGGGAGAAAAAGAGTTCATTAGATCTCTTTTCCTTACTGCCCAGAACAACGTTCCTTTAGTTTGAGTAAATAACGGAATGATTGGATCTTATTTGAGGTATCTGGAGTGCAGAAACCGAGGTGCAACATCTCATGAGACATCCAAAACCTTTGGGTCCAGTCCTTCAGCACAAATCCAAAATTATATAAAGACTGGAATTTTAAGAGACAGAATGAGTATTAACTGTATGGAGAATAATTATGCTATATTAACTATTTAGTTGAATTAATTTTAATTATATCTGTCCTAAGCTAGTCACATCACCTAGCCATTCTTGGCTGATTTCCAAAAAGCTAAGCAGGACTAAAATGGAAGTTTACCAGGAAATCCAGTCAATGTAGGCTAGACTTGGAAGTCAAAAAAGCAACCCAGAAGATAGCACTGGCAACCACTTCTCCTGATTGCCAAGTTACCTGAAATTTTAGGCAGGAATTTCCCCTACTCTATTAGAAGAAGCACCACCAAGTCATCAATTAAAGGCAGGGACCCATTATTTATGTTCTCAAAGCAAGTACACAGATATGACCATTTGGGCTCCTACCCATATCTTTTTATGATGGATGCAGTAATCAAAATCAAGTGAAATCTTGCTGCCTCGAAATCATCTGCTTTCCCACTGAGTGCTACCAACTTTGAACCTTCCAATAGAAGAGAATGTGTGTAGCTCAGGGTTGAACTTTAGAGTCCTTGGTCAGGACCGCAACCAGGGTCTGTGTCACCTGGGGCAAACATGGATTCCGCGCCCCTCCCCCATGGGTTGGTGAGGGAGGTGTTGTCATTTTGGTGGGGGGGCCCCCAGCGCGGCACCTGGGGCGCATGCCCCGCTTGCCCCCCCTAGTTGCGGCCCTGTCCTTGGTGCTCTCTGAGCTTGGTTGTTTACTTGCAGACGTTTCATTACCCAACTAGGTAACTAGGTGCACTGATGATGTTACCTAGTCAGGTAATGAAATGTCTGCAAGCAAACAACCAAGCTCAGAGAGCACCAAGGACTCTACTTTGAATTTCCCTTGTATTGGTTGATTGTCTCTTTGCTTAACCAAAGCCTGGCTACCACACCAACAATTTATTTATCCATTCATTTCATTGCAGATTCTGGAACCAAAACTTAAGGGAATGAGAAAAAAATTATTCCATAGATCTGTTGGCCTTTTTTCCAATACTTCCAAAGTTCCTGATAATCAGGCTAACCTAGGGAAACCTTGTATTCTAACTGTGAGTAAAATCAAGGATTGGCGAATAAGACATATGAAATAAGTTTGTTTTTAAGAGCATAAAGACCTTTTGAAGATGATACTCTGGGGAATGGAAAAGCAACCCTATAAAATGCAAATTGCTAAAATTACTATCAATGGGGGTGGAGGTAAAGAGAGAGAGAAATTAACAGTATGCCTAGATGGGAGATAACTTAAATTGGAGCCTGTGCTTTTCTTCAAGAACATGAATCTTTTATAAACTTCTTTTATAATGTGTTTCTCCACATAGCTTTTGAGGAAATGGTGGCTTCTGAAATGCAGAGCAAATACTATTTATAGATTCCTCAATTCTCTTATTTCAAACAAGAGCTGAAAGGATGCTTGAAAGCATTAACACACCTAGTGCTTCTCCTAGCTTAAGATGATTAACTTTGCTACCACCGCATAATTAATCCTGGGCAACGCTGATTCTCTTTAAATTTATTCCCACATTACACTGAAGTGGCTGGCTCATGTATTTCACAGTACCCATCTTCAGAAAGCACAATCTTGGTCTATCAATATTAAAACAGCATCAAAGGGAGTCTGTGTAACCTGGGTTATGAACTTTTAATGCTATCGAGAGCAAAGTACCAATCTGGTAGTGCCACAATCAAATCTCTTCTCAATATTTCTACCTCTCTAGTGACCAAGAACTGTGTATATCTTTATATATGTGTGTATCCATATGTGTATAAAGCAAGGCAAGATGTTCATTATGGCAGCACTGTAAAATGGAACAAGAAGTTTGCATAGCACAATTGTCCACCAAGAACTGATGTATTGGGCAATTCAGGAAAGGAATGGGAAGCCACAGGCTAATTTCAGGAAATTGTTTCTTTGAGTTGGAAGTTGTTTTGTAGGGAATCCTCTCCAAAATGAAATCTGCTCTCTCAGCATTTCAGACCGATTTTAAGGCCAACATTTGCAACAAAAAAGTCTTTAGCGGAGGCTTGTGTGAATTTATTTCTTTATTTATAATAAGGCCACCCAGTTCAACACTGACTCAAGGCAGTGTGCAAATTGAAAAACAAGCACCATGGCTAAAATGATGCAAAAGAGAATAAAGATAACAGGAGGAACAAGCATACGCCATGGCCAAAACAGACAATACACTCCAGGCAGATGCACTGCAACTTATCCCAGTGGTTGGGGAAGGAAGCAGGTTTTCAAGGATTGTTTTTAAGGATTGCAAGGCCAGGGCAGTTCTAACCTCTGGGGGGATGCTACTCCAAAGGGCAGGTGCCATGACAGAGAAGGCATACTTTCAAGGGTCCATCAGATGACATTGCTTAATGGAGGGGACATGAAACCTGCATCCTTTGTCAGAACTTACAGGATGGGCAAGATTATGGGAAGAGCCATTGGGAGTCGGGCAGCATACAAATGTGAGAAATGAATAAATAAGTGGTCCCTCAGATAACCAGAGCCTAGTGCCACAAAGGGCTTTTAAGCGATAACCAACACCTTGAATTGCACCCTGAAGGCCCCGATTCAGTTCAAACTAGGAATTCAATAATTGAAGAGGACATGATTCTATCTGAGTTTTCAATTCAAGATTTGAGATGAACCAACTCAATCTGGGCTGCTTCAGAAGTCAAGTTCTGATCTGAAAAAAGATTTGTCCATTGAGTAAAATAGGGAAACATCAAATGTCTGTAAAGATTGGGGGGTTGTTTTGTCATAATGGAATAAAAATGTAAAGAAGGTAAACCATTCAGAGGACATTAATCCTGCCTAGTTTCTGCTGGGCACCTTAGGGATTCCACTGCAATAATTTCTGAAAATACTTTCCCCATGCCATTTTCAAGGGAAGTGTAGGGTTTAGGGATTAGCAGGAATGAAAAAAGGTGGGAGCCTTCAAATAGTGCAACTTAGAATCTCAGTTGCTGTAAACCAATGCAGAAAGTGTCCTGCCTAAAAATAAAAATACAGATGTTCAAAAACTATTATTTTAAAAAAATAGTCCTCCCTTAGACACAGAACCTGGCTGGGAGACTTTGAGCCAGCCCTCCTATCCAGCCCAAGAGTCATTATGGTATAGTGGTGAAAGTGCTGGATTAGAGTGGGGAGATCCAAGTTTTAGTCTTCCCTTAGGCACAGAAGCTTCCTGGGTGACTTTTGGACCAATCCCTCCCTCTCAGACCTAGATTGGGAAATCAAAATAATCTGTCTACCAACTCATACTGGACCAGTGTGGAAGACTACAGTGCATAACCTTCAATGAAGAGTCCTTCTTCCTGCAGTGGAGTGATTTGGGTTGATAATAATTCCTTGACAAAACAACAACAACAATAATAATAATACCTGAAAGACCAGGTTAGGGACAGATCATCATGGACAAAATCGATCTAGGTGGTCGCTAAGAGTTGACATCAACTCGATGGCATATAATCAACCAATCAATAATAAAAGCTATTATTATTTAGGAAATGTATATGGCTGCCCATCTTATATACCATAACTCTGGATGGCTCACAGCAACAACAATAAAACAAATAAGAAACAATAAAAAACCAACATCCAGAAAACAGCGCTTGGCACTGTAAAGCAACACTCCCTGGTACATAGACATCACAACCACTGGGTTCCAGCCTCACAATATCCCAGCGACTGGGGGAAGAGCCAGCTTTTTAAGGCCCTCGAGAAGACTAGAAGGGTTGTGGCTTGCCAGATCTCAGTGGGAGGGTGTTCCACAGGGCAGGGGCTGCTACCGAGAAGGTGCGCTTCCTAGGTCCTGCTAGATGACAACCTTTAAGGCATAGCTTTCCAAACTGTGTGTTGTAACACAGTACTGTGTCGCCTGCGGGGCCCAGGTGTGTCGCACGAAAACCTGGAAGCGCTGATGGCACGCCACCGCCGTGCATGGCAGCAGGCCATCAGCGCTTCCGGGTTTTTGCATGGCACACCAGGACACTGCCACCACCACCGCAGCGTGAAAAAACCCGGAAGCGCCACGGTGGCACACAAAGACCTGGAAGCGCCGCCATGGCGGCAGCGCGCGAAAACCTGGAAGTGTCGCCACCACAGTGGCGTGCGGAAACTTGGAAGCGCCGTGGTGGCAGTGGCACTTCCGGGTTTCCGCACGCCGCCGTTGGTGGGTCGCCAACGTGAAAAGTTTGGAAAGCCCTGCTTTAAGGGAAGGGACCTGGAGCACGCCCACCCCATCAGACCTGGTGAAATGGATAGATACCCTCAGGGAGAGGTGGTCCCACAGATAACCTGTCCCCATGCTATGCAGGGCTTTAAGAGTGAACTATACTTCAGAGAGGAAGCTGCAGTCCCATCTGATCCCTCTGGCTTAATCTGACAAAGAAGATCTCACATCCTGTTATGTCTGGGGCAGCACCCTGAGAGGCCGCTAGAGCAGTGTTCTCAACCTTGGCAACTTTCTGATGTGTGGACTTCAACTCCAAGAATTCCCCAGCCAGCCATTGGGGGAGATGGGCGGTGATATAAATTTAAATAAAGAAATAAAGAAATATCTAATTCAAAAATATCTTACAGATCTTTCTAAGAGTTTTCCTTCTGAAATGTATCTGAAATATATTTTTAAAAAATTCCCCTCACCCCTATGGGTGGTATGTGTCTTCCTCAACCTCGGGTCCTCTACCAGAGGCCTGGGAGTTTGAGGGTTCTGCGCAGTATTTTAGTTGTTCCTAGCACTGCACTCTTCTGGACAGAGAGCTCTGATGTTGTTCCTGGGATCTGTTGGAGCCACTATCCCACCTTAGGAGTCACAGCCCTGAGTGCTCCTACCACCACTGGGACCACTTTGGCCTTCACTCTCCACATCCTCTCTAGTTCCTCTTTCAGGCCCTGGTGCTTCTCATACTCCTTCTTCCTGATGTTGCTGTCACTTGGCACCACTACATCTATCACCACTGCTGTCTTCTGATCCTTGTCTACTACCACAATGTCTGGTTGATTGGCCAGTACCTGCCTGTCTGTCTGGATCTGGAGGTCCCACAAGATCTTAGCCCTGTTATTCTCCACAACCTTCTGTGGAATCTCCCATCTGGACTTGGGAGGGCCTAGCTCATACACTGTGCAGATGTTCCTGTACACAATACCAGCTACTTGGTAGTGCTGTTCAGTGTATGTTGTTCCTAGCTGCATCTTACACCCTGCCACTATGTGTTGGACTCTCTGAGGCCTCTCTGCACAGTCTGCACCTTGGATTGAGCAGCTGGATAGTGTAGTGGTTAGAGTACTATCCTTTGACACGGGAGACTGGGGTTTGAATCCTGGCTGGTACCTACCTTACCAGTAGGGGTCCTTGGGCAAAGACCCCCTAACGCTTCACCTGACTACCTTGGATATGAGAGTGATGTGAACTAAGAGAGTCATGCTGGCTCAGACATCACCCAGATTAAGGTCTGCGCCAGATGTTGGGGAACCAGGACAATCTGACGATAAGCGGGTTACTGGAACAAACTATACATGGACAAGACAAGAGAACCTGGATGGATGATAGAAGATAGATAGATAGATAGATAGATAGATAGATAGATAGATAGATAGATAGATAGATAGATGATAGATAGATAGAAGATAGATAGATAGATAGATAGATAGATAGATAGATAGATAGATAGATAGATACTTTCTGAACTATTTGGCTCATTGTACTATATAAGCAATGTACAACCTGCTGTTTCAAAAGTATCACAACTCAACGTTAGAATTTTCCAGACACTCAAAGGGCAATCTCGTTATTTCAAGCTCTGCAAGGCATAAAAAAATATATTGCAGTGGTGACAACATCACTTAAAGATATTTATTTCTTAATACACCCAGGAGAGAAATAATGACCAGGCTGCAGATAAAGAAAGGGGCAATTGTTGTTTCGGCAAGTTCTTGCTGTTTAACAACTGATCTGCAATCTGAAAGTAGAAATAAACAGCATTCTTTTCACTGGAAATGTTTCTCTTTGGGCTTAAGTGTACAGGGATTGTTCCAGGATGAGGTTACCATGCAGAGATGTGTGCAACTAGTTCAACAGTAGCCAGGGTCTCGAACAGGAGAGCCATGTTATATCGACTACTTTTTAAATTACAGTTCATGATATGGCAGAAAGTACTGCTCTGTCAAGCCTGAAAAGGCAATAGTCTTTAAATAGACTCAACGTGGAAAGAAAGAAGCAAGCCAGAAAGGATTGTATGTCAGGAGTTTCAATCTAGGAATTGAAATAAAGCATAGTGGCAGGCAAGGGGCAGTTTTTGGTATACAGAACTTCCCCAGCCTGTTGCGAGCAACATGTCCTTGGTTTCTTATTCCCATAATCTTAGCCAGCAAGGGGATTATAGGAGCCCAAATGCAAGTCCAGAAGTTGATGAAGCTTGTGTGCATTTCAACCTCAGCCTCAGTCATAGGTATTTCCTGCTTTTTTAAGCCAGAAGAGCCCTGTGTGTGTGTGCGTGCGTGCGTGCGTGTGTGTGTACACACACATACAAGCAATTGTAAATGTGGACAGGAGGATGGCTGTACACAGTGCAACACCACTATCTTCACCAAAAGCATTTCAGTTGCTCTCTCACGGCTTTCATTTGAAGGAAATAACTTTGGCTCTCATTCTTTTGTGAAGCACAGATCCATTGCTTTTAGATTTGAGAAATTGTAGCATCACAAAACAACAAACAACACAACCTGACTTAGCAAATGTAGACCTGTACATTAACCTCCCTTTATTCACATTCCAAATAATTTGCTTAAATAGCATCTTTATGCCCGATTGGTAGATGTTTAAGCTGTTGCTCCTGGAAACAGGATTATTGGATTCAATGGACCAGCTATAAATCTCTTTGGATGTTCATATATAAATAGCAGAAATTGGAAGAGAAAAAAGAAAAATAAAAGGAAAAAGAATTTAGCATCAGTTTTAGCAAACCAAACTTAAAACCACAATAGAGCCCTTTCAGATGAGTAAAGATAGTAAAACGAACAAAACAAGTGAATGTTGAAACAGCCAATCAAGGGAAGCAGTCAAAATGTCTTGTGGAATTATTAGATGGCTCGGGCAGAAAAGGAATACTGAAGAAATAATTCAAGGGAACTGCAGGGAAGCCAAGTGAGGCTTCATTTCGGACGATGTTGAAAGGATCCCCATGCTTGAAATTTTATTTTTGGAGAGCACATCTCAAGTAGATGTAACAAAAGGGTGACATTTTAGAATGTACTGACAAATGAAAAAATAATGAGCCACTGAGGCCAAATGGCATCCACATTGCTTGAACATCCTTTAAAAAATGAGCCAGACTATTGCTGATTGGTGACTTACAGTTCAACTAAAATATGACCTTGAGGATTAATATATGCACCACCCAAAGGAGAGCAGCAGAATCCCATCCATCTAATTCCCATCATAGGCAAATGGGGGGAGGGTGGTATTATAGTTATCAATATTGAAGGACAAGATTTGGTGGGAGACAATCAACGCGGCTTCTGCACAGGTTCTGCTCTGCATTATTCATTGGAATGTGCAAATCCTTCAAAAGAGAACACACAGGAGTGCAGAAGAAGCATTTCTTTTCAAAGTGTCAAAGCAGCTCTATCAAGCTTGACTCGAGGGAGCCTTTAGCTTTACGCCAAGTAAATGTGCGATGCGGAGGAGCAGCTCTGGAATTCCTCCTGCCAGCATCTCCAAAATAGTTTTGCATCACCCTATTGAGGCACTGGTGTGTTTCTCAGCCACATTGAAAATGAAGCTGGGAAGGATCTTAATCCATTTCTATCCTTGTTGTCCAGCATCAAGAGAACACTGGGTGTTCTCAAGGGAAACTATGATGTGCTTCCAAGCATTGAAAAGCAACTCCCCGTCGGGGGAGATGGGCGGTAATAGAAATATGAACAATAAATAAATAAACTCGATACTGGGGGGCCTGAAGAGGGTTGCTATTACACTGTGGTGTAATGATTAAAGTTCGAGTCCCCCCTTATTCACAGGAGCTCACTGAGTAATTTGGGGTCTGTCCTTCTCCCCTCAGCCTAACCTACATCACCAAGTTGTCACTGTGGGGGGAAATGGGAGGAGGAAGCATGATGTACATCATCCTGACCGCTGAAGGAAAGGCAGAATACAAATCTAACAAATAAATAAGATGCGTAGGACCATAACTGCTGAGGACCAGACTGCCTTTTAAAACCTTGTTTTGGGGTTTTTTAAATTGTCTTTGCAATTGGTGGTTTTCCACTTGACTGTTTCATTTCTCTACATCACTCCAGCTCCTTCAGGAAGGAGAAAGGTATAAAAATATAGGTGATATGATGATGGTGATAATGATAATGATGGTGATAACCACATGACACATCTTATATTTTATTATTTTATTATTTTATTTATTATTTTATTTTATTTTTATTTTATTTTATTTTATTTTATTTTATTTTATTTATTATTTTATTTTATATTTTATTTTATTTTATTTTATTTTATTTTATTTTATTTTATTTTATTTTATTTTATTTTATTTTATTTTATTTTATTTTATTTTATTTTATTTTATTTTTACGGGGCGCGGTAGCTCAGCGGGTTAAACCGCTGAGCTGGTAGTCTGCCGACCATAAGGCCGGCGGTTCGAATCCGCGTGGCGAGGTGAGCTCTCGTCACTAGCCCCAGCTTCTGCCAACCCAGCAATTCGAAAGCTAAGGCAAGTAGATAAATGGGTACCACTCACATGGGGCAATTTGCTGGCGTCCTTTCGGGGGTCGCCCTCGAACCGAAAAAGACCTGGTTGATTCCCGTGGATAACGGCGGAGGACGGCGGATCCTGATGACAACTTCCTGTACGTCAGCAGCCGGCTCGGAAGCGAGGCATTCTGGGGCATGTAGTCCGATGCCTGTGGAAGAAGAGTCGGTTCCCTTATCCCCTCCCTAATGCACGGTAATTATAACATTGTTAAATATATGATGTATAATATATGTATTCAATGATTGTAAGCTGCCTAGAGCCCTCCGTCTAGGGAGGGGATAGGTGGGGTATAAATACGTTAAAATAAAAAATAAATAAATATTTTATTTTATTATTTTATTATTTTATTTTATTTTATTTTATTATTTTATTTTATTTTATTATTTTATTTTATTTATTTTATTTTATTATTTAATTTTATTTAATTTAATTTAATTTTATTTTATTTTATTATTTATTTTATTTTATTATTTTATTTTATTATTTTATTTTATTTTATTTTATTTATTTTATTTTATTATTTTATTTTATTTTATTTTATTTTATTTTATTTATTTTATTTTATTTTATTTTATTTTATTTTATTTTATTTTATTTTATTATTTTATTATTTATTTTATTTTATTTTATTATTATTTATTTTATTTTATTTTATTTTATTATTTTATTTTATTATTTTAGAAAGGGCACTTCCAGTCCAGCTAAAAAGCAGGTGGGAGAGTTATTTCTCACACTGACAGAAATGACAAAGTGCAGGTGCAAACTGCATCTCCTTCACAAAAGAGAGAAGTTTTCAGCCCTCTGCAAATGGCAAAAGGTTGGTCCTCTAAACTGCCTATATATAGGTGCCTATAGAGAGAGATCTCCAGCAAAGGAGATCATTACCTTGTCATGGTGCTGGAGCTTGAGCACCTCAATGAAACCATGAGCTAAACCGTGAAGGGACACCCAAGACAGGAAGGTCGTGGCAGAGAGGTCAGACTAAATACGATCCCTGGGGAAGGTAATGGCAACCCACCCCAGTATTCTTGCCGTGAAAACTAAATGGATCAGTACAACCAGAGATATGTCGGTATACATATCGGTATATGTCGGTATATGCGTAGTTTTATGCTGGTTCACCTCCTTCCTCCAGGGCCGCTCCCAGTCGGTGGTGGTAGGGGAGGAGAGATCCAGCCCGCGACCGCTCCTGTGTGGGGTACCGCAGGGCTCGGTTCTCTCTCCTCTCCTATTCAACATCTACATGAAACCGCTGGGTGAGGTCATCCGACACCATGGGATGAGGTATCATCAGTATGCGGATGATACTCAACTGTATATCTCCATCCCAGGTGAAGTAAGTGATGCAGTGACCACCCTGTCCCAGTGCCTGGGGGCTGTGAGGGCCTGGATGGGGAACAACAGGCTTCAATTGAACCCTGGCAAGACCGAGTGGCTGTGGATCGATGGCTTAGCGTCTTCTGGGAAATTATCATCTTTGGTTCTCAATGGGGTAGCACTGCCCCATTCAGAACCGGTGCGCAACTTGGGGGTCCTTCTAGACTCACGACTCCTGCTCGAAGAGCAGGTGGCAGTCGTGGCTAGGAGGGCTTTTGCACAGCTTCGGCTGGTGCGCCAGTTGCGCCCGTTCCTCGATCGCGATGCCCTCCGGACAGTCACTCATGCTCTCGTCATCTCCCATGTAGATTACTGCAATGCGCTCTACATGGGGCTACCCTTGAAGACTATCCGGAAGCTACAGCTGGTGCAGAATGCGGCCGCGCGAGCAATTTTGGGTGCACCAAGATCTGCACATGTAACACCACTGCTCCGCGAGCTACATTGGGTGCCGGTTTGCTTCCGGGTACAATTCAAGGTGTTGGTTATCACCTTTAAAGCCCTACACGGCATGGGGCCAGAATACCTGAGGGACCGTCTTATCCCCATATTATCGATCCGCCCCACCCGATCATTCAGGGAGGGCCTGCTACGAGCCCCATCAATTAAAGAGTGTCACCTGATGGGGTCTAGGAGACGGGCCTTCTCTGTAGTTGCTCCTACACTGTGGAACACCTTGCCCCCGGAGTTGAGACAGATCTCCTCCCTCCCGACCTTTAGGAAAGATCTGAAGACCTGGTTCTGCCGCCTGGCATGGGAAGGAGGAAGGGATAGTTCCTCATGGGGGTGGCTTGTCCCTTAATCCTAAAAAGTCCTCCCTTTATTACTCTTTCGTCCATCTGGATTTTATTTTTATAATTATTTATATTAATTGTATGAATTGATGTTTTATATTGTATGTTCTATTTTAATTCTTTTTTGTTATAAACCGCCCAGAGTTTCCCGTTGGGGGGAGATGGGCGGTCATATAAATTAAATAAATAAATAATAATAATAATAATAATAATAATAATAATATCGGAAGATGGGACTCCCAGGTCAGAAGATGGTCAAAATGCTACTGGGAAGGAACAGAGGATACGTTCAACTAGCCCCAGATGTGATGACGCAGCTAGCTCAAAGCCGAAAGGACGGCTAGCGGCCGATGGTGCTGGTGGTGAACGACGAATCCGATATTCTAAAGATCAACACACCATAGGAACCTGGAATGTAAGATCGATGAGCCAGGGCAAATTGGATGTGGTTATTGGTGAGATGTCAAGATTAAATATAGACATTTTAGGTGTCAGTGAACTGAAATGGACTGGAATGGGTCACTTCACATCAGATGACCACCAGATCTACTACTGTGGACAAGAGGACCACAGAAGAAATGGAGTAGCCTTCATAATTAATAATAAAGTGGCTAAAGCAGTCCTTGGATACAATCCAAAAAACGATAGAATGATCTCAATTCTATTGGGTAGTCAAACGACACCTGGAATTACAGGCAAGCATGGTCTGGGAGAACAAAATGAAGCAGGACATAGGCTGATAGAATTTTGCCAAGACAACTCACTGTGCATAACAAACACTCTCTTCCAACAACCTAAAAGACGACTTTATACATGGACTTCACCAGATGGTCAACACTGAAATCAGATTGACTACATCCTTTGCAGCCAAAGGTGGTGGACATCTATACAGTCGGTAAAAACAAGACCTGGAGCTGACTGTAGTTCAGATCACAAACTTCTTATTGCAAAATTTAGAATCAGACTAAAGAGAATAGGGAAGACCCACAGATCAGTTAGATATGAGCTCACTAATATTCCTAAGGAATATGCAGTGGAGGTGAAGAATAGATTTAAGGGACTAGATTTAGTAGATAGGGTCCCAGAAGAACTATGGACAGAACAACATTGTTCAGGAGGCAGCAACAAAAAACGTCCCAAAGAAAAAGAAAACCAAGAAGGCAAGATGGCTGTCTGATGAGACAGTGGAAGTAGCCCAAGAAAGAAGGAAAGCAAAAGGCAACAGTGATAGGGGGAAATATGCCCAATTAAATGCAAAATTCCAGAGGTTAGCCAGAAGAGATAAGGAATTATTTTTAAACAAGCAATGTGTGGAAGTGGAAGAAGACAATAGAATAGGAAGGACAAGAGACCTCTTCCAGAAAATTAGAAACATCGGAGGTAAATTCCAGGCAAAAATAGGTATGATCAAAAACAAAGATGGCAAGGACCTAACAGAAGCAGAAGAGATCAAGAAAAGGTGGCAAGAATATACGGAAGATCTGTATAGGAAGGATAATAATATTGGAGATAGCTTTGACGGTGTGGTCAGTGAGTTAGAGCCAGACATCCTGAAGAGTGAGGTTGAATGGGCCTTAAGAAGCATTGCTAATAACAAGGCAGCAGGAGACGACGGTATCCCAGCTGAACTGTTTAAAATCTTGCAAGATGATGCTGTCAACGTGATGCATGCCATATGCCAGCAAATTTGGAAAACACAAAAATGGCCATCAGATTGGAAAAAAATCAACTTATATCCCCATACCAAAAAAGGGAAGCATTAAAGAATGTTCAACCTATCGAACAGTGGCACTTATTTCACATGCCAGTAAGGTAATGCTCAAGATCTTGCAAGGTAGACTCCAGCAATTCATGGAGCGAGAATTGCCAGATGTACAAGCTGGGTTTAGAAAAGGCAGAGGAACTAGAGACCAAATTGCCAATATCCGCTGGATAATGGAGAAAGCCAGGGAGTTTCAGAAAAACATCTATTTCTGTTTTATTGACTATTCTGAAGCCTTTTGACTGTGTGGATCATAACAAATTGTGGCAAGTTCTTGGTGGCATGGGGATACCAAGTCATCTTGTCTGCCTCCTGAGGAATCTGTATAACGACCAAGTAGCAACGGTAAGAACAGAGCACGGAACAACAGACTGGTTTAAGATTGGGAAAGGAGTACGGCAGGGTTGTATACTCTCACCCTACCTATTCAACCTGTACGCAGAACACATCATGCGACGTGCTGGACTTGATGAATCCAAGGCTGGAGTTAAAATCGCTGGAAGAAACATTAACAATCTCAGATATGCAGATGATTCCACTTTGATGGCTGAAAGCGAGGAGGAGCTGAGGAGCCTTATGACGAAGGTGAAAGAAGAAAGTGCAAAAGCTGGGTTGCAGTTAAACCTCAAAAAAACCAAGATTATGGCAACCAACTTGATTGATAACTGGCAAATAGAGGGAGAAAAAGTGGAGGCAGTGACAGACTTTGTATTTCTAGGCACAAAGATTACTGCAGACGCTGACTGCAGCCAGGAAATCAGAAGACGTCTACTTCTTGGGAGGAGAGCAATGGCAAATCTTGATAAAATAGTTAAGAGCAGAGACATCACACTGACAACAAAGGTCCGCATAGTTAAAGAAATGGTATTCCCTGTAGTAACCTATGGCTGTGACTGCTGGACCATAAGGAAGGCTGAGCGAAGGAAGATAGATGCTTTTGAACTGTGGTGTTGGAGGAAAATTCTGAGAGTGCCTTGGACTGTAAGAAGATCAAACCAGTCCATACTCCAGGAAATCAAGCCAGACTGCTCACTTGAGGGAATGATATTAAAGGCAAAACTGAAGTACTTTGGCCACATAATGAGAAGACAGGATACCCTGGAGAAGAAGCTGATGCTAGGGAAAGTGGAAGGCAAAAGGAAGAGGGGCCGACCAAGGGCAAGATGAATGGATGATATTCTGGAGGTGACGGACTCAACCATGGGGAAGCTGGGGATGGTGACGGCCGACAGGAAGCTCTGGCGTGGGCTGGTCCATGAAGTCACAAAGAGTCGGAAGCGACTGAACGAATAAACAACAACAATAGAGAGAGATGCCATAGTTCCTGGAATTTTTGTGTTGTACCCTTATTCTTCCTTCTATTTTAAACAAACACAAAGAAAACATCGCCTCAATATCACCAAGAACTAATAGGTAGCTCTAGAGCAGGGGTCCCCAAACACTTCAGCTCATCAACCCCTTCATGAAGTTTCAGATTGTTCATCGACCCCCAAACATTCATTATATGTAGGCTGACCATATGTCCCGTTTTGAATGGGACAGTCCCATTTTTTTAGCATTTTTCAACCGTCCTGTCATTTTCATAAAAATCTCAATTTTGTCCTGTTTTCAAACCCGGCGGGAATGGCGCAGAAGGAGGATCCGAGCCGGAGCGCAGACCGTGGGGCAGGGTTTGTAGGCGGGAGCCAATCGCGTGGACCGGGGGACAGGGTTTGCAGGCGGGAGCCAATCGCCTGTCTTTTTCATGAATATGGAATATTACATAATATTTGTAATATTCTGTCCTGTTTTGTCATCCTGAAAAATGGTCAGCCTAATTATATGAAAATAATTTAATAAATACTACTTTAACTAATAGTACTGCAAATAATAATAATAACAACATCGACCCGTTGGATAGTCCCATCGATGCTTGGGAGGCAATATTGGCCACTTTGGAGAACCCTGCTCTAGAGTTTTGTGAACATATGTTATTCACAAGGTGACTGAGAAAGGTGTGTGTGTAACTGTCCTGTCTTTTTCTGTGCAATCATCTTTCTGGAAGACTGCAGCCCCCCTGGTTCCCACATTTCAATTAGTTCCCTTGAAAAGAGGTCATGAGGAAACTCCTGCGAAGCTGCTTTTTCAAATAAGGAAGTGCATGCAATCCTGAAGGTTGCAGAAAGATGAAGAGCTGCTTCACTTCTGCTACCTTGTTAAATTAGTTCAAGAACAGAAATTCAAAAGCATCCTGAAAATGTGGTTTTAAACAAAAAAAACACCACCACCAAAACATAGAGGGGAAGAAAGTGTTCAGAAAACTGATGACAGATATTTCAGCACCGTAATAACTCAAAATAAGTGTGTGTGTGTGTGTGTGTGTGTAGGTACATATGTATGTACATAGAGTTGCTGGGAGTAGGGCGGCATATACATTTTTTATATTATTATTATTATTATTATTATTATTATTATTATTATATCAATTAATAGCTGGATAGCATATCACCTAAAGAAAAGTAGTTCAAGAATGGAGTGCAGTTTGGAAGCCCACTTCAGCACAGAGTATTTGGCCCTCCGTGATCAACCACCCTTCAGTTCTTCTGCAAGAGAGGTAGTTAGAATCAGACCTGGATTTGACCTCCAAGTGTAGCACTGTGATCACACAGTGACCACACTCCCATCCCATCCTATCCCATATTGTCTGCCTTGGGTAAATCACTACTTTTCAGTTCAGGTCAGGCTTGCTTATAAAACAAACTGGACTTTCTGGAAACATTTTCATTGATTGATTGATTGATTGATTGACCATATTTATATGGCCACCCATCTACCCAAGGCACTCTGATCATTTGGCATTAGTGAAGCAAAAGAGTTTCTCTTTCACAGTAGCCTCCCTGCAGGAGAGAAATGTTGAGCTCATTTTCTACATCAGTGTCACATTTATTTTGGCTCCTCGCCACTCACTCTTGCTTAGTTCCATGCAGATTTTCTCTTGCTCCAGGATTGCCCTATTTTAGCTCCCAAGGCAGTTCACTCAGGATAGAATTGCTTGCTTGTTTATTAAATGTGGAGCCTTCCTCTAGAGCAGTGTTTCTCAACCTCAGTAACTTTAAGCTGTGTGGACTTCAACTCCCAGAATTCCTCAGCCAGCTTGCTGGGCGGAATTCTGGGAGGTGAAGTCCACACAGCTTAACGTTGCTGATGTTGAGAAACACTGTTCTAGAACCTCTCCTCTCTGTATCTATCTACCTTGCAAATATTGACTTATTTCTGTTAAGTGTCAGAGACATGGGCAGTGTTGGGCTTCAGGGTTTATTGACCATGGTCTAGAGATTTCTAGAGACGTTTCGCCAGCAACTGTGGCTGGCATCTTCAGAGGCAAAGTGGTCTGCTATGCATGTTCCGCTACTACGCCATAATGATCATAAAATTCAATTCAAGGACACACAAGTGCTGTCAATAACATCAAATAATTACATACAACTGCACAAAGAGGCTATTGAGATCCACAAACAACCCAACAGCTTCAACATGAACAAAGAAAGTCTGAAGATTAGCAAAACCTGATTACCTGCCCTGCACCACACCAAGATCCTGCCCAAAAGCAGGACCAACCAGGAACCAGCTCCCCAAAATGGGCAAATCAGAAAATTGCCTGGACAAGGACCTAATCAGGACTCAGCTGCTCAGACTAACCAACCAGAACCCAGCACAAACCAAGAACCAATTGGGAATCAGCACTCCAAAAATGACCAACCAGAAGTCAGGACACCTGGCTATAAAGACAGGAGCCCAGTCAGTCCTTGCTCATTTGCCTATAGTCTGCATAGCGGGCCACCTTGCCTCTGATGATGCCAGCTGCATTTGCTGGTGAAGCATCAGGAAATCTGTTCTCTAGACTATAGCTTTCCAAACTCTGTGTCACGACACTTTAGTGTGTCGCAACACAGTTTAGTGTGTCGCAACACAACCTGGAAGCGGCGGCGGGTGTGTGCACGGCGGCGGTGTGCACGGCGGCGGTGTGCACGGCGGTGGTGGCACTTCCATGTTTTAGCAGAAAACATGAGGCCGCCACCGCCGTGCATGCCCCCATGCCGCCGCCGCCGTTGGTGTGTCGCCAACGGCAGCACTTTGGAAAGCACTGCTCTAGACCATGGTCCCTAAACCCTGAAGTCCAACGCTGCCCGTCAGATACCAGCCATGAAAGCCTACACCACTATATGGCAGAAACATGCTTGTACAGCTTCGGTTACTGTTGGCATCCCCCAAAATGGCTGAATTGCTCATTCATATATATGTGTAGAGGTTGCAAGTCAAATGTTGCAGCTGTAAGACACTAAGAAAGTGTTTTTCTGCTAAGTTTCCATTTCATTCCCAGCTAAAGATACTTCTTGAGGAGCATAATTGCTGGGAAGACCCTTGTTTAAATTAATATTGATGGCAGTTGGTGGACAACAAGTTGCGAGTTTGAAATAAAGTTGTGAAACAAAGAGCAGGAGGTCTGAGTTTTGCAACCATCTTGTGGAGTCTTTGGTGCTCTCTGAGCCTTGTTGTTTTCTTGCAGACGTTTCATTGCCAGGCTATGAAAGTGTTTTCGCACTGAAGATGTTGCCTAGCCTGGCAATGAAACGTCTGCAAGAAAACAACAAGGCTCAGAGAGCACCAAGGACTCCACAGTTCAACCCTGAGCTACAAATATTCTCTTTGATTGGTAACCATCTTGTGGCAAAATTTCTGGGATAGGTAGGGACTGAGGCTCTGCTTTGGGGAAAATCAATGTTTGCTTTAAATATCAAAGCACTATCTGCTCACCCCCTCTCCATATTCAGCTTGCATATTTGTAAATTAGGTATTACAAACTTACCCTGAGACTTCAGCTGCAGGAGAGAGGGCACAAAACACTAGTCTAGAAATTGTTCTCCTTCCTCTAAAGGGGTAACAGAGCTGATTGCTGGCCAATGAGGGCAACTGAAGATGATTAATGGGAAGAGAGGAAAAATGAAACGGAGGTTCCTTTCAGGCCTTGTTATTTTTAGAAAATAAGTCATCAGATGCTGCTGCTGCTGCCACCATCAGGTGCATAAAGTGTCATTTAGTTATTAATGGCCTATTAACTGTAAAAGGTTCTACTTTTCCTTCCTAATCTCCTGCCACTGAGACTATGCAGAACTTTCCTGAAAGTCAGCTTTACCCATAACAGGTCCATGTGGGATACATTTGCCTTCTTGACATGGCAATTCCTGCATTTTATTTTAGGATACATATGTCCTGTGGGGTTTATATCTCACCTTTATGTTAATTTATTTATTTATCACATTTATTCACCACCCATCTCACTGAGTGCTCACTCAGACTTAATACTTCAGGAATGGCATCCCCACATTTAAATTCATACTATCTGAGACAGAAGCACAGCAAGGGCAGCCATCAAGGGAACAAAGAGCAGAGACTCAAAAGAACGGTTTGGAAATTCAACAAAATTCAGCCCGATAGCCTCTGAAGTTGAAGACCGCTAAAATGTACTCCATCCTCAAGGCCATGGAATCAAAAAGGCCCTCCTTGTGCCTCCAGACAGAGACTCCATCAGAAATGTAATAGGTGGACAGGATTTTGTGTACATCCCAAATGTTTGACTTTTGTTTTAAAAGGGATGTTTTAAAGGGATTTTTTAAAAATTGTAAAATAAATCAGCAT
This sequence comes from Charina bottae, assembly GCA_023362775.1. NCBI lineage: Eukaryota > Metazoa > Chordata > Lepidosauria > Squamata > Charinaidae > Charina > Charina bottae. The sequence goes on along the minus strand of JALMGJ010000017.1, from coordinate 3,965,367 downwards.
ATGTTTTCATACATACATACATACATACATACATACATACATATTTAAAAGTTTCAGAAAGAACATAAAAACGAACACAAACTAATACAGAATAACGAATCAACCCTGGTGATCAATGGGGTGACAGATGTCGCAGCCAGATCGCCCTCACATCCACAGAATAAAGGGAAAAAAGAAAAGTGAAGAAAGAAAAGATAAAAAGAAATAGAAAGAAGCTTCTGATTTTCTTTGCAGCAAATATGATTAGAAAGTTAACCCTTACTCTATGATTATAGAAAAAGCTCACTTTTTTCTATTATCCATTTTTTTTCTAATCATCAAAACCACATATCATAAGTGCATTTTTTCTGCTTCATGCAAAATGTCTATAAGGGGTTCCCAGTCAGCCATAAATGTAGATATTGCTTTTTCTCTGATCAAAGAAGTCAATTTAGCCATCTCTGCAAATTCCATCATCTTCACCAACCATTCCTCTATTGTGTTGACCTTTTCCACTTTTGAGCATATAGTAATCTTGCTACAGTTGTCATATGTTTTCCATTTATAACTTTTCCAAATAGATGGGGCTTTGTATCTAATTTTCCTTTGGGTATGTGGTTGTTAGCATAAAAATGCAAGGTGGCTTTTTCTTATACCTTTACCAGTCCTGAGCTACATTTTCCCTCTATTCTTTCCTCAACCATGTTAGGAAGTACTTTTTCTCTCTTCTGAGAGATGATAAAGTAAGTGCAAAGCAGTTTCACCTTCTCCCTATTAAAATTATTACTGCCCTCTCTTCCCTGTGCAACAGACACACAGTCTCTTTGACTTTTGTTTTATCTTGATTCTTTGGCTCTTATTTATCTTATTTTATAATTCCCCAAACCGTTTTTTATTTTATTTTACATTCCTCCCCAGCCATATCTTACTTTGAGCTTTAGCCATCTTAGCTGAACCCTTACAGCAGTGCTTTCCAACGTGCCGCCATTGGCGACACACCAACGGCAGCGGCGGCGGCGCGGGGGCGCACGGGGGGCGTGCGGTGGCTGCAGCAGCGGCCTCCGCTAAAATGCAGAACTGCTGATGGTGCACCACTGCTGCCGCCGCCATGCACACTGCCGCCGCCACACTGCCTCCGTGCACGCCCCCACCACCGCTTCCGGGTTGTGTTGCAACACACCAAACTGTGTGTTGCGACACACTAAAGTGTCATGACACACAGTTTGGAAAGCTATGCCTTACAGGTTCAAACTATGAATTTGTACTATTCCTCTTTCACCTTCATTGGCTAAAGGTGGGACCAATTACATCATCTCTGGAAAACCATTTGGGAAAGGCACCTAGACAGTTCCAGACACCTGAATTACTGCAAAGTAATTGTTGTGGAATTCATGTTTCAGAAGTGATAATTGGTGAGTGTTCCTACAACCTGGGGCATGAATAAGGGGAAACAGAAATAAATAATTACAAGGGTTTAAAAATAATCTACAGCAAAAATCTTGCTAAGAGTTTGGACTATTAAAATTTAAAATGGAAAATGGGTTTGGCAGACTTTGGATTTTGCTTATTTTAAAGTATTTCCAAATTAATTAAATAACTTAAATAAATAAATAGTACAGACATTCGTGGGAAAGAGGACTGTTTAGATTCTCCAAGAGAAATTATTGGTCAATTTTTCTAAACAAAAAGTCAAGGGACTGTCATTAAAGTGCATAGACTGTAGAATGTGTTGAATGAGATGAATGAATTAAGAATATAGAGAAAGGGAAAAGGAAAAAAAAGAGAGAAAAAGAGAAAAGCTCCCTTTTGGCTGTTGCTTTCCCTTGTTGGCTATTATAAGGGAAGCAGTGAAAGAAGAGAGGAGAGGATCACTAACACAGCAAACACCAGGAAAGGCAAACCGCCCAGGGTCCCTCCTTGTGGGGGAGATGGGCAGGATATAAATGTAATAAATAAATAAATAAATTACACCAGGGATGTTACAAAGGATGTTTAAGGATGTTGGAAATTCAGCAAATCAACATGCCTCATTTGCATGTAGATGAGTTCATCCCAGGATGCAATTCTCCGTGTCTTTGAGGAAGTTGTTTTGTTGCCACTCCCACTTCCTCCTTCTCCCTTCGTAGTCAGCTCTCTCTGATTTCTTCCACTGGAGGAGTAGGACGCACGTGCCTGAGCTCCTTCCATCAAGAGGCCATACCTAGGCCTCAAGCCCCTTTTCTCCATGCGGCCCTGGCAGCAACATAAGGCCAGGGGTCTAGGGAACCATAGAAGAATAATTTCTCAAAAAAATGGATGTAACTGGACCAATAAATGTAAGAACTCTTTTGTACTTACTTTTTGAACCTACTATGTCTAAGCGTGTGATTCTTTATGCTTGGGTGGGCTAAAAGTGTAAGATTAAAGACCTGGATTTCTCTAATGTGCTCACTGGCTCTGTTTTTAAACAATATTCTTTTTCTGTGCATGAGCTTATACTACGTTAAGCTCTGCTCCATTCACAGGCCACTGAATTATCTTCAAAGGAATGGGGGAAGGATATAATAAAGTTGATGAAAACTTTACTGGCTGAAAAATTTGCAAATATGGAAGAGAAATTGAATAAAAAATTGGAAGAATCTGCTAGATTGGAGGAGTTAAATGGAGGAAAAAATGGAGATCCCAGAAAATAAGACGGAAATAAGAACCAGAGAAATGAATGAAGATCTGGAGATGGCATTATCAGAATTAAGAGAGGAAGAAATCCATCTGAGATTGAGCATAATTTTGAAACAACCTGGGGAAGGCATTCTTTATTTATTTATTTGTTTGTTTGTTTTCTATAACCGCCCATCTCCCCCCATGGGGAACTCTGGGCGGTTCACAATAAACAAGTTAAAATAAGGTTTAAAATCTCAATTATACAATAAATATAAATTAAATTGAAAATATAAATTAAATTGAAAATCCAGATGGTAATGGAATAGTTAAAAGAAGGACAGTTATAAAATTAGGGGATTAGCCAACCCCATGAGGAACTATCCCTTCCTCCTTCCCATGCCAGGCGGCAGAACCAGGTCTTCAGCTCTTTCCTAAAGGTCGGGAGGGAGGAGATCTGTCTCAACTCTGGGGTCAAGATGTTCCATAGAGTGGGCGCTGTCACAGAGAAGGCCAGCCTCCTAGCCCCCATCAGATGACACTCTTTAATTTATGGAATGGGAAGAGGAAGATGAGAGTATAGAAGCGAACAGAATGTGCAGAATTAATGCAAAATATTTATTTATTTATTTTCTATCCCGCCTTTATTATTTTTATAAATAACTCAAGGCGGCAAACATACCTACTGTAATACTCCTTCCTCCTCCTATTTTCCCCACAACAGCAACCCTGTGAGGTGTGTTGGGCTGAGAGAGAGTGACTGGCCCAAGGTCACCCAGCTGGCTTTCATGCCTAAGGTAGGACTAGAACTCGCAGTCTCCTGGTTTCTAGCCTGTTGCCTTAACCACTAGACCAAACTGGCTACATATTTACAAAATATGTAAAGATAAAAAATGCTTTAAGAGATATACCTGTGCACTCTGTTAGGTAGATGACAAGAGTTGGGGGAGATGGGTGGTAATACAAATTTAAATAATAAATAAATAAATAAAATAAAGAGATCAAGTTATACAACAATACTTCAACACCAGGTTAATTTTACCCAAAGAAACATCTATTAGAAGATTCCCTACAAGGAAAGAATACAAAATAGACTTGTTTGATCAGGGGTAAGATAATAAGTACTTTCATAAAAGATTGAAAATCCTTGATGGACTTTTTGCTGAAAATGGTTAAAAATGACCTGGGTGTTTTTTGTTTTTGTTCATTAAAAAGGGTTGGATATGGGGAGAGGGGACATTTTTATGAAATTTTAAAGGGTGGGGGAAGAAAATAAGTTTGTTTGTAACTGCTGTAAAGAAGATCAGAAGCTGCTTCTTTTTTCTAATATCTTTTTCTTTTTTCTTTCCTGCACTTTTTCTTTCATCTTTTTTCTTAACTTTGTTTTATATTTTTTCATGTTATTTTTATTCATGTAAAACATTTCAACAAAAATTATATATGAGCCAAATGCTTAGGAGGTTAAAGCAGCTCTAATGTGAAGCGAAACAATAACCTCTGGCTCTTTTTTTGGTTTGGAGCAAAGACAGATAAAGAGAGACATAATAGAGATATATAAAGTTATGGAAAATATAACTTTATTTTTATAACAGCTCATCCATTAAAACTAATGCAGAGAGATTCCCCAGCTGATCAAAATAAGTTCTTCTTTTGCAGCATATAAACTGTGGAATTCGTCGGCATCATCTGGGATGGTGGCAGCAAACTTAGATGGTTCTAAGAGTGTACTGAACAAATTCTTGAGGATTGGACTATCAGTGGCTATTGGTCTTGATGGGTGTTTGCTTTCTCTGCCATCATGGCATGTACAGTGTCTGGCATCTCCAGCTAGAAACATCATATATCTGTGTTTGAAGCAGGATTTATTCCAGTCCCATGTGTAAATGCCATTGATTCAATTCAGAACCTTTAGCATGCAAACAGCTGCTCTGCTCCTGAGATACTGCCTATTTTCTTTTGCATGGCAGGATCTTAGAAACTTGTTGCAGAATTAAATATGCAGAACTAGGTTGGTTGGATAAAAACACAACACCAATGCTCAGGGGAATCTGTAGGGCGGAGGATGTGTTTAAAAGAAGGCCAAGAGGTCAGTCACAGCCCCACCCCTTTTATACATGCATTGATGTCACACTTATATACAAAGAACCAGGACTTTGATTGCACAGTTCTGGCCATCATCTTGAGATTTTTGAGCTTTTCCCCCCACCCCAGCATATATTGTAGCTAATACCCTTTCAAAATTTTCCATCAAATCTGTAGGCATAGATATAGGGTACACAGTTTCCCTGAATTTCTCATGAGGATGAATAAGGTGTCCAATGACACCTTAGAACCAGAAGAATCCGGGCTCATGGGAAGGTTTCCCCTCCCTCTTAATGTATTCCCTTAGGAGTTAATGAATGCATGGGAAGCCAGGATGGCTGCAGACCCGTAGAGAGATGACTGCATAAGGAATGGCAAGGGAGCCTGTCCGCCAGAGTCCCCTGTTCGGGAGATGGGCGGGGGATAAATTGAATAAATAAATAAATAAATAAATAATATGCGCTAAAACATCAGGTAGCACCCATGAGAATTTATCCAAGATTGTCTTTTGCTTTGAAAGGATTCCAAACTAAATTATTTCCTCAGATGGAATAAAAACTGGTAAAAAGAATGCAAGAGAATTTCTCTGCCTGGCATCGAACCAATTAGCTGACTTGATATACAACAGCTTCATCTGTATGTTAAACACATGGTTCATCTTTCCTGGAATGCAGATCTTCTCTCCCACATGTGATGGAAATCAGCCATCACAGAGCCACCTGGGAATGTATCCCAAACATAATGGTCCTGATGCATGGAAGTTAAATATTTTCAAAACACTTATTTTTGGAAGCTACAAATATTTCTTGTCTGCCTACATAGGATTTATCATAATTAATGAGGGAGGAAGATTCACAATAATAGACCAGGTGTATAATGAGTAAACAGGAAATCATAAGCCCTACAAATGCTAACATTTCACACTGTTCTTTTGCTTCTTTTCAACCTGCTCCTAATCATTGGGTAATTAATTAATGGCTTCTTGCTTGCACCAAGCTGATTCCAAAGATACTAGGGCATTCCTGGAATCTTGGCATTCAGACAAATCAGCCATCAATAGACTCATAGAGATAGAAACACATTTACACACCATTCCAAAGAGACAACAAAACATGCTAAAAAGGAAACAAAAAGACCAGAACACCTCCCCTCCAGCATCCAACACCCAGATAAGCAGGGATTAACACCAGGCAAACAATCAAGCAGAAAACAATACCCCAATCAAGGGACTACCAATGAGAAAACCATACCCTCTCTGGCACTGGCAGGGCAAACTACTGTATATAAACAGGGAGGAAACCCCACACTCACTAGTACTGATGATGTTACCTAGTTGGGTAATGAAACGTCTGCAAACTAACAACCAAGCTCAGAGAGCACCAAGGACTCCACAGTTCAACCCTGAGCTACATATATCCTCTTCTCCTGAAGACTTTTCTCCCCATCCTGAGTGACAAAAGCCACTACTGTTCTTGGTGAGGAGTTCTTGGATTTGGTTTAGGGTTTTATTTTTAAGTCAATATGTTTGATGGGATGCAAAACATGTCAGAAGACTTTCATTCCACCATAGCCAAGGTAGTAAAGCAAAGGTCATATAAAAATTCAACTCAGTGGTTAAAGGGTTAAATCTCCCATTCTTTTGGAAGATAAAATTATCTTCTAATTCTGTTTCATACAGGACACATTTTTCTCTTTCCGCAATCATTCTATGTTCACTGTAATTTATTTCACTTTCTTTCATGTTCATTTTTTCTCATGATCCACCCTTGACCCTATCGTATAAGGATCTGTCACACATCCAGGACCTCTCATCATCCTTGCACCCTTGTCCAATTCTATCAATCTTTCATCATAAACAATCAAATCAATCATGTTTTTAGTTTTAATATTCATTCTTTTGCCTTATACATATATGAATAGAAATATATTTAAACTTTGCATTTGAAACAGATCATTAGTTTCACAGACACACAAGATATCTATTTTTCATTTAGCCATTTCATTTGTTAAGTCTTTTCCATTTACTCCTCTTACAGTCCAAGTAGCAATTTTCCGTATGCTATAATCATCACCAGATGGGCACAAAGATATTGACCCATGCCATTCATCATGACTTTGGTCAAGCAAGGCTTTCACTTAATGCTTTTCAGTAAGTTGAAGGATGGACTAGATTACCACACTTAGTCGTATCTGTGACTAAGAATAATGGTATTAGTTTAGTGGAGTCCTTGGTGCTGTTTGAGCTTGGTTGTTTCTTGCAGACATTTCGTTACCCAACTAGGTAACATCTTCAGTGCTAGAAGGGAGTGGGGTTCTCACAGTTCAACCCTGAGCTACATATATTCTCCTCTATTGGTATTAGTTTTGACTAGAATGACAAAGTGCAACCAAAGCCTGGTTGTGCTACAAACACGCTCAAGTTTATTCTACGAAAGACAGGACCTCTACTCTAGAAAGTACCTTGCAAGCCAACATACTGTTGCCTGCATACCACCAACTTGGAGGTACTTGCACTTTACTGAAACACATGAAATTTGTATAAAAATGCCTATAGTTTTAAGAAGAGTTTTCTTGCATTTCCTAAATCAACAGGCTGAAATAGGTTGACCATACGTCCCATTTTGAACAGGACAGTCCCGTTTTTTAAGCATTTTTCAACCATCCCGTTGTTTTGATAAAAATCTCAATTTTGTCCCATTTTTTAAACCCGGCGGGAATAGCACGGAAGGAGGATCCGAGCCGGAGCTGCCGATTGGAGGCAGCCCAGAAGAGGAAGCCCTCCCACCTATCAGCGCGCAGCAAAGGAGGGCAGAGAGGAGGGCGATTGGCCAGGTGGGAGCCTCATAGACAGAAAAATAAGAAAGTGATACTGGAAGATTCATCAGATAATGTGATCCCAAACACATTTTTCTTACTTTGTTTACTCTGAGAGGTACTTGGTGGGAAGTAATGAATAGGTCAGTAAACTAGCAGTAGCTATTTGAAACTACCAGGTCTGGATGAGAAAAGGTTCTAGGCCATCCTGCTATATAATGTGCTAGCTTTTAATGTTCAGAGAGATATAGGAAGAAGTGATTTTTCTTACTGAGAGAAACATAACCTGTTTCTTATACACATAGACATCTGATTCTTGCATCTCATAAAGCTCTGAATTGTTTGACTATGGTTTGTTGACTAACCCCACAACTGGCTGAATTTGCAAAATATTCTAAGCCAAAATCAAAGAAACCACACTTTGGTTTAACACAGCAACACCTAATGTCAAAATTAATTCTGCTTTTTCCATGCTGAGACCTTGATTCTGGAACAAACTGCTGCCTGAAATGAGGCAAGTTTTTTCTATATTATTGTTTAGAGAGGCACTTATAGCCTATCTTGAACTCAGGCTGTTTTCTATTTTATGATTTTAGGTTCATGGTTTTTGAATGTTTACATACAGTATATGGTTTCTCCATTTGTATTATAAGGCATCTTTGGGTTATGGGTTTTATGAATCACTAACAAAAGATGCCTAATAATGGCATGCATTATTATATAAAAACATAAAAATCGAGGAGTTATAAAATTAAAAATAAGGCCGAGCCATTAACCCAAGAGTCTATTGCTATGAGCACTCAATGTCTTTATGGTATTTGTATGCCATTAATTGCTTTGAAGTTCACACTTCAAAAAAGGTATTTTAGTTGCTGAAAAGCCACAGAGGAGAACAGTCAGAATGATCAATGAGTTGGAACAATATTTTGATGATCACCTACATCATTTAAAGCTTAGGAAAAAACCAAGCGGAGGAGGACATGACTGAAGTGTATGAGTGTATGATATGGTGTGCAGCCATTTTTCTCCCTCTTTGGTTATACTGGAACCTGGGGCCAGTGAACAAAACCAATCACTGGGAGATTCACAGATAGGCAAAAAAAGGTACTTCTTCCCACAGGCATAGCATGTGTGGAAGAAAAGCCTTGCAGTGACCAGCATAAGCTCTTCCTTCCCTTTGCTTTCTCCTCTGGGACTTTAAGGCAGCCTGAGGAGCATTGTACCACACCTATTTTCCAATTACAAAAGGAAAATGCTGAGAGCGCCAGAGCGTGGGTGTGTTTTGAGGAACATTTGTGTCCTGTGGGAGAGCAGAAAGGAAGAATTTGCAGCTGAGGAAATGGAGTAACCATCAGCTCAACAGTCAACTGATGGTGAAGACGGAGCAGGCATGGACTTTACCAAACCAGCTGCAGATAAGCTGAAAGGAGAAGCAGAGCCCAGCACCTTCACCACTCCGGCAGAAACGCTGAGAAGCTACAGCCATCCAGCAGCTCTTAAAGCATTTTCCTTTTCTCACTCCAGCACAGACTGAGAAGCTGCTGAGCCAATGGAGCAGCAGAAGTTTAGAACAGCAGCTGACAACAACAGGAGCCAACTTCAAGGTGGCTAAATGGTGGCTAAAGACTTTGGTGTAAGTGTAAGCAATGAAAGACAACAGAATGGTTACAGACTGTTTAGGAATGAGATATAGACTTGGTTATAATATACAGATGGATTAATGGGAAATTATGTGGTCAAAAGGGTTGAAATTATTATTAAAAAGGGTTGAAAGTTATTATTAAAAAATCTTTTAAAAGGGTTGAAATTTACATTGTGTTATGATCTTAAAGAGAATTGTTAAATGATATATTGTTGATGCACAATGCCAGGTATATGTTTTCTGTTTTCTGTTCTTTTTTCTTTTTTACATTTAGTAAACTATTGTCTTTGAATGTATTATTATATATGTAAAATCTTTTAATAAACTACTTTTAAAAAGAATAAGATATAGACATATATACTTATGATAAATTATCCTATACTTACAGTATACTAAGTGTAGTAATAAGAGGTAAGGTAGAAATTAGGACAAGGGCATGGTGGCTCAGCGGGTAAGATGCCAGGCTTGTCGATCGGAAGATCGCAAGTTCGGAGGTTCGAATCCCTAGCCCCGCGTGATGGAGTGAGCTCCCGCACTAGCCCCAGCTCTTGCCAACCTAGCAATTCGAAAGCATGCAAATGCAAGTAGATTAATAGGTACCACTTCGGTGGGATGGTAACAGCATTCCGCACGTGTCATGCCGGCCACATGACCGTGGAAGCGTCTTTGGACAACGCTGGCTCTTTGGCTAACAAACGGAGGTGAGCGCCGGCCCCTAGAGTTGGACACAACTGCACAAATGTGCGGGAGGAACCTTTACCTTTTTAGAAATTAGGACAATAAGTAAGTTTGGTAAATTTTATATAATAAAAGCCTCCCTGGAAACACAGAAGATAAAAACTGTCTGTCTGTTGTTGGTCTGTCCCCAGAAGAACCCCCTCACAGCATGTAACTCTGGAATGTGCTTCTCCAAGTTATGCTGGTAGCCACCAACTTGAATGGTTTTAGACAGATTAGTTAAATTTATGGAAGACATCTGTGAATTGGTAATTGTAGCAATGTCTGTATCGTGATGACTACCCATTCATATCCTGTTGTCTGGCACTGCAGAGTCAGGAGAAATAATGGTCTTCAGTTAAGGGAAGGCAGAATATTCGTCCCAACAGAGCAGTTGGACAATGGAACCAATTCCTAGGCTGAATTTCCCTTTCCACAATTTTAAGCAGAGGCTGGACTGCCTGCCATCTGCAGGGATGTTTTAATATGGATTCCCATTATTGAACAGGGAATTGCTTAATATCCTAAATAGCCCCCTCCAAACCTCCAGGGCTATGATCCTATTATCTAGCAGAACCAAAGATAGATTCTAATGATTGCCAATAATTGAGGAGCAGGAGGTAGCTGCTATTGCCCATTTATCCTGTTTGTGGGCTTTCCAGGGGCATCTGGTTGGCTCTGAAAGGATAGATGTGATAGATTTTTGGCCTGATCTCTAGCACAGCACTTGTGATTTCTGTTGGCTTCTCTCCCAGGAGAAATAATATTTTCCCACAGTTCAGCTGTAGTGACTGTTTGAATGAGCCGCTGCTTGGAGGCAAACAAGTCTCTGGTTTGCTGATAAAACAGGAATACCAAGGGTACAAGACAGGTTTTTTTTTCCCCTTCTGGCTGAATCTGTTTTGTTGGCTTCTGAACTAATTTTGCATTGTTAGGACATGGGGAAATTCAGTTATGACAAGAGATTGAAGGAACAAAGGAGAGACAAGTGCACCACAAATGATAACACTGTCTTTAAATGATTTATAGAAGTGACATTAGAAGTCTATCTCAAGATAGCAAATCAAGACAGGTTCTGCTTTCTTTCCCAGGGCAGCACAAGATCTCGCTTTTAACATACCTTCACAATAGCCATGCACTGAATCATACAACTCTCAGATATTGCCTTTTCTCAGGTACACCAACAGAAATCTGAGAATGCAGATAGATCCCATGGTTCCTTTTGGGTTGGTCTCTTTGTATTCATTAGACCATATCAGCTTCCCTAGATGAACCTCAGCTGCAGAATCACAGAGGAATGGAGACCTGTGTTTTTTTCTTTCTCCTCCTTCCCCTGATGCTCCAAGCATGTTCTCAGAAGTGCAATGTTCTGTGATCAAACCGGCAGCTCAGCAGGATGCAAACCAGTTCCCCTCCCCACCATTTGAGATGGCACTTTCCTGAGTAGATGAAAGATGACATAGAACTGGGTGGGAAAGTGCAGAGAACTAGCAATTGATGAGCAACTTGGATGGCAGGAGTTACCATCCCTTATCTGCATTAGGGGACAATGCAGCCATTAGTTCTTTAACTGACCCAATTAAGCTTATTGCATGAACCTTGTCAGTAAATGGGATATAACTGTAATGCTACTATTAAAGTCATTGTGGGCATAGAAAGATCTTCACTGAGGGCAAATAGGAACATTTTTCTAAGAGCTGAAAAATGAAACAATTGTTCCTAAGGCTCACTTTTAGACCCCCATGTGATGTGCTTTATGTATAAAGCTGAGCATTGCAGCTAACTTTCTGCAGTGGCTTTTGGATGCCTACTTCACATTGGCTGAGTTCACACAACCCCTATACCTGGGTTATCAAAACACAATTACTGTGTTCTCATACCAGCTAGTGCCAAAAGAAATAAACTATATTGCAACCTAACATCATGACCTGATAGGTGTATATGTTTAGAGGTTTTGTGGTTTTACTGAGCCTTGATATAGTTTTATGTAGCTTTGTGTGGGGGGGGGGTGGAGGGTGTTAATAGAATCTCTGTAATGAACAGAGCTCTTTCCATGGAAAGATGAAGCTGGAAAGAATCATTCAATGGGGCAAGCTCACATACTGAATCGAAAGCAAACAAATGGTGCTGGAGACATCCCAGTTTTTCAAATGGAAAAGAATTTGCCAGGAGATGTTCTGAAACTTGAGAAGCAGCAGCAGTGAAAGAAGGCTACTTGGTGTGGGAACCCAATTTAATTCCCCCTCCCTTTCTAAATTGTCTCGCAAAAATAGCCTTTAAAATTAAGCCATTCTGTTGAAAACCCATGAAGGCTTGTACCTTGGTCTGGATGAGGGAGACTATTCAAGTACTAAGCCATTAAACAACCTGACAGGTCCTGTTCAATCATGGGGATAAATAAATATAGGATTTACGTGGCACTTTAGAGGCTGAAGGAAAAGTACTAACAGGGACCGACCTCTTTCTGATGCTTGTATCCAACCTATCTCATAAAGAGCTTCATGTTACTTTGCAGTGGGAGCAAACCTATAAAAATAAGTTTCTTGAATCATCTGGCTCCCCCTGGAACCTCCCTTGGAGTCTCACAGCCTACATGCATAATCTGATTTTTATTTGTATTTTAACAAAAATAGAAAATAGAGATAAATGGAAGGTTAATACCCTGCAGAGCAAAGTGTCGGCCTCCTGCAACATCAGTCCAAAAATGCCTCTGGGCCTGATACAGATCCCAGAGGCATTTTTTAAAAAAGGTAAAGGTTCCCATCGCACATTTGTGCAGTCGTGTCCGACTCTAGGGGCTGGTGCTCATCTCCGTTTGTTAGCCGAAGAGCCAGCGTTGTCCGAAGATGCTTCCACGGTCATGTGGCCGGCATGACGCACGCGGAACACTGTTACCATCCCACCGAAGTGGTACCTATTCATCTACTTGCATTTGCATGCTTTCGAATTGCTAGGTTGGCAAGAGCTGGGGCTAGTGCGGGAGCTCACTCCGTCACGTGGGGCTAGGGATTCGAACCTCCAAACTTGCGATCTTCCAATCGACAAGCCTGGCGTCTTACCCGCTGAGCCACCACGCTTTTTAGAAATGGGTAAAAACTGGGGGGTGGCTGCAATCCAGTGCACATAAACAGGACAAAAGGAAGCCAATTAGGTAGGGAATATTTGGAAGGTTAGAAGCCACAGAAAAGGAAGTAACTTAAAATGTTTAACATACTTGAGGCCAACTTTAAGGTTACTAAATTGCTGAAGGTGGCAACAGGTTAAATTAGGTCCACAAGAAATATCAAAATAATTTTTTTAAAGGTAATAAACCACCCTATCCAAGAAGAAGAAGTCATTGCAGTCCACTAAAATCAAAAGATAGTCTTGTCCACCCTGGGTGTTCCCTGATAAGTGGACCTCAACTTCCAGAATTCCCCAACCAGCATGGCCATTGTTGAGAATTTTGAAAGGCGTGTTTAGGAAGGTTGACTTAAAAGAAGGAAATAAGTAAACAAAATCTTGAGGATTTCTCTGAAGAGCTGTAGCATCTGGTCTTAATGAATCTACTATGGATTACTGTACACTATTGTTTCACTATGTGTTGTTGGCAGTAAACTGCCTAGAGTCTTGGGGGGTGGTAGGTATGGTATATACATTTTTGTGATAAATAAACAATCTCTGTTGAGAGCATATTCCAGAGATGAGAGACATCTGTAGAAAAGGCCTCTTCCATGTGCATGCACACACACACCCATCTTATTGTGCTTAATCATGGGCAAGTCACCCTGATCCCCCACACCCACAAACACATAAACGTGTGTGTGTGTGTGAGAGAGAGAGAGAGAGAGGGGGGGGGGGTTGTGTATGAAATCTCTGATTCTGCTGATTAGCTTTAAACAGAAGCTGCCTTCCTTCACCATGGCAATCTTTGGGATATTTTCCATCTAATCTGCCCCAACACACACACACACACACACACACACACACACACACACACCCCATCCAGAACTAATGGCTCCATTTAGGTGACCCACCTAGCCAACCTTCGCTGATGTCAGAAGCTAAGAGGATAGGACCTGGTTGGTATTTGGATGCAAGACTGTTTGGTAATTCCAAGGCTACTGGCTAGATTGAGAAGACAAAAAAGCTTTAGTTTTTCCCTTGCCACAGACAGACAGATTCCTGGAAGAGAGGGAGAAAGGATGTACGGAAAGATCTTAGGAGCTTCCAGGAAAGCATCTGTGCATTTTTTTCCCCCTCAACTTATCATTAGGAATTTCATAGAATAATAGAGGTGGGAGATTGTCTAGTCCAACGCCCTGCTTAGTGCAGGATGCAACACAGCATCGCTGACAGATAACCTCTCTTTGAAGACCTTTAAAGAAGGAGAATGCATTACTTCATGTGGTAGCCTGTTCCAGTGGTCGACAGCTCATCCAGTCAAGAAGTTCCTCCTGATGTGTCCCTGAACTTTCTTCTTTGCAGTTTTAACCCATAGCTTCCAGTCTTGCCCTCTGGGGCAATAGAGAATAAGTCCTTCTGTGCGACAACCCTTCAGATATTTGAACACTGCTATCATCTCCGCCCAATCAACTACATTGCCTAAAGTCGGGTAGTCACTGTTTTTCCTTGTTCAAGGAATTGTTCTCCTGCACATCTGACAGAGTTCACTCCAGTCTGGTTCTGGGACCACATACCCATCCACCTTGTCACCTTGCAGCATCACAAACTATAACGAGCCAGTTAGTCCATAGAGGCTGCAGCGGGCCAGCCAATTTTATTGGCAAGCTTGTGCAGGAATCTCATTGTGGTTTCTCAAGAGCTTATCAGAGCAAAACACACACATGAACAGCAGCACAGTAGGAAGTGCTATATGTAGAAGTGCAAAGGGAAATGCCATTATGAAAGCCACAGCATGACAAAGATAGATTTTCCTCATACTAAATACTAAATGTTCAGCAGGAGATTAAATGGGTCGAGCCATTCTTAGCCAATTTGCAGGGACTGTAGATAAGAAACTGATGCGCAAAGGCATAACACTACTCTGGTGTAGTATGTGATTCCAAAACAGGTGCCTCTTACACACACACACACACACACACACACACAGGGTTAAATGGCAAAAACAACCCCCCTGCCCCCTAGATTGGCCATAATCTTCAAATAAACCAAACGTTCTATGGATCAAAGGCAGCATATGGATTTTATGGAATCTGTCAAGGAGCCACCTAGATTGGAGGAAAGTGTAGAGTAAATACCACAATTACCTTAAAGGTAAAGGTAAAGGTTCCCCCCGCACATATGTGCAGTCATGTCCGACTCTAGGGGCCAGTGCTCATCTCCGTTTCTTAGCCGAAGAGCCAGCGTTGTCCAAAGACGCTTTCACGGTCATGTGGCTGGCATGACGCACGCAGAACGCTGTTACCTTCCCACCGAAGAGGTACCTATTCATCTACTTGCATTTGCATGCTTTCGAATTGCTAGGTTGGCAAGAGCTGGAGCTAGTGCAGGAGC